>CM050169.1:88743510-88883208 GCA_027410445.1 Discoglossus pictus
GACTCCTATTTAACACAATTTGGAATGTGATTGCTTAATTCTGAACACAGCTACATCCCCCCAGTTATAAGAGGGTGTGCAGACTTCTGCAACCACATTATTTTTTTTTATTTTTTTTCTTCCCTCCACCTAAAAGATTTCAGTTTGTTTTTCAATTGAATTGTACAGTTTATAGGTCACATTAAAGGTGGAAAAAGTTCTGAAATTATTATATATATATATATATATATATATATATATATATATATATATATATATACATATATACTAGCAACTTGCCCCTGTCAAACCCGTAACTTTCGGGCCTCTCACATTGCGCATGCGCAAGCCTATAACTTTTAACATTGCGTGACGTCGACTTGCAATTAGCGAAACTATTATATGTTATATATATCTATAACATTATCAGCCTGCAAAAAACACTGCCTATAATTAAGAGTAATCTGATATATATAAACTGGTGTTACTGACCAACACAAATCATTCTATACCTTCAGTGGAATGTCCATCCAACTCTCTTGTAACCTCCCAAAATTTAAAAAAATAGTACCCTATTTAAAACCCGGTTTTCCAACCCTGACAATGTTTCACTTTCTCTGGTTCCTCTTGATATGTCTCACAGTCCAGGAGCTAGACTGCAGTGTATGTTATACACAATGTATTTGGTTTTATATATATACTAGCGACTTGCCCGTCAAAAATGACAGCAATAAAAACTGAAGCCTGGCAATGCTGTTTGCCACACAATGTAAGCCTCTCCCCCTCTACTTTACTGGCCTTGTGATGAGAGCCTTTGGCGCTCATCACAGGCCTTGCAATGAGCCCCTTTTGAGCTCATTGCGAGTCTCTCCCTCTGTCTACTTCCTCCCTCGTGTCTTATTTCCCCCCTCCTCTCCCTCCCTTGTGTCTCCTTCCACCTCGTCTACCTCCTTTGTATCTCCTGCCCCCCTGTGTTTTTACCTCCCTCTCCCTCCCGTGTCTCTAAACCCCTCCCCTATGTCTCTTTCCCCCTTCTCCCTCCCATGCATCTCTTCCCCCCCCCTGTGTCTCCCCCAACCCTCCCCTGTGTCTCCCCCAACCCTCCCCTGTGTCTGTTCCCCCAACCCTGGCCTGTGTCTCTTTCCCCCTCCCCCTGTGTCTGTGACGGCCTTTCTCGTGTCTCCATTTCCCTCCCTTGTGTATCTTCCCCCCTGCACTCTCTCCCCTGTGTCTCTTCCCCCTCCTCTCACTCCCCTGTGTCTCTTCCCCCTCCTCTTTCTGTGCCTCTTCCTCCCTGTCTCTTCCCCCTCACCCTCTGTGTCTCTCCCCACTCTGTGTCTTCCACCCTCTCCCTCTGTGCCTCTTCCCCCGCCTCTCTCTGTGTGTCTCGCCACTGTGTCTCTTCACCCCTTCCTCTGTCCCCCCCCTCTGTGCCTCTTTCCCCCTCTCTCTGTACCTCTTCCCCCCCTTCCCTCTGTGTCTCTTCCTCCCTCACCCTCTGTATCTCTCCCCCCTGTGTCTCTTCCCCCCTCTCCCTCTGTGCCTCTTCCCCCTCTCCCTCTGTGCCTGTTCCCCCCTGGCCTGTGTCTCTTTCCCCCTTCCCCCTGTGTCTGTTCCCCTCTCCCCCCCCCCATTTCCCTCCCATGTGTATCTTTTCCCTGTTCTCCCTCCCGTGTGTCTTTTCCCCCTCCTCTACCTCCCCTGTGTCTCTTTCCCACCTATCCCTCTGTGTCTCTCCCCCCTCCCTCTGTGTCTCTCCCCCCTCCCTCTGTGTCTCTTCCCCCTCCCTCTGTGTCTCTTCCCCACTTTCCCTCTGTGCCTCTCCCCCCCTCTTCCTCACTCTCCCTCCCCTCTTTCCCACTCTCCCTCTGTGCCTCTACCCCCCCTCTTCCCCACTCTTTCATCTGCTCTCGGGCCGCGCTGCGCGCAAGCGCGGCTTGTGCCGCGCTCTGTGCATGCGCGGCTCGTGCCGCGCTCTGCGCATGCGCTTCTTGCGCCGCGCTCTGCGTAATGCACAGCAGTTTATAATTGTCTAACTGCGATTCGTCTGAAGCGTGACGACGAATCGCAGTTAGACAATTATAATATGTGATATATATATATATATATATATATATATATATGTGTGTATATACATATATACAGTATACAGCATACTAAATGTGTGCAGTCTGCCCATCGTACAGAATGGTGGTGGCACTACCAAATCCTGCTTAATTTCTCTGGAATATCGGTCTCTCTTTGGCCGTGGGAAATGTTAAGTTTGGATTCTTAATCCCATCCAGTAACCATAAATTGTGTATTTTTGTCCCAGACATCATCATAAACCCTGAGGTTCCCCTTCTGAATACAAGACTTCAAGCTGGTGCCATGGAGAAATCGGATGAACGGACCGAGATCGTACTACTGGCCACTGGCTCATTCAACCCAATCACTGGGATGCACCTCCGTATGTTTGAGTTGGCAAGAGACCACCTCCACGAGACAGGTGAGAGAGAGTGTCACTCTTCGCATCTCTGTGTGTGTAATATGAATACATATTTTTTATAATGGTCCATAATAACGCATCTCTTTTTACCATACCTATCAAGACAATTGCTGTCTTAGCCATGGCACACTAACATTTTAAACAATATTTTTACTTACTGAAATTATTTAGCAGTGCATTGTGGCCTGCATCAACGTCATTACCATCTCTACATGTTTATTTATTTGTTTTTCTTTGTTTCTAGTTAAACTTATTTCATTTATTTACTTTTTATGTCCATGTTACTTTTTCAGCCGCTGTAATTTTTTTTATTATTTATTTATGCAAACCAACATTTTTTTGCATACAAAAGCATAGGTTACCAGACTGAAAAAGATTAATTTTGATTTATTTATTTTTTATGGTATTCACTTTTGAAGAACTTGAATTGATATGGGCAAAATAGTTAAAAAAAAATCTATCTATATATTTATTTTAAGAACTAGTTTGAATGTATCTTGGATTAGTTACATAGTTTCATAGGGCCTCATTCTATTACCGGCCTTAAATCGGCCGTAAGGCTGCGATTCCTTGCGGGGGTTCTGTTAACTCGCGATTCTATTATACGGCCCCGCAAGGATCTCCTCTTACGGCCGGCCGCATATCTTGAAACCAGCCGTAAGCTGTGAAATCTAAAAACGCTAAATTAAATTCAAGCCTGCACTGTACAGCTCTGTAAATGCTAGGGATCATATTGGGGGACATGAGGATTAAAAGTAACCCACTCTCAAGCTTGCACATCAGCCCAAACCCGAGTTCAAATTAACTGTTTATTTTCCGGCTGCGGCGTGGGCGGGTCTGAAGTGCTCCAAGCACTCTGGACTTTTTACATGGATATTTTATGGATATTAAAAATAAAATATTTTACGGATTTGAGTATAGGATAATTATGTGCTATTTTTTCTAACACCTAAAATCCCTTTATAGTCTTCTCAAAGTGCAGGATGGCTTTATTTGAGCTATTTTATGTGCTTAATTGGTGCTAGCGGGACCTCTTTCCTGCAAGTAAGCTGCGGCTCGCTTTTAGCCTTGCAGAGAGGTTTCCCGGAGCAATTGAATTGCAAATAGGAATTTCTTACGGCCGAAACTCTTGCGGCCGTTTTAGATCAAAGGCTTTCCTCTGGCGCGAGCGGCCGCAAGAGATAGCAAGGCACCGTCCGCAAGCCTGCCGGAGCCCCCGGCCGTAAGGGAATAGAATAGCCGAATAGCTTGCGGCCGGTCCTTGCGGCCCCGCAACGGCTGCGGCCGCTAATAGAATGAGGCCCATAGTATTTAAGGTTGAAAAAAGACTTTCAGTCCATCAAGTTCAACCTGTTAAGATCTTTTCTGATCTGCAATATGCGGATTAGTTATTAATTAAATTATTGATTAAATAATTATTAATAGTATAGTATTGGAGAATGAATAAAGAGTTAGTCCATCAAGTTCAACCTTTTTAGATCTCTATTGATCTTTTTAATGTGGACTATTTATTATTAATTGTTAATTGTAAATTTAACCAGAGGAAGACAAAAAGAAAAAAAAAACCATTGAAACTTTGCCAATTGTCTCATAAGGGGAAAAAAAAAAGCAAAATTCCTTCCTGACCCCAGAAACTGGCGATCAAATTTCTCCCTGGATCAATATTCCTTAGCTAGTTATCTAGGATAGCCTTGAATGCCCTCTTTATTCAAAAATATATCTAACCCCTTTTTGAAGTTGTCTATCGAATTCGCTATCACCACCTCCTTTGGTAGAGAATTCCACAGTTTAACCACCCTAACTGTGAAGAACCCTTTTCTTTGTTTAAGGTGGAATCTTTTTTCCTCTAACCTCAAAGGATGTCCTATGGTCAGTTGAAAATCTCTTGCTACAAAAAGTTCACTTGACAAAGCCTTATATTGACCCTGGATGTATTTATATAAGGTAATCATATCCCCTCATAAACGCCTTTTTTCTAGCGAAAATAAGTTTAATTTTGTTAGTCTTTCTTCAAAACTTAGCCCCTCCATTCCCCTTATTAGTTTTGTAGCCCTTCTCTGTACTTTTTCCAACTCTAAAATGTCTTTTTTTTTAGGTGGTGCCCAAAATTGTACTCCATATTCCAAATGAGGGCGTACTAGGGCTTTGTATAGTGGCAGAATTATATTTGCTTCCCTTGCTTCTATACCCTTCCTAATACATGCTAATATTTTATTTGCCTTTGCAGCCGCTGCTTGGCTTTGAGTGCTGTTACCTAGGTGGTTGTCCACTAGTACTCCCAAATCCCTTTCAATATCTGATACCCCTAGATTTGCTCCATTAAGATTATATATTGCATGGCTATTGTTCCTTCCCAAATGCATAACCTTGCATTTATTTGTATTAAATCTCATCTGCCATTTAGCCGCCCATTTCTCTAATTTATGCAAATCCTTTTGTAGGGAAAGTACATCATTATCTGATTTTATTACCTTGCACAACTTAGTGTCATCAGCAAAAATGGAGACACTACTTTCGAGTCCTACTTCAATGTCATTAATAAATATGTTATAAATGAGAGGACCTAATACTGAACCTTGAGGAACCCCACTTATCACATAAGACTAATCAGAGTATGTTCCATTCACAACAACCCTTTGCTTCCTGTCTTTTAGCCAGCTCTCGATCCATGAGCAGATATTTACTGCAATTCCTGTATCCCTTAGTTTGCTCACTAGTCTTTCATGTGGCACTGTATCAAATGCCTTTGAAAAATCTAAAAAGACTACATCCACTGAGTTGCCCTGAATCAAGTTCCTACTAACCTCCTCATAAAAACTAATTAGATTGGTCTGACACGACCTATCCTTCATAAATCCGTGTTGACTCCTACCTATGATCCGGGTCAAATAGACATATTCTTGTATTCTGTCCCTTATTAACCCTTCTAAAAGCTTCCCAACTACAGAAGTGAGGCTCACTGGTCTATAATTCCCCGGATTTGCTCTAGCTCCCTTCTTAAATATAGGTATCACCTCTGCTTTTCTCCAGTCATCCGGTAGAGACCCTGTAGTGAGTGAGTCTTGAAAGATTAGATATAATGTTTTGGCTATTACAGAACCCAGCTCCCTCAGTACCCTTGGATGTATTCCATCAGGACCTGGGGCTTTATTAACATTTATTTTCTCCAATCTCTTTTGGATTTCTTCCTGCGTTAACCAATTATTTAGTGATGGTAGTGTAGCCCCATTATGTTGCGGTGTCCCAACCCCTGGTACCTCCCTTGTGTAAACCGACGAAAAGAACCTATTTAGCTCATCTGCCTTTTCCTGGTCACTAATTATCAGATGGCCTGTGTCACATTGTAATGTTCCTATAGCTTCCTTCCTGGCCTTCTTACCATTAATATATTTAAAAAATATTTTAGGGTTAGTCTTACTTTCCATTGCAACTGACTTCTCATTTTCTATTTTAGCCAGTCTAATAGCCCTTTTGCAAGACTTGTTGATTTCCTTATAGTCACATAAAGCTGCCTCTGTTCCCTCCTTCTTGTATAATTTAAATGCATATTTCTTTTTCCTCATCATGATTTTTAAGTCATTGTTAAGCCACATGGGATATGATTTACTCCTATTCATTTTATTTCCACATGGTACATGCTGATGAGTATGTGTATTTAGTAAGGATATGAATGTTGTCCATTTATTTTCAGTATTTTTCCCTGTAAGTTCTTTGTCCCAGTCTATATGTTGTATTGCTGCCCGTAGCCCATTAAAGTTAGCCCTTTTAAAATTTAGAGTTTTTGTTGGCCCCTTACAACTCTGTTTTTTGTATTCAATCTCAAATGATACTGTGTTGTGATCACTGTTCCCCAAGGTTTCCCCTATTTTTACATTTGATATTATATCAATATTACTTGTGATGACTAAATCCAAGATGGCCCCATTTCTAGTAGGTTCTTGTATTACCTGGGCCAGATAATGATCCCTGAGTGTACTCAAGAACCTGCTCCCGTTAACTGAGCTGCTGGTCTCATTTATCCAGTTTATTTCAGGGTAATTAAAGTCTCCCATTATTAGAACTTGCCCATGCTTAGCTGCATTTCCAATCTGTAACAATAATTGTATTTCCTCACTTTCAGCTATATTTGGGGGTTTATAGCATACTCCCACCAATATGCGTTTAGATATAGCTCCTCCACTATTTAGCTGAACCCACAAAGATTCAATGATGCCATTAGTGCCAGCATAAATATCTTCTCTGACTATAGGCTTAAATTCAGGCTTATCATACAGACAGATCCCTCCTCCTCTTTTACAATTTCCCCTATCTTTCCTAAATAGGCTATAACCATCCAGATTAACAGTCCAGTCATGAGATTCATCCCACCATGTTTCCGTAATGCCTATTAAGCCCCATTTTTCTTGTACTGCTAATATTTCTAGCTCATCCATTTTCCCAGGCAAACTTCTTGCGTTTGCAATCATACACTTTATGTTGCTATGGCTCTGCCGTTGTGAAGTGCCTGCCACTGTATTTGAGGCCCCTATTAATACCTCCCTACTTTCTATTGTAACCCTCCCACCTTCTCCTCCCCCATGGGGAACTAATTCATCCCTTTCCCTCTCTACCCTATTTACCCCAATACTTCTATATAGTCCCTCCCCCCCACCTACAAGTTTAAAAACTCCCCCAGCCGTTCTACCATCCTATCCCCTAGCACAAAAGCTCCATTATCATTAAGGTGCAATCCATCCCTGCTATAGAGATTGTACCCAAGTGAGAAGTCAGCCCAGTGCTCTAAAAACCTCAAACCCTCTGCACTGCACCACATTTTTAGCCACGCATT
Source organism: Discoglossus pictus (assembly GCA_027410445.1). NCBI lineage: Eukaryota > Metazoa > Chordata > Amphibia > Anura > Alytidae > Discoglossus > Discoglossus pictus. Next base: position 88,750,806 of record CM050169.1, read on the forward strand.
AACCTCCTTAAGCTCCTTCTGCCTCCCTGGGCTAGCACGTGGCACTGGTAGTATCTCAGAAAATACTACCTTGGAGGTCCTTGCTTTAAGCTTATTCCCTAGTTCTCTAAAATCATTCTTTAGGACACTCCATCTTCCACTAACTTTGTCATTGGTACCAATGTGTACCAAGACCGCCGGTTCATTACCAGCCCCTCCCAATAATTCATCCACCCGATCCGCAACATGCTGAACCCGAGCACCCGGTAGACAGCAAACTGTTCGATTGCTGGGATCTGGGTGACAAACTACCCTGTCTACCTTCCTAATAATAGAGTCCCCTACCACCAAAACATGTCTGTTGCTCTGCCTATTCTGCTCTCCCTCTCCTCCAGTAGAACTGTTCTCCCGGCTGTTAGAGGGAACAGCTCTATCTGGCACTGCCATTCCTGAATGGACATCCCCAACAGTTTCACTCAATCTGGCAAATCTGTTGGTGTTTGCCAACTCAGAACTGGCCTGCCTCCTCCTGTTCCTCATGATTCCCCTTCTAACTGTAACCCGGCTACCTCCCTGGACATCCTCACTAGCTCCAGCTCCTCCCTCCATACTAGGCCCAGCTAAACTGTGCTCCTCGAGCACCAACCCCCAGTGGAGCAGTATCACTAAGTGCTGCAATTCTCCTCTCCAGATCTTCAATTTGAGCTTCCAGAGAGGCAACATGCTCACACCTGTCACAGAGGTATGGACCCTGGATCTGTTCCAGTAGTGCATACATTTGGCAGGATGAGGTTACCACTGGACTGACTCATGATTATCAGTTACAAAAATACTGTGAGAAAACAAATCAATGTATTTGTATAAAGATTTCTTTTCTACACCTTAAACCAAACAAAACAGAAAAAATATATACGTTTGTTTTCTGTTTTTTCTTATAATACCCCTTTTCTTTGGATTTCCTCCTTTTTATTTAATCTCCTACACACCAACTACACTTACACTAGAAATGATTGCAAGCTCCCAAGCTCTCGCTTCCCTTGTTAAAATTGACCCCGCCTACTCGCCTGTACAATGATAAATGAGCACAGGACAGAAAACACTGTCCTGCCCCACAGAACGGATTCAACAGAAAACAACAAAATGCACACAGATATAACTTACACAGGCCAAGCCACACCCACTCTCACCTGTACACTGTTTATTGCAACAGACCGAAAACTCTGCACTGACTTAAAGAGCGGATTCAAACAGAAACTCACACAAATGCACACAGATATAACTTACACAGGCCAAGCCACACCCACTCTCACCTGTACACTGATTACTGCAAAACTCTGCACTGACTTAGAGAGCGGATTCAGTAGTAGGAGAACCGACGGGAATGTGACTTGAAGCAATTGGAGAACCAGTAGGTTTTGGGAAATACAACAGCATGTATTACACAATATGTAATGCTAATGTTATGTTTACTGTATGTGTAATCGTGTCCAGTCACTAAGGGGTTAAGTGACAGTTGTGAAGGCGTTATGTAATCTCTGTGTCTGTTAGAGATCTGACAGTTATAGAATACTGCTTGATGCTGCAAGTACTGGTTATGTTTATAACCTGATGTATATATGTTTTGTTGTTTTATCCAAGTTAGTAAAGCCATATATTATTCTTCACTATCTACCATTGTCTCTCTGTGAACTGCTTAACCAACAGTGCAATATGGTACTAGGAGAATCAACGGGAATGTGACTTGCAACATTTGGAGAACCAGTTTGAATAGATCTTGGAGTAGTAGAACCAGTGGGAATTTGAACAGTGGCATGCCTTTGCTTGGTAGATTCTCTCCCATCCTTCCTGCCTCAACTCTAAAAATTTAGTTTTTCTTTCCATACTCTCTCAAAAATGTAGTTTCTTTCTCGAGGGGCAATATAAATACAGATTTTTCTGTATGGTCCATATTAACATATATCTCCTTACCATGCTCATCAAGAATATTGCCGTCTTAAAGCTTGAAGGTTTGCAGATTTATGGTGCTATTAAATTAGAACATGCCCGCGAGTTACGGGCTTGAGGCAAACCCGTAAACCATTTTTTGCTCGTTGGATGTACGGCCGTGAATGTGATCAATTAGTCAAACTCGTAGTTACGAGTTTAGATGGAGCCAATGGAAACAGAGATTGTTAGAATTACTTCACTGAAAAATAGAGGTGGGATTTCAAAGCCTTTTGGGGTTCAATTACGAGTTACGATCGGACCCACATTCCAGATGTAATGCAATATTGATAAAGCCGTAAATATGATATTCTATTACATGCAAGTTCTGTCATATGTATTAAAACATTGATTGCCGGGATCGATATAAAACAGAAATTAAACATGAAATAAAGTATTTTTTGGGGCCGATGTGTGAGCTTGAGAATGTTGCAGTATTAATTCTAAGACCTAACATCACTTCCTCTGTTAATAAAAGTACAGTAGTGTCTGTATTGTGCATTTAAAGTGCTATGGGTTGGACTTTACCCCCCCTTGCGGGTCCTCTCTAGCACTCTGCATCTTGGATCCATTTGCGAGTTTCGGGGTTGAACACCCTGATTTTGATGCAATTTAATTGGAACATAGCGGTTACAGGCTTGACAGATCAAAGGATTTGCAAGCTCGCAAGTCGAATTCTCACGTCCCATAGGGTTTTCTCGCTCCTACCCCGCAAGTCGTCGGCAGGCTGGTTTAAGAGTCCAATTTAATAGCCATAAGTCTTGCGAGCTACATTATGAGCTACGATTTTACGAATTTAATGTGGCTGTAAGCCATGGCAATTGGCCATCAAACACTAACATTTTTAACAATATTATTCATTTCTAAAATTATTTGGCTAAAACATTGTGCTCTGTTGTTGTTTCGTCTTTTAGCCATGTCCGACTCTCAGTGACCCTATGGACCCTAGCACGCCAGGTACATCTGTAAGCCACTGCCCCTCTGATCTCCTTCAAGTTAATTGCATCAATAAACTTATCTATCCATCTCTGCCTCTGTGCCCCCTTCTTCTCGTGCCTTCAGTCTTTCCTAGCATATTTAGACATAAAAAAACCTTTCCTGCACTCATTTACCATATATTCAGCTCTCCAAATGAAATTGGTTGTCTATCATAGCCCTATCCTCTCTCGTGCAAATGTTATTTTTGCAGTGGGTATGGCTCTTACACTTTTTTTAGATTTTACAATAGGGTTTCATTTGTTTTGTTTAATTACTAATAAGCAATAAAATCAATATTTGTAGACAAAAAAATCCAATGTAGTTGTTAAAACTTGGAGCAGATCTACTGCTCTCCACCACTTTCCATGTGTCAAGAAGATGGGGAAGGGGTTCCCTGGAGAACTGTCCTAACAGTAGTCTTTATTGTCCTGATTAAAAAATGTTTTCCTTATTACTTGGATTTTGTAGGCAAACCTAGAAGGGTCAAAAATATGGACAAGCTTATGGGCAGATCCTCTTTCACCCTCTAGACATCTAATTGGGTCTGGAAAGAAGCATATCTGCTGGAAGTAACAGTGCTGATTTCAAGTATTTTCTTAATGGTTTAATTGCTAATTTGCAATTAAATAAAGCAAATTAAACACAATTGTATGACCGGTGTTGTGATTACATTGTTCAGTCGTGTCCGACTCTCTGTGACCTCATGGACCGTAACACACCAAGCTGGCCAGTTCTCCAGTGGGCCACAGTATACAGCTCCTGGTATTCCTAGGTCGTCACCCATCCAAATACTGACCAGGCCCAACCCTGCTTGGCGTCAGGGTGGTGTGACCTCTTTGTTCCCCAACTGGAATTGAACCCAGGTTGCAGTGGTGAAAGCACTAAATCCTAACCACTGGACCACCAGGGAACCCGTATGACCAGTAAAACCTTTTCATTAACCGTTTTTTGAGGCCATCATTATGATGCTGTTTCATAGATAATTTGCGCCTTCTTTCTTCATAGGAAAATACAAAGTAACTAAGGGCATCATTTCACCAGTTGGTGATGGATACAAGAAGAAAGGGTTAATTGAGGGCTCTCATCGGCTGGCCATGGCTAACCTGGCTACCAAGACATCTGATTGGATAGAAGTGGACCCATGGGAGTGCAACCAGCAGGACTGGGTGGAGACTGTGCAAGTATTGAGGTATGTATGGGAGAGGAGGACAGTAATTAGGCATGACCACGGATCAATGAAACAAAGATTTGATGAGAGAAAATAACTAAAAAGGCCCATCTGGTTGACCCATTTAAAAACAAAAAAAATGTCAATACAAAGGGACATTGTCACTCCTACTGTCTGTACACTGCATTAGTCAGATTTCCAAAGATATTTCAAATTGATTTTGTTACTCTTGTATTCTAATGTGCTGGTCAGAGTGCTTGATAAGGGTGTGAGAGAGGTCTAACCTCCAGTTAACACTGGGGGTCTTTAATCTGAACGCTTTAGAGATAGACAAGCAAACTGTAATTCTAATTAGCACAACAAAGCAACAAAGGATTGATTCACTTTAGAAACAAATAGATAACACAATGTATAGCCATTTTTCCATGCTCTTTAATAAGAATAACGTAAAAATTATTTTGGGGCGACAAAGATTAAACCTAAGGATAGCCTTATACATGTCCAATTCAGTTCTTAAGGTAGATCGCATTGGAAGCCATATGAGTCTATTGGTTCTTCTTGCTGTCAGGTTTGTTTACATGTTCCTTACATCTGATTTATCCATTAGTAGTTAAAAAATGTTGGGGTTCATGGAGAAAAGAATATCCTGGGGTTGACTGTAAATGAGCAAGAGTGGAACAAGAATTTGTACTGTGGCAGTTTTAGATGACTTTATAATATCTTTAAAGTATTTTATGTACTTTAGTATGTTAGTTCCTCTTTAATTAGATGCTTTTGTGGAAGAAATGCACTGTACAAACAGTCTGTTGGTTTATTTATATATTTTTGTAATGAATTACATTACCACTCATTTTCCAGGCACCACCAACAAAATGTGGAGGGCGAAAGCGAAAGCAGCCATGATAAGAAAGCCGCCCACAGGAAAGGTCAGAAGAGAAAAAGGGAAAACAATTCTCAGGATGTGACAGACTATAGGTGTCCAGAGAACAAAGGTATGGAGCATTTCATCTCAATTCTTTATTCACTTGTTCTAGGACATTACACAATATTATATGTGTGTAATAATATATATATATATATATATATATATATATATATATATATATACATACATACATATATACACACAGGAATACATTCATTCTGCATGCAGGAGCGCTATGTGACATCTGACTAAGGCCATAATTAGGTAGGAAAATGTCAAAAAGTTAATTCTTTATTGGTAAAAAGATGTTAATACCTCTGTGGGACCCTGGTGCTTCTATGATTCTTTGGTGAAGATTGAGTGTGTGAGAGGGGTGTTTACATTTATGTAGGACAGGGTTTGTAGTTTGTGCTGCAAACTTCCTGATTTTCAACATGTTGTTTTAAATTGAATAAGATCCAGTTACAAAACAAATTCTACTCATCACTTCCAATTACATCATTCCCACACCTTCCTTCTCTGATAGATTGGTGCCTGATGCTGGTTATTTTTGTATCAGGAAGGGATGAAACCAGTAATGGTGGAATCTTCTAAACTGTCTACAGAAATTCAGATTTTCTAAAAATGTTTAACGTTGATAGTGTTGTCACTGCGTTGTATACTTAAATAGGACAAGTAGATGGTGTTAATGGGAAGGATTTGGTTATCATGAAGTGCTCAGAACTTCTGGGATATTGGCCAAAGGACTGAAATCGGTTTGTCTGGTATCCTTTGTTATTTACTAGGAGAACAATCCTTCCAGCCCAAAATGATGGCCTCTGACGTCTGGTTATAGAGATGTGTGCATAGAAACGTTCAATCGTGTCTGGCTTAAGCACTATAAGCAGGCGTGTACTTTGGCTATTACAGAATAGATGAAGGGGTGGCCAAGGAGGGAGAGGGATGGGAAATTGGTTTTATTGTTGGGACATTTGGTATTTGACACTTACCGTATTCCGCAGAACATGCTCAAATGGAAGTAGCTTCAAGAATAACACTAAGCCCTGCTCATGCAGAAATGTACACACACATTTTGCATATGCCCTGTCACCAGAGTACCATGGATGCCTACAGGGTTCAGCACAAGCATCAACATATATTACTTTTTATTAAAAACTAGTTTTAACATTTTTATTGCCTACTTTTGTTAATACTTAGACTTAAATGATAGATAGATAGATAGATAGATAGATAATAAAGTGGTCCTTCAATCGAAGATTGCAAATCACTTTTGAGGAGGTTATAGAGTATGATGGGAGAAGGTTGTCTAGCCTGGCTGATATATGAAATCCAGACTGTTGTGTTTTGCAGCTGTTCCCCAAGTGAAGCTGCTCTGTGGTGCAGACATTTTGGAATCTCTGGGCATCCCTAATTTGTGGAAGCTTGAGCATGTGACTGAAATAGTTTCCACCTTTGGCCTGGTCTGCATCACTCGAAATGGCAGTGATCCTCGTAAATTTATCTATGAATCAGACATCCTATGGAAGCACAAGAACAACATTCATCTAGTAGAAGAGTGGATCACCAACGACATCTCTTCTACCAAGATCCGGCGGGCACTAAGGAGGGGGTTAAGTATCCGATATCTAGTACCAGAGTCCGTGGAAGAATACATTAAGAAGCATGACTTGTACAACGAGGAAAGTGAGCAGAGGAACGCTGGCTTCATCTTAGAGCCTCTAGTGAGGAACACTCTGGACACTCCACAATGAGACTCACTCTGCCTCTTTTTATTATGCTGCACATGGCTTAGATACACTAATATAAAAAAAAATCTTCAGCTAGTCCAAACGTCAGTAGTTGTTAAAACATTTCTCCAAGATGGAGCACATCTTCCACCCCCTAGCTAGGTTTCAGAAGTTCTGCTTTCCTTCATGGAAGATCTATTAAGTTGACCAGCCAACACATTAATCAACTTGTGTTTCCCTAGAACCAGTTCAGAAATCAGAACTTTGTTATTCATTGTACACTTCAATATGGTGTGTGCTACATATATAATATATATATAACATATATACTAGCTCAGATATTAGTAGCCATATTTGATTCCAAGATGGAGCACCTGAATTTCACCAATTACTACAGCAGGTTTCAGAAGTTCTGCTCCCCATCACAAAATATATACTTTACTGCCCTAACAACAAGAGCTACATTTTGTAATCAATCATTAGTATAATTAACTTTCAACGATTTAGAAAACAAATATTTAAAATTAAACTTAACTTCGAAGATCAGGCTTAACTGCTTCTGGTATCCAAATATAAAGTCAATGCGGGAGGCCAAGGAGAGAGGGGGATTGTCTAGCAGGTAATTCTTAATTTGAAGGCACACAGTTTTATGGCAGTCCAATGGCTGGAGCCTTGCTGTGAGATACTGGTTTCCCTTGGCAACACACTTTTGCTGTGGAGGCAGCCTATCAAAATGATTGATTTACTTCCATTTGGACCTGTCTCAAACCACCATTCTACCTTAATATGGTGGACACAAACCGCTCAACTGGAGGCTGATATTCAAATTTTCTTTAACTGAATTTAATATTACTATTCTAAAGCATCACATGATAATGTATTAATGGTCATTAAATAATTAAAACAAACAGCTCTTCTTGTTAGTGTATTACAGTGGTCCTTCAAGGTTTCCCAATTAAACAATCTGAAGAAATCTTAATCAACTTGCTTCTCTCCAAAACCAGAACTTTGTTTCATTGTTGTTTTTCGACTAAATTGCACCATATCCTGTTGCTCTGCAAGGTATGTATGTTGAGTTCTATGACTGTTTTGTTTATGTAAACCTGTTGATACATATTTGCCAGAGCAATGTTATCCAGCCGTAACAAGGCCAGCAAGTCTGTATATTAATATATGTGATTACACCTTTAATGGATATATAGGAAGGTGTTGAACTGTATCAAGTCATACTGAGAAGTATCTTGTATCTTGGATGCTGTTATAGTGTTCCCAATTCTCAGAATTTTGTATACAGTTTTCACGTTTCCTCATTTTGGTTTCCATTAATATTTGGAAATTGAGCTTCGTCCTAAGTAGATAAGCTAAAGTAAGGCGACTAATATGATTTCAGGTCACCTTTTTGTGTCACTATTTGGTTTAACCAGATAATGTTATGATCAGTTCCAGGCAAGAAATTGAAAATATGATGTGGTGTTAAATAAAATGCTAAGTCTGATACTGTGCATTGGTTTGTCCTGATTATGTGTCACAGAGCTCAGACAGCTGGACAAGCCTCAAGAGGAATCCTACCAGTTAGTCTGTAGCTCTGTATCAGTATATCCTGCTAGACACTAGGACACCTCAAGGATTGGGATATCGGCAACCAGGATAATGAATCTTAGCAAGATATAATTTTCCCCAATAAAGAATACAACGCTACTCAATGTATTCTCCAACCGAACATAACACTTTATTTTCAACCAAAAATGTATATCCCACTATTCCAAGTTATACATTAAAAAATATAACAATATCTTTGAATTTCCCTCCCCTATGGACTTCAATGGCAGGAGTGACTGCATCAGCACTTCACTGACTGGCCAAAGTGTCCATGGTCCCTACCAATGAGAGGGTGGATGTCAAACCCACCAGTAGAAAAGAGTGCTGATGTCGTATTGGAAAAAGCATGGGTAGATGGTGGCATCCGTGTATTTGGTGACTTCTGGTATTGCCCATTAGTATATGACCACTGTGGTCACTTAGTAGTGACCCCCTAGTTAGGAAGGCACCAGGGGGTCTTAGGTGACAGTAACCATGTTCCTACAGGTAGAAAACCAAATAAAGGAATACAGATGACACATAGTCACCAAAATGAGGGGGCTAACACCTAAGGAAGGTCATGGATCATTTCCTGTGCTTATTGCCCGTATTGAGTATAGGTACCGACTGCATGGCTTTATCCTGTTCCACATCAGATGATAGTCTCACATGTCCATCCATTACGATATGCCCACAAATGTGAAATAAACTTGACTGTCCATTTTATATTGAGGGAATCTGTCCTTGACTGCCATAGGAACTAGGTTAAGTGGAAATGCCAAGAGTTTCTTTGAAGCTCTGTTGTGGTAAACTGTGGAATCAATTGGGGTTAAGTGTTTGTTGTTACAATATCATTGATACTCCCTTAATATATTATTGAGATTAACCATATACTTGTCTGGTTCTCAGGCCAATAAGGCTTGTCTTACTTACCCAGGGAAATGCCGGAAATCTGTTTGGTATTCGACTTTAGTGGTGGTGCCACTAATGGTCCTTTCTGTCTGGCTATCAAGACATACGCTGGGCATGGTCACAGACTGTCTTGTCTTTAAAGAGTATTTACTCCAAATTGAGCAAATTATAGTTTTCTACCCAGTAGTCAACATGGTGTATGGGTAAATAAGATACTATGATCATGGTCTCATTTGGTGAAATTAGGATTACAGCTCTTGGGGATGTTGGAAAAGGATTACGGCTCTTTTGGGGATGTTGGGGGGCAGATAAGGGTCCAAGAATGTTTAAACCCTCAGTTTATCATCACATATTAATATGCTGCAAACAAGGTCACCAGATGAATATCTTGTACCAACAGTCTCTTGATTGTCCATGAAATATAAGATTGTGATGGACTTTTAATATTTCAACTTAGTTATTAAATTTAGATCATTTTATTGTTTCAGTGTATAGAGTTATAACTTACTGTGATGTTTGTTACTGAAAGAAAATTCTTTAATTAAAAATAAAATGCAAATTACCGTATATACTCGAGTATAAGCCGACCAGAGTATAAGCCGAAGCACCTATTTTACCACAAAATACTGGGTAAAATGAGTGACTCGAGTATAAGACGAGGGTGGGAAATGTGCTGCCCCCTGTGTCCCTCGTGCCCTCTGTGTCCTCCTCTCTCTCCCGTGTCTCTTCTCCCCTCTCCCTTCCTTGTGTCTCTTCTCCCCTCTCCCTTCCTTGTGTCTCTTCTCCCTTCCCTGTGTCTCTTCCAACCTCTCCCTTTCCTGTGTCTCTTCCAACCTCTCCCTTCCCTGTGTCTCTTCCCCCCTCCCTTATCACCCTCCTCAACCCCACTCCTAATCCTCCCTCATCATCCTCAACCTCCCTCCTCATCCTCAACCTCCCTCCTCATCCTCAACCTCCCTCCTCATCCTCATCCTCCCTCCTCATCCTCAACCCCCTCCTCAACCTCCCTCCTCATCCTCAACCTCCCTCCTCATCCTCAACCTCCCTCCTCATCCTCAACCCCCCTCCTCATCCTCAACCCCCTCCTCAACCTCCCTCCTCAACCTCCCTCCTCAACCTCCCTCCTCAACCTCCCTCCTCAACCTCCCTCCTCAACCCCCCATCCTCAACCCCCCATCCTCAACCCCCTCAACCTCCCTCCTCAACCCCCCATCCTCAACCCCCTCCTCGTCCTCCCTCCTCAACCCCCCCATCCTCAACCCCCCTCAACCTCCCTCCTCAACCCCCCTCAACCTCCCTCCTCAACCTCAACCCCCCTCCTCAACCCCCCTCCTCGTCCTCCCTCCTCAACCCCCCATCCTCATCCTCCCTCCTCAACACCCCTCCTCAACCTCAACCCCCCTCAACCTCCCTCCTCAACCCCCCCCCTCAACCCCCCTCCTCGTCCTCCCTCCTCGTCCTCCCTCCTCAACCCCCCATCCTCATCCTCCCTCCTCAACCCCCCTCATCAACCTCAACCCCCCCTCCTGAACCTCAACCCCACTCAATCTCCCTCCTCAAACCCCCCCAACCTCCCTCCTCAACCTCAACCCCCTTCCTCATCCTCCCTCCTCAACCCCCCCATCCTCATCCTCTCTCCTCAACCCCCCATCCTCAACCCCCCTCCTCAACCCCTCCTCCTCATCCTTAACCTCCCTCCTCATCCTCCCTCCTCAACCCCCTCCTCAACCTCCCCCCTCAACCCCAACCCCCCCTCCTCAACCCCCCCATCCTCATCCTCAACCCCCTCCTCAACCCCCCTATCCTCATCCTCAACCCCCATCCTCAACCTCCCTCCCTCCTCAACCTCCCTCCTCAACCTCAACCCCCCTCCTCAACTTAAACCCCCCTAAATACCTCCCACTCTCCCCTCACTTACCTGCTTCTGCTCCGGCCTCCGCTCCTTGACCCAGCGCGCATGTGACGTCACATGAGCGTCGCGTCATTAGCATATACTGGGTGCCGGCACCGGTTATATGGTAATGACGTGATGTCACATGCGCGCCATGTCATAAGCATATACCGGGTGCGTGGCGCGCATGTGACGTCACGTGGCGCGCATGTGACGTCACGTGACGGCACCCGGTATATAGTAATGACGTGGCGCACATGTGATGTCACATGCGCGCCGGGTCAAGAAGGAGCGGAGGCCGGAGCAGAAGCAGGTAAGTGAGGGGAGAGGGGGAGGTATTTAGGGGGGATTAGAATGAGGTGGGGGGTTTAGGTTGAGGAGGGAAAATGAGGAGGGGGCTTTAAAATGAGATGGGGGTTGAGGATGAGGAGAAGGAGGGAAAGAGACACAGGGGGGGTTAGAGAGACACAGGGGGGGTTAGAGAGACACGGGGGGGGTTAGAGAGACACGGGGGGGGTTAGAGAGACACGGGGGGGTTAGAGAGACACAGGGGGGCTGAAAAACTCGGCTTATACTCGAGTATACAGTATACAGTACATTAAAGTTCAGGCTGAATAGAAGCAGCTTGGAGCCCATGCTTGACCTGCTCTGCAATCACCCTCTTGTGCCTTGAAAATTAAGTATGACTATGATGGCAGCTTCCAAACCTAAGTAATAACTTGTTTTAAAGTCCTTGATAAGAGAGTTGGGAATCACTGCTCTAGTTATTTGTGCCTCCTACCTCCTTTTCATCTGCCCCTTACCACACGGACCAGGCTGCATACTCAACCTTACCAAACCTCCCTTTCCCTACCAAAAAAGAAAGGAAAAAAACAATTGAGTTTGTTACTTGACCTTTGTATTTAAAGTCATCTATGAAAGGTTTTGTCACTACCCAGAGATTAGGGGATCAGGTACACCCAATACCTCTTGCTTTCGGCTTGCAGTTTTTGTGTTAAATTTCAGTCCCCAGTGTGCCTTAGGGTCATTTTGCAGGAGCCCAGGAAATCACAGGTTACAGGTTCTTACTAGTTTAATAAAGTAATTAACATTGTTTTTTCCCTATGTCGGATATCCAATCATTTAAGAAGCACACCATCGATTAGTTCAGATACAGACTGCCTTTATTTTCACACACCACATATATTTAAAAAAGTCCAATATCCAGTCATATCAGCTCTGTTGCCTTACCAGGTGGTTTTAATTGACAGGCTTGTATTTCCCCCAGTAACTCCCTTTACTTCAGCAGCAAACATTGCCCAAAAACAAAAGTGTATTAACTGTCCAATTACTAGTATGATGTCAGGATTATTAATTACCTCCCTGGGCCTAAGAATCTGAAAGTCTAAGAGATTTAACCATTTCCTCTCTTTCTTCTGTAGGGGAGCAATTGGTTCCCTTTTTATTATCTTACCTCTTCTGATCTAAAACAACGTGCTAGGAGGTGAAAACGGCTCGTGGCACCATAATGTCTGAGTAGAGGTTTGCTAAATACAATAATGGCAGGAACATGACAATATGTAGGGCTCTTCCTCCAACCCAAGTTCTTGCCTCCAAAGAACAACAATACAATCACATTAGTCACTTTTAAAAGAATATTTTGCAGTTACTATTGTTACCAACAAACTAGTGAAGATAAAGCCTTACCACTACTACATCAGGCCACTCTTGTAAACATTATAACATTACTGGATAAGTTGGTACTTTTTAAAGGGGCTTGGCATAACAGTGGCATGTCCTAGTGTGTTCTGAGCACAACCTGAACACGAACCATTAGAAACAATAATAAGTAGGCCCGAATACTCCCAGACATGGCTCTTGGGAATCCAGGTACATAGCCAGAGCCTGAGGCCTAACATTACTATTACAGTATTATTATGTTATTACTATTGTTATTATGGTCACAAGAAAATAGTCCATGATAGTTAACACCTTCCAGTCCATGGCCATGGCACAATATTTTATAATGGAGTCACACTGCTCCTAGTAACCCATGAACAGGAGCCCCACCATGGTAGATTCTAACCTGCTGTCCCCATTCCAGTGTCTCAAAAGTCAGTCATGACAAAAAGACTTATACACCAGTGACAACCCATAAAATGGCTTACCATAAACAAGAGGGAAAACAGTTAAACATGGCACACAATAACAGGGAAAAAACAAGAAGATGGGTGGGAGGGACAAGTGCAAAGCCAAACCAATCATGAAATATGTACATCAACGTTTATTATAGCAAATAATTAAAACCATTACACTCACATTCAGTATGATATCACTTCACGTTATATATGAGACGTCACAGATATTGTCCTGTCGTCCTTGGTGTTTTTAATCCAGACGGCCCGATGTTCAGTGTCTCAATAGTCCAATATCCAATATATCAATTGTTATAGGGATACTTTTACAATTAAAGATATAAAACAAATAATAGAAACTGTCTAAGTGCTTCAGTGTCCCCACACAGATCCAGACCTCACTCCCCAGACTGAGACATCTATTGTTGAGGTTAGCAAGCCTCACATAAGATGCTCCAATATCAGTGAGTTTAGGGTCAGCTTGAATGACAATTCATATAATGTTTGCTCTAATCTTATAATCGTGGATCTAATTAAGACCCATCTATGGGGCTTCTCACATCAGGGAAAAATAGGACCAATTTGGTGAAAATAAGTAAAATAGCAGCAACAATAAAATAAATAATGTAATTATAATAAAAGATACAAAGATCAAATTGGATCTTACCAGACACGTTTCGGTCAAGTCTTGGCCTTTCTCAATGGTGATCTTGAATAAAAATGTTCCCCTTGATATTTGGGCTGTCTTTATGCATCCTCCTCAGTGCGCTTTCCCCTCCTCATGGCGCCAAATTCCCATCTTCCACCACTCCCGGAAACCGGAAGTGACATCACTCCCGGCATGCATTGTGCCAGAAAACGGAAGTAAAGGAAAAAAGGACCCCCCAAAAAAAGGGGGGGGACCGGAAGTGACGTCACTCCCGGCTTGCATCACACCGGAAGTGGAAAACAAAACATAAATAAATAAATAAAAATATATATAAATACGGGGGATGCACAGACATATAAAACCCAAATAAATTATAATAAATATTATATGCTGTAACATATGTATACCATCAACATTTGAAGACAAGTAGGTAAAAAAAAAACGCATAATGCTATAAATATATAGCAACTATTAGACATATGTCAAACACACTTTAATAAAAAGCATACATAAAATAAGAGATTATAATTATAATGATATGTGGTCAAATTTAGTACATAATAGGATGGGATATTCCTACTATGCCCACAATATGGACCCTCAAAAGATATATAGTAAAAGATAAGCGTCTCCTCGTCGTCAACATCCCATATCATAATGATGTCAGATCACTTTGCTTTCGAACGGATTACCATTCCAGATTAATTCCTCTTCCTAATGGGACATGTAAATATTTGCAAAACTGGGTGCGCATATTGTACCCATTGCTGTTCCCCTTGTTTGTAAATAATACTTGTTTTCAAATAGAAAGTAATTCTTTCTTAGGATAAACAGCATGGCATCAGCAATAAATTCCTTTTGTGCCACATCCATGTGGTCGAAGTCATCTAGCATGTGGCGAATTACTGATGTTTCCTTGTCTTGTGGAATCGTGGTGTACAATGCGCTTACATCCAGTGTTACCCATCTGAAACTCGGTTTCCATTCTTTTGTTAGCAATATACTCAATAGATGAGATGTATCTTTTATGTACAACTTGGATAATGTGGCTACAGATTGTAGTTGGTGCTCCACATACTCAGACAACCTTTCTGTCAGGTTTCCAGTCCCAGACACAATGGGTCTGCCTGGCTTTGCGCTTGTCCCTCCCACCCATCTTCTTGTTTTTTTGGCTTTTGGAGTACTTTGTGGACAGTACTTGTCTGGAGGAAGTGGCATCGCAACCAGGGTTTAATTAATTGGAGGACACACTTTAATTACACTTGGGACTATTCTGGACACAACCGGGAAGAAGAAAGGACACTATTTGGAGAACTATATAATTCCAAAGTAAGACGATTTGTATTTCACTTCCATTACTTTCCCCCATTGTGGTTTTATTTGGTGTGACCATTGAACAACCTTAGAGTAATATCCACTTTGCTTTTCTCTATCTTTACCCATCCCTGCATGAGCCAACTTTATATATTTAATTGCACTGTCCTCTTTATATTGTTTGTGGAGCGCTATAGACATAGCAACCCTTTTGGGAAGTTGCTATGACTTATCTGTTTACATACCGTTTTCTTCACAGTGGACCAGTCCCATTTTCTATAGCCGCTAACGAATAGAGTGACAGTAAGCACTACTAGTTGGGAGAATGGATTCATACACATATGGTACTTATGATAATAAGACCCACAGAGTGTCACAACCTACTATGATGATGGGATCTAGAGTATCCTAGTACTCTTATTCCCAGTAGGTTTAGACCAAAGTTTGGGTGACTCTAGACCTATGGACAGTCTTCGTCGGTACAAAGGCATAAGTCCCAGCTTGCTTTGGTAGTGTACCTGGGAGCACCTTGGTAGGGAGTCAGAACGAGCTCCTCTACAAGCATATGCCTCTGGGTCAATAATACATGCTTAGTCAAAGTATGAAAATTAAGAACAACTTCTTTATTTTTACACAAGTATTTAAACAACTCACAAAACTAATACAGGGAGTGGCTACCCCCTTGTCCAACCCTCATCTTCCTCTTGGCCAATGGGGTAATCTCCAGAGTAACTTGATTACCTCTGGCCAATGGACTAGAGGTAAGCTCTGGGAACTTCCAGACCCCTCCCATGGGCCGCCCACTAGGTGTGGCTACCTAATTTACTTGGTCTCTGGCTCTCAAGGGAGACACATCTATGTGCTCCTGTACTATGACCCTGATATTGGGCTGAAGACCCCATGGGGTTAAGGTGCCTCAATGTCTGTACAGACCCCTTTGTTCTGGCCTTGCTATCACTTCAAGTGTTTACTTTAGGTGATAGCTGGAAGGCAGATGGGTGATCTACTCAGGTTACTATCTGTATTAGACCCAATATGGATGACTGCACACAACATGGCTCCCACATTACAATACAATATATTTACAGATAATACCACTACAACATTTTATAACCCACATGTTATGAGTTGAGGCAGTACTTCCCACGTCAGTCCACTTAATGCGTTATGGCGACTTCATTAGTGGTGACGTGGAAAACTGCCTCTTCTCTGAATGCATGACAATAACAGTGGGACTCTGCCCTGAATATATAACATTATAACAGTGGCTCTGGGAGCCCAAAACCTTCTGTTCAATAACATGTGGCAGATAACAGTTCCAAATCCAAGATGGCCCCTGGCTGATTCATGACAACACCTCCCCCAAGCGTGGCAGGGAACATCCCTGATTTTCCTTTTTTTTTTTTTTTTTTTTTTTTGTACATATAATAGAGTAATACAGCTAATAATATATTTACACCATACAAGAGAAACTAAGACAATAGCAATCAGTACAAAAGTATGACAAAACAAGATCTTATTGTCCCAACATCTTTGATGTCTCTCAAGTTTCAAATATATTTTTAAGATCAACAAAAACAGAGGAAGAAATAAAGAAGAACAGGGGAAAAAGAGAGAGAGAGAAAAAAAAAAAGAAACCAAAATCGTCATGGACACACTATCAAGGAAAATTCCATCGCCATAAACTTTCTAGCTTAATGTCAGGTATTGGTCCCAGAGCTGCCATTTTATTAAACGAGTGGCCTTGGGGATATTATCTCGGACGTTATCCGGCATTTCTGATCTCATCATTTCTCTATTCTTTGAGATGGTGTTCTCTAGGTAATTGAGGTTGTTTCCAATGTTTCACCAATAACCATTTAGCAACTAGGCATATGTGTGATATTAAATATCTTTCCCCTAATGGGAACATTTCTATTTGCGAGTGTAGAATAAATATTAACGGATTGCAAAAGATTTGTTTACCAGTAAGAGCCGAAAGTTCTTTGCTTACTCTCATCCAGAATATTTTAATTTTTTTACAATCCCACCACATATGGATGGTTGTGCCTGGTAGTCCGCATTGTTTCCAGCATAGACCATCTAAATTGCTATATTTTTTTTTTAGTTTATTGGGAACATAGTACCATCTATGGATTAGTTTTACCATCATTTCGTTATATGAGGAGTTAATTGATGAGTTCTTAATAGTACTAAAAATTTTAGTCCAGTCTTCCTCTAATATTGTAATTTTCAAGTCAACTTCCCAGGCTAATATACCCAAACTTTTATCAAAGGGAGTGTTTTCGTTAATTATATTACTAAATTTGGAAATGATATGTGACGATTCACCTTTGATTAAATATTCTTCCATTTTCCAAATTTTGTTCATGTTGGTAATTTTATATCCTAAAAGAGTAAGATACCTTTGTAATCCTTCATACTCTAACCACGTTATTTTATCTAAATTAAATTTCTCTTTAAATCTTTTCATTTCCAATAAATTTCCTTTTTCGTATAGATCTCCCACGTTTCTAATGTTATTTAGTAGAGATAAAAATAATCCATTTGAGTTATTATTAAGAAAGTCTATTGGTGCTGCCAAAGAAGGAGACTGTATCAATGAAAGTTTTATTTTATTTTTGTGCCATGTGTTAATATATTTAATATTAGGAGGTAATTCTGAGCTCCCCTTCTGTTTATACTTAGCGATCCATAGTATATTTTTTATTGGTAATCTTCCCGATAGGGAGTCCTCTATTATTAACCATCTTGGAATATTTTGTATGCAATTATATCCAGCTGCTTGTTTATTTAGCTCTTTGATAGAGGGAGAGCTTAATCCCCCTTTCTCAAGTTTCTTGCATATTATAGATTTTTTGATTCTTGTTTTTTTCCCCTGATATATAAAGTCATCTAGTGTTTCTTGAATGATTCTTATATAATAAGCCGGTATTTTACCCGGAAGACATCTCATTATATATGTGATTTTAGGGATTAGACTCATGTTAACTGCATTTATTCTAGATAACCATGATAACTGTAGAGATCTCCAATCATTCAACTGTTTTCTAATTTGTTTCAGTATATCATTATAATTATCTTTAAAGATATTTTTTATATGATCTGGGAATCTTACCCCCAGGTGTACTATATGAGAGGACTTCCAACAGTAAGAATATGAATTCACTAACCTGTTTTTTTCCTCTAATGATATATTACAGGTCAGTACTTCCGTTTTCTGTTGGTTGATTTTAAAATAGGAAAATTTACCAAATTCTTCAAGAACGGTCTGTAGGGCTCTACAGGAGTGTTCAGGGTTTGTTATTGTTATTATAATATCATCTGCATATGCCATTATTTTATATTCCTCTTGTCCTATTTCAATCCCTTTAATTTCTGCAGAGTCTCTAATATTTATCAGTAAAGGTTCGAGGAATAGGACAAAAAGCAATGGGGATAATGGGCAGCCCTGACGAGTACCATTCGATATTAAAAATTTGCCCGAGCTAAATTGTGGAGATGAGATATGTGCTATAGTATTTAAATAAAGGGGTTTTATTGCTGATGAGGCAAAGCTTTTCAAGCCAAAACTCTCCAAAACACCCTCTAAGAAGTCCCACCTGACCCTGTCAAAAGCTTTCTCTGCATCTAATGACAGGGTCAGGGAGGAGATCCTCTTTTTTTTTATATAGGTCAAGGTGTCCAACAAACGCCTGGTATTATCCAACGCTTGTCTATTCGGAATAAATCCTGTTTGATCTGGTTGTATTAAGGTAGATATGATCCTGCTTAATCTATTTGCCAAAATTTTAGAATAGATTTTAATAGCGACATTGATTAAGGAGATTGGGCGATAGTTTTTATAATCTTCAGGATTTTTTCCTTGTTTCAGTATATTAACTATTTTTATTTCCGTTAGTTCTGATGGTATCACTCCTTCTCGTTTTATCTCGTTAAAGAGATTGCATAAAGTGCTATTCAATTCTTTACTAAGATAACGATAAAATAAATTATTAAATCCGTCTACCCCGGGTGTTTTATTTTTTGTATTTTTGGACACAATTTCAGTTATCTCTATACTTTCTATTTGTTTATTCAGATAGCTAAGCTGTACTTCCGATACTTTGGGGAACTTTATCTTATCTAGGTATTGTTTAATCTCTTCTATTCCTGGCTTAATTACTTGGTGATCTTTCTCTAGATTATATAAATTACTATAATAATCCTGGAATACTAATCCTATTTTGTCTGGATGGGATTGAGGAATGTTATTTAAATCTAGAATTTTTTCAATATTGTTTTTGATATACTGTTTCTTCAATTTGTTAGCTAGGAATTTACCTGATTTGCCCCCTTCGAAGAATTGTGTCCGCTGAAATTTCCATAATATTTTATCTGATTGAAGCTGAAGAATCTTTTGTATTTGAGTATTTATGTCTTTTATTGCTTTACTATTTTCATTGTTTGGTGTCTGCCTAAAGATATCTTTCATCTTATTTAGTTCCAAATAGAGGGTCCTTAAAGACTTACCTCTTAACCTTTTCACTTCAGCTGCTTTTGCAATAAATATACCCCTCATGTATGCTTTATACGTACACCACAGGGTTATATCTGAATTAACAGATGGCTTGTTAATTTTTAGAAATTCCAGGGTTTCTTTTTTCAAGTATGTAACAAATTCTTCATCCTTCAGGAACCAAGAGTCCATCTTCCAGCTACTCTTTTTTCTTTGGTTATTTGTATTTAGGTCTTGTATAATTAATTCATTTAGAGAGTGGTCTGACCATGGGGTAGGACGGATGTCTATCTTTTTAATTACTTTTAAAGTTGGAAGGTCAGTTAATATATAGTCTATTCTAGAAAATGAGTTATGTCTGTATGAGAAGTGGGTATATTCTCGTACACCTGGATGTAAGATCCTCCATGAGTCAATCAGATTATTGTCTTCTTTAATTTTACGAAATGCTTTTGAGATGCAGTTTGTTTGGGATACTAATTTATTAGGTCCGACTATTTGTTTATCTAAATTATCATCCAATAACATATTAAAGTCACCACAAATTATTAGCCAACCTCCTTTAATTCTATTAATCTCTTTAAGAAGATTTTTAAGAAACCCTATTTGACCTTTATTTGGTAAATAGGCATTAACCAGTGTTATTAAGCGCCCATCAATCTGTCCAGTCCATATTATATATCTACCCTCTGGGTCGATCTTACTGCCTTCTTCTGATATTTTCAGGCTATTTTTAAATAAGATAGAGACCCCTTTTGATTTTTTCTTAAAGGTAGAGTCTATTCTATTTGTAAATTTTGTATTATTCATATATTTTAGATTTTCCTGTTTTAAGTGTGTTTCTTGCAGACATAGGATTTCAGCATTTAATTTGTAATACTCTAAAAAGGCCGTTTTTCTTTGTGTTGGAGAGTTAAGACCATTAACATTATGTGAGATTATTTTTATTTGCATTTTAATTTGTTAAAAAGATATGTGTGGTATTCCTTGATTTTTCCATGACTCGAAAAGAGAGAAAAAAAAAAAGAAAAACACATATAGTAAAGAATAGCCCCACAAGGCTATCAGAATAGTCTTAAAAACCAGCTGCAAATTAAGAAAAAATGTCAGCAGATATTTTACAAGACGCATTAGATATTGAGAATTGAAAATATGTCGCTCAGTTGCTGAGCGAGGGGGTGAGGTCTAGGGTACAGATAATATGAATAAGGGTTCAGGAGAATATAGAAAATATGGTACATTTGCTACACGCCATCTTTATGATGGATGTCTTTTATTCCTCGGACAGTCTAGAAGGGAAATCTCCTTAACTATATACTTTAAATTTGTCGTTTTTTGCTTGAGCATAGCTCCCCCTAATGTAGTCATATCTGATTTATTCAGAATATTCCCCTTCCATCTAATAGTAAGACTATATTTATTACATTTCAACTGTCAGAGGAGAAAAGGATCCCACGAGTAGTATATTTTATAAATGCCGCTGAAATCTTCCATATATAACTCTATTTTTCACCTTAATTATCTTTTCTGATATTTTCATATAGTATTCGGTGTAATTTCCATTCTGGAGGCAGTTACTTACAAGTGTTCTATCATAGTGGATGTGTCTAATCTTAATTTAGTTACTACGCACTACTATTCCGGTGATTTTACTTTCTTGAAAGTAAAAAGTTTGCTTGTTTGTCCTATCTAACTATTAAATTATATTTTATGTGATACATTAGTATTATAAATTTTGTCTCAAACTCACATGGTCGTGATTCTTTACGTTTGATTGAAAAAATCCATTTGTGCTGAAAATACTTCTATTGTAATTGTGACCATCTAGCTATAATCATCCTTATAATAATCTTTGTGTTTAATAGGTATCTACCTATCACCCTTCACCTTACTACTAATTTCGAATTCTATTCTTCATAAGCAATATGCTAGTATTGATAATTTTATCTTACACCCACAAAATCGAGATTTTCCTTTCTTTTTTCTTTTTTTCCTTTTTTTCCTCCCTTCTCCCCCCTCCCCTTCCCTTTTTTCTCTTTTTCCCTTCCTTCCCTATTCTTTTACATAAAAAGAAAAAAGGAGAAGGAAAAAGAGAAAGAAAAAAAATAATCCATTTGTGTTAAGAATACTTCTATTATCATTATGACCGTCTAACTATAACCAACTTTTTTAAAAATCTTTGTGTTAGTGAATCTGTCCCCCTAACCTTGCTACCAATTTGGAGTCCTATTCTTTTCTCTATCCCTTTCATTATACTTCTTACTCCCAAACTTATCAAGTACCCATGTCCCTATTCTACAGTTTCCAGAGATTATTTATTATTTTTTTTTCCAATCCAAATTTCCTGCTCTCAGTTCCAATTTTTTAACAGCATCTATATTATTCTCTATATGTATATCCCATTCCTTTAATATTTCTATAGCCTCTTGGACTGAGTTTATTTTAACCCATTTTAGATCTTTATAGATTAATAAGCCTGCTGGCTGTGCCCATTTATATCTAATTTCTTTTAGCCTAAGTGTTCTAGTTATTAAAAATCTTTGTGTTAGTGAATCTGTCCCCCTAACCTTGCTACCAATTTGGAGTCCTATTCTTTTCTCTATCCCTTTCATTATACTTCTTACTCCCAAACTTATCAAGTACCCATGTCCCTATTCTACAGTTTCCAGAGATTATTTATTATTTTTTTTTCCAATCCAAATTTCCTGCTCTCAGTTCCAATTTTTTAACAGCATCTATATTATTCTCTATATGTATATCCCATTCCTTTAATATTTCTATAGCCTCTTGGACTGAGTTTATTTTAACCCATTTTAGATCTTTATAGATTAATAAGCCTGCTGGCTGTGCCCATTTATATCTAATTTCTTTTAGCCTAAGTGTTCTAGTTATTTGTGTAAATTCCCTTCTTTTCCCCAGCGTATATGCCGATAAGTCTCGAAATATTTTTATATTGTCATATGGATGGTCTAGCTGTTTCTTTAAAAAAAGCATTTTTTAAGACCATTTCTTTTGAGGATAAGTAATGTAGTTTTAGTATAATGTCTCTGGGGATGGATTTGTCCATTGTTTTAGCCAAAGGAAGTCTGTGCAATTCATCCATTTTCCATTGGTCTTTCTGTAGCTCCGGTACCAGGTAATTAAACAGTCCTTTAACATGTGACTCCAAGTCTTCTCCTTGGAATGTTTCAGGTATCCCTCTTAGACGCAAATTCTTCTTTCTGGATCTATTCTCCAAGTTGTTAATTTTGATGGAGAGTTCCTCATTTTTATTTTCTAAGGCAGTTAAATAGTTGAGGATAGCATTATTGTCCATTATAATTTTATCACAGACATTTTCATTAGCTTCGATTCTTAAGGTTATATTGCTAATAGATTCGGTAATTTCAGACATTTGTTTTGAAAGATCTCTTGTCAAGTTAACTTGAAATTCTTTTAAGATGGACTTTAATTTAGAGCATGTAAGTATTTCCTCTTCTTGAGTGGAATTATCTTCCAGATTTCCCTGGGGAGGTTTTTCCGGGGACTGATTTTCTATAAGGTCTAAACTAGTATCCGCATGAGAGGAGTCTGAAGTATTTCCTTTATTACTAGGGAAGAAGAAGTTTGATTGTTTTGTTGAGTCTTTTATTTTCTCCTTTAGTCTTGTTTTATTGACTGTATTACTTTTTTTGTTTGACATTGTTAGACCTTTTATAATCTTCTTGTTTTTACTTTAGAACTTTCTCGGGGGACCCCTTTTTTATTTTCTCTCCTCTTTTCTTTCTCTTTTTTTTCTTTCTTCCCTTTCCCTCTCCACTCCTTACCCTTTGTCCTCCCCTTCTTTCCTCTCTTTCCTCTCTCCTTCTCCCCTATTTTTCTTTTTTTTTTCTTTTTTCTCCTCCCTCTTCTTTTTCCCTTTTTTTTTCTTCCTTTTTTCCTCCTTTCCTTCCCCTGGGCCAGGAGTTCTTTTCTTTTCTACTAATTTATCTATGGGGAAAATGTATTTTAAGGGGAGTAGAGTTTACTTTCTTATTTTCAGAGGATATGATACTTCTATGTTAATTGATGATTTTGTCTGTTACTTTTAGGATCGTATTTATCAGCTTTCCAAGGCGGTTGTTTCACTATTTCTTAAAGATGTTACAACATTCTAATTCTCCAGAGTCTTCAACTTATAATTTGTATAATAGTCGTCTTTAGGAGGGATTCTTGAACCACCCTTCCTCTTAGTCTTTAGCCAAGGAATATTTAATATGCTAGCTTCCACTTATTATACATTTTTTCTTTTTCTTACATTTTGCATTATCTATACACCGTCATATAGAAAAGTAGAGGGCTGTATTACCCACAGCCGAGCCACTTACCCTTCCTCCCAGACAGGACAGACCCAGCACGCAGCGCTCCAGGCACTTCTTTCAGCTTCAACTCACCACACTTACAGTCCGGACTCCAATAGGAGCTCTTACAATGCGAAGTAGAAGGTGAGTATCAATGAGTATTAATTATATGCCAGCTGTGCTAGCTCTTCATATTTGGTATAACCTTACCGGGTAGCTCTTTCTGGGCCCTGCTATGTAGGGCTAGGAATATGGCGTTTCAAAACGTCTCTGCTCCAGCTGACGGTGCCTATTTCGCGGGGTTTTCCCTCCACGCTGTTATACCACGCCAATCTTTGTTTTCAGGCCACCCGGAGTTAATTACCTCTTGGCTCTTCTTTTATTCTTTGTAAGTCTTGGGGGGTCTGTCCTGGGAGGGGGTGTCCCAGGCCTCTTGCTTAGATGGCTGTTCGCTCCCACATCAGGCTATATCGGGTTCGCTGACTAACAGGCATTATTCAGTCACTAGGATAGTATCTCCTTGCAGGAGAGAAGCATGTCTCTCTGGCGTCCGTCCCCCTGCAAACTGACACGGCAGTCTCACACTGACGTGCACATCACTTCCGATTTTCCCAGCTACGCTGATAGTCATGAATCTGCTAGTTTGGCCAGGCCCTCTGTATGCTATGCCAGTTCCAGTCCTAGTGCGTGGTCTTGCCCTGACTGTACAGAGGAAATTGCTCTTCCTATGCAACCCCCACCCAAATAGTCCAGGATCCCATCTCTTGCTTCTTGGCAGCAGCATGGAAGTCACTGGGGACACAGTGGGTTGCACCCATACACCCTTCTGAGGCAAAGCAGTACTTTTTGGAGCCCCATAAAACAACCCTTGTCTCAGGGCAATCCCCTCAGCCAGTCCCCACAGCTGGGCTGGGGTTTCTAAAACAGTCTCTGGATGCTCCTTTCCTGCTGCCTCCTGAGCATCTGTAGCTTTGGACAGCTCCTCCTGGTTGTCCTCTATTGCCCTTGGTGGAGCAACTGTGCTCTGGCTCTCTGATGCAGGCTGGGGAATCTCGCAATTACCACCCAGCCGGTTCTTTGGGGCCCTCAGCTGACCCTCTTCTTCTATGGCCTTTTGCTTGGTACCCTTATCCCAGTCCTGCAGGTTTAACTGGGTCTTTGGAGCGGTGTCTGTTCCAGTGGGCCTCTGGACATTGGGTATCCAGGGTATCTCCCCACTTGGTTCACCCTATACTATGGTGCCACACTGCACCCACGGCTCCTTTGCCAAGGCTGGCTCTTGGTGCCCCTGGCACTCTCTTGGTGCCCCTGGCACTCTTGGTGCCCCTGGCTCACTTGGTGCCCCTGGCACTCTTGGTGCCTCTGACTCTCTTGGTGCCTCTGACTCTCTTGGTGCCCCTGGCACTCTTGGTGCCCTTGACTCTCTTGGTGCCTCTGACTCTCTTGGTGCCCCTGGCACTCTTGCTGTGTGAGGCCTGGTTCCCTGTAGCTAAGAACCAGTTCCTCCCTCCCCACAGTCCATTACATAGCCCTCCTGGGCTCTGTGCTTCACTAGCACCTTTTGTAGCAACTCTCCTGGGATGTCAGGGTACAGATTTTGGTTATCTGTTGTAGGCTGGGGAATCTTATCCTTCCCACCCAACCTGACCTCTACGGCCTTCTCCCCAGAGTGCATTACATAGCCCTCCCCACAGTCTCTTGGGTGGCTATCCTGAGCCCCTGGCTCCATTAGCAGTTCTGGCCCATCCACTATGCCTAGAACTTTGGAGGGCAGACTTAATTCATCTGGCCCTATCTTGTGAGTAGTTAGCCCTTCCTCCGGGATTACGTCTCTTGGGATATCAGGGTGCAGACATTTATTATCTGACCCCACCCAGGGAACATGCCTCTGAGTCTCTGGCGCTTGTAGCTGGTGAGTAGGCCCTGACACAGTCTCTATATTTTTTAAACGAACGCATTCTCCATCACTATGTTCTCCCCAGACCCCTTGCACACAATCACTTCGGTACATACCATCTGGCGACCAGTCCTCTTGACTGGGTTGTTTCCTCTTGATGGGCAAAATGTCTCCCCATAGATCTCGTCCCACAACTCAAAATACTCCTCCTCCAGCTGCAGTTCGTGCTCAATCAGGTGTACCATTAAATTAGCCTCCATGGACCATGGTTCCAGTCCCAGACCACGACAGCGTTCCACAAACAAGTTGTTGTGCCTTTTAAATGTTCCTATGCCCCCTTCAGGATCACCATACACAATGTCTTGGAGGCCAGAATCTATCTCCAAGCGGAAATCAAACTCCTCTCCAAGGCCACCAACTATTCTGGCGTGAAAAACATGATATTGGTTCTCCAAGGCAACCTCTTTTCTTACTAGTAGTTCCAGCCAGCCCATTAGCTCATCGTCCTGCCACAGGTTCAGAATCGCCATCCATTTCTCTAGACGCAGTGTCTCTCTGTAGCCAAGTCTTTGTTGAGCTGGGGCTCTCGCTCCATTGCGCTCCTGCCAGATCCTCTGGCAATGCTGGTCTAGTAAGTTGGACACCTCTTGTGCGGTCATCTTACTGGGGTATAAGTGCCTGGCTGCTTCATACCGCCTTGTTGCCTCTGTTATGATGTCCATCTGTTCCATTCCTGGTCCTTGTAGAGTCGTCCCACCACTGTCACCAATTGTCACAACCTACTATGATGATGGGATCTAGAGTATCCTAGTACTCTTATTCCCAGTAGGTTTAGACCTAAGTTTGGGTGACTCTAGACCTATGGACAGTCTTCGTCGGTACAAAGGCATAAGTCCCAGCTTGCTTTGGTAGTGTACCTGGGAGCACCTTGGTAGGGAGTCAGAACAAGCTCCTCTACAAGCATATGCCTCTGGGTCAATAATACATGCTTAGTCAAAGTATGAAAATTAAGAACAGCTTCTTTATTTTTACACAAGTATTTAAACAACTCACAAAACTAGTACAGGGAGTGGCTACCCCCTTGTTCAACCCTCATCTTCCTCTTGGCCAATGGGGTAATCTCCAGAGTAACTTGATTACCTCTGGCCAATGGACTAGAGGTAAGCTCTGGGAACTTCCAGACCCCTCCCATGGGCCGCCCACTAGGTGTGGCTACCTAATTTACTTGGTCTCTGGCTCTCAAGGGAGACACATCTATGTGCTCCTGTACTATGACCCTGATATTGGACTGTGGTTAAGGTGCCTCAATGTCTGTACAGACCCCTTTGTTCTGGCCTTGCTATCACTTCAAGTGTTTACTTTAGGTGATAGCTGGAAAGCAGATGGGTGATCTACTCAGGTTACTATCTGTATCAGACCCAATATGGATGACTGCACACAACATGGCTCCCACATTACAATACAATATATTTACAGATAATATCACTACAACATTTTATAACTTACATGTTATGAGTTGAGGCAGTACTTCCCACGTCAGTCCATTTAATGCGTTATGACGACTTTATTAGTGGTGACGTGGTAAACTGCCTCTTCTCTGAATGCATAACAATAACAGTGGGACTCTGCCCTGAATATATAACATTATAACAGTGGCTCTGGGAGCCCAAAACCTTCTGTTCAATAACATGTGGCAGATAACCGTTCCAAATCCAAGATGGCCTCTGGCTGATTCATGACACAGAGTATCTCTTATCCCATGAGGAAAATGTAGATACGAGAAGAAATGACCCAATAGAGATTAATCCTAGACATCTGCTTATAGAACTGGAGAAATGGAGCAGATTAGAAATCGGCAATTGGTATGACATGACGAGCTTAGAGAACTATCTGTCCTACAAGATAGTACCTTGGGGTCTCAGAATAGTAAAGTGATGTTCACTGAACCAAGGAGATGAGGTATTCATGTCCAAATGGAATATGGAGCTAGAAAATAGCTCGCTAGAACTGATGAAACTACTTATAGAATATAGAAAGAACAATTTAGAAAGAGTTACCACTCATATTAATGAGCTTGTGGAGAAACTACAACCGTTTGCTGAGGATACTGATTGTAGACAGATAGACAAGGAGGTCAAGATCAGTGTGAAAAGATTAGAACGAGAAATATGTACTAGGAAAATAGAGAAACGTAAACGAGACAAACAGGGCTATGCCAACAGAATAGAAGGCAATTGTATCACTGCACCCAGGAAAACTCATGGGATAAGAGATACTTGGAATAATAAAAACAGGGGAATGAGGAAACAATTACCAAAAGAGAGATGAAGAGAAGACTATATACCTGAAACGATACAAAGAACCCCAAGATACCCATTAGCTAGGGGAAGATATCCATACAGTAGCAGGAATATGGGGAGACAACAGGTATACCAATCTTATAACAATACACCACAATATGATGAAAAAATATCAACACACAACCTTAAACATGACATATCACAACATATGGACAAGAAGAGATATTTTAATATATTGAGAGACCGCACAAAACAAGTGTGCCCTACCCATAATGAGCAATCTAGAAAAAATGAAGGGGAGAGTAATACCAGCACCAAAAAATTGAAGTTCACCAATTGGCAGACTATACATTCGAAAAATATTGATGCTAAACCGCAATTTGTACAAGACAGGGAAATACCATCAACCAGTAAGGACTTACGTTTCTTAGGGAAGGACCGGAGACTACAGGTGATGGAGCAGATGGAACACCCCAGTTAGAGACAATGATCCCCGCCCCACAGAGACGAAAAAGAAGTTGGGGAAATGGAGGACAAGAGGGTCAAGAGGTGGAAGACGAGTCAAATGTAAAAAGAAGAAAAGAGCACAGGAACAACCAATAAAGATCTTTAATTTGTCAAAAAGGATTTTAACTCCATATGAAATCAGTGTTCTTGAAAAGGGGCTATCTTTTTCCCTGATATGGAGCTGAATGCATTGGATTTATTTGTGGATGTCCACAAATTTGTCAGGAAATGAACTCTCCAAAGATAAAGTAGATAAACCACCGGATGAACAGCACCCCATAAGAGAACGAGATATAGAAGTCTTATCGACTTTGGAAGACATAAAGGAAGACAACTATGATCACGATTCACAGTTTGCTATGGCTGTGGCACAAGAATGTGGACTGAGTTTGATGGAGAAAGGTAGAAAAGACAAGATCAGACATACTGATCTTAAACCTAAATCTATATTTTACCCGGTGAACTACAAAGGGAATTTTATCCCTGTATGTGAAAGACTCATGATAGCAGATTTAGAAAAAAATTTGCTCTGAGAAGCATATTAAGAGAAAATCGAATCTGTCCAATAAAGAGAAGCAAGCTCTGAGGAGTCTGAGGGAAGATACCAGTATCGTGATTAGGCAAGCCGATAAGGCGATAAGGGGGGAGGTATTGTTGTTCAAGGAAGAGATCAATACCTACAGGAAGCTTATAACCTCCTGAGCGACATCAATGCCTACACTACCTTGACACAAGACCCCAGTAAATGGAATATCGGAATGAATACTCTAAACTCTTGGAAAGGGCTTATATGAATGGCATACTTAACAGAAGAGAATGTGAATACTTAGACGTGAAACATGCAAAAACTGTCATTTTTTACCATCTCCCAAAAATTCACAAGAGCATGGAAGAACCACCAGGCAGACCAATTGTGTCTGGGATTAGAAACCCGACGGAAAGGTTGTCAGAGTATGTGGACCACCAACTACAATCTGTAGCCACATCATCCAAGTCGTACATCAAAGATACATCTCATCTATTAAGTGTACTGCTAACAAAAGAATGGAAACAGAGTTTCAGATGGGTAACACTGGATGTAGGCGCATTGTACACCACGATTCCCCAAGACAAGGGAACATCAGTAATTCGCCCCGTGCTTGATGACTTCGCCCACAGGGATATGTCACAAAAGGAATTTATTGCTGATGCCATGCTGTTTATCCTAAGAAAGAATTACTTATTTACAAACGAGGGGAACAGCAATGGGTACAAAATGCGCACCCAGTTTTGTGAATATTTACATGTCTCATTGGGAAGAGGAATTCATCCGGAATGGTAATCCGTTCGAAAGCAAAGTGATCTGCTGGCACTGCTTTATACATGACATCATTATGATATGGGACGGTGACGACGAGGAGACGCTTAGGAGTTTTGTAGAGTTGGTCAATTATAACCAACATAATTTGACATTGACTTTTAACACCCATAAGGAAGAAATCTCCTTTTTAGATGTGATCTTGGTGGGACACGAGTCGGGAATACATTGAAAATTGTTTTAGAAATCAACAGACACAAATGGACTGCTGCATGCAAGGAGTGGCCACTTGAAGAAGTGGGTTAATAACATCCCGTATAGCCAGTTCCTTCAAATTAGATTTTTTTATGGGAAGTGAAAATCTGGTGAACAAACTAAAAGAGAAAAAATACCCTATGGAAGTTGTGGAGACTGCTTTCAAGAAGTCTAAGACTACAACGCAAGCAGACCTTATAACGTGCAAGAAGGACAAAGAATAGAGATGGAAGAAGAATGGGAAGTAAGAGTTAAGATATCAGGTTTTTGACCCAATTCAATGCAACGTCTAAAGAAATAGAGAAATGCATGAGGAAACACTGTCCCATATTGTTCAATGATGAATATCTAAGTAGATGCTTAAAGGAATACCCTACGATAACGTATAGACAGAACAACAGTTTGAAAACCATCTTAGCTCCGAGTGAATTGAAAAAATAAAAACAAAGACGTGGATCTGACTCTAAAAATTGGCTTTAACCAAGTGTGGGGTGCATAGGGTGCAACATGAAGGGGTGCACCACGTGTCCATTACTAAAGAAAAAACATAAGGAATAAATTACTTCCACAAGTAAACCAGCATAGTTTGATACAAGACAACTGTCGATCGGATTTCGTGGTATATGTTATCACTTGCCAGTGTCACAAACCGTATGTAGGATGAACTAAAACAACATTGAAAACTAGAACACTTGTATAATGTGAGAAGAGGATACCTCCACAATGGTTTCTCAAAACACATCATAGAAGAACATCAAGGGTCTGTAGAGGGTATTGTAATTCAGATTGCCGAGAAAATATACAATTCACATAGGGATGGAGATAAGGTTTTGAGACTCAGGAAGTGTGCAACAAAGTGGATACATAGGCTTGGCACTTTAAATCCGAGAAGCCTTAACCTGGATATAGACTTAGCAGCGTCTATCTCCACTTGAGATTTTACCATCTGTTTAGAACTATCACTCTACCAAGATATAGTTGTACCCATTTTTTATCCCACTATCTGGGCCATCTTTTTATTATTGCATGTTGCTTTATGTCCCCCCCCCCCCTCTCTCTTTTCTTTGGGACTTTTTAGTCCTACTTCCCCGCCTGTACTGTTGACCATGTATTGATCTTATGTACTCCATCCCCCTCTGTTTCATACTTTCATGGACTGAAATGGGTTGTAGTATAATTGCATTTTAAATATATCTTCACTACATTCATGGACTTAAGGATTGTGATACATAATGACACAACTTTTAAATATGTATGTTTTTTATAGATGTATTTTTCATCTTATTTATTTTATTTATCTCTCAACTCATTTTTAATTTCATTATATTTATGTAAGAGTCGGACATTATATCTCTAAAAGTCCCCGTTTCTTTATATTCGAAACCTGCCATGTTTCATGTATGTTTTAAAGGACAGCTTGACATTAATGTTTTCTGACATGAAGTTGTGAGCCTCTACACATTTTCCTACCATAGCAACCTGTTTTGGCTATGGATGTGTGGAGATTTACTGTGGTGTAGACACTATGGGCCTCATTCTATTAACGGCCGTAGGAGATGCGGGGCCGCAACAACCGGCCGCAAGCTATTCTGCTATTCTATTCCCCTCCGGCCGGGGATTCCGGCAGGCTTGCGGCCGGCGCCTTGCTATCCCTTGCGGCCGCAGGCGCCGGAGGAAAGCCTTTGATCTAAAATGGCCGCAAGAGTTTCGGCCGCAAGAAAAGCCCGGTTGCTATTCTATTGCTCCGGGAACCCTCTCTGCAAGGCTAAAAGCGAGCCGCAGCTTACTTGCAGGAAAAAGGTCCCGCTAGCACCAATTAAGCACATTATAAAGCAGAAATAAAGGCATCCTGCACTCTGAGGAGACTATAAAGTGATTGTAGGTGTTAGCAAAAATAGCACAACATTCCCCTATACTCAAATCCGTAAAATATTTTTTTTTTATATATGTCAAATATCCATGTAAAAAGTCCAGAGTGCTTGGAGCACCTCAGACCCGGCCACGCTGCGGCCGGAAAATAAACAGTTAATGTAAACTCGGATTTGGGCTGATGTGCAAGCTTGAGAGTGGGTTACTATTAATCCTCATGTCCCCCAATATGATCCCTAGCATTTACAGAGCTTTACAGTGCTGTCTTGAATTTATTTTTGACTTTAAAGATTTCTGAGCTTACGGCCGGTTGCAAGATATACGGCCGGCCGTAAGAGGAGATCCTTGCGGGGCCGTTTAATAGAATTGCGAGGTAACGGAACCCCCGCAAGGAATCGCAGCCTTGCGGCCGTTTTACGGACGATAATAGAATGAGGCCCTATATACTTATTACTATGGCAAGGTTAATTTATTACTATATGGAAGAACTATCCCTTTGGGGCAAGATATCATTAGTAAGGATTTTAAGAAGTATCTCTTAATAGTTGTAAATGCAATAGGCATAGAAATATATTGGTATTCTATTTTATATTTTATCTTTTACTATATATCTTTTGAGGGTCCATATTGTGGGCATAGTAGGAATATCCCATCCTATTATGTACTATATTAGACCACATATCATTATAATAATAATAATTATTATTATTATAATCATCTCTTATTTTATGTATGTTTTATTATAGTGTGTTTGACATATGTTTAATAGTTGCAATATATTTATTGCATTATGCGTTTTATTGACCTACCTGTCGTTAAATGTTGATTGGTATACATATGTTACAGCATATAATATTTTTTATAATTTATTTGGGTATTATATGTTTGTGCATCCCCCGTATTTATATATATTTTTTTATTTATTTATTTATTTATTTTTTGTTTTCCACTTCCTGTTCCTGAGTGTTATACTTTATATATTTAATTGCACCGTCCTCTTTATATAGTTTGTGAAGCGCTATAGATATAGAAATCAACACTTTCAGGGAAGTTGCTATTACATAATAGCAAGGGTTTGTAAATTGTTCTTGTAGGAAAGGGAATGAGCTCGTACCAGGTTCCCCTCAGAGCCAATGCTTTCAATAGGATTAATTCAAATAGTTTATACAGTTTATAAACCCTACAAAGTTAGATAGAAAACACCAGTATCCTGTTATAAATAGCAGGATCTAGCAGTTGTACGGTTTTGAAAGATTATGCATGAAAATAGTATTAATGTT
The DNA here is from genome assembly GCA_027410445.1 of Discoglossus pictus. Lineage (NCBI taxonomy): Eukaryota > Metazoa > Chordata > Amphibia > Anura > Alytidae > Discoglossus > Discoglossus pictus. Next base: position 88,784,246 of record CM050169.1, read on the forward strand.
TCAATAATATGACATCACCATGCAGTGAAAAATTAATTAAATACATTATACAAATATTGCTATAAATAGGAAGATAATGATTGTTTAAAAACTTCAGTGGTCTTCTAAAGAGCTCTCTAAAGAATAGTCCGGTGGGGCCTGAAAAATCCTTTATTAACTGTTTACGGCTCATTTAAACAATAATTGTGCCCAGGCTTTATGAGCTCTTTATATCTTCACCCTTAGGATGATGTAGTGTATCTGGAGTGGGAGCTCTGTATAAGACACCAAAGTGTCCCTTTAAGAACAAAAGGTCACTTGCACAGTATAACATTATCTCCTGACTTAAATTTGAACTGAGAAGTAGCCTTGAATATGGTCAGTCCAGACTGTGCTGGGCAGACGGGGTCACCGGGGTGTGCAGACAGGAAGTGAGAGAGGTCCGCTTATGTTTTATGGGGTCAAATACGGTCAGTAAGAAAGATACCACTTCCTAGATTTATAACTGAGCAGTTACTAAGTATGTAAATTAATTATTACTTATATATTTAGAATATACTATTTTGTAGAAATTCATAAGAAAACAGGCAAATTATTTTTAGAAAGTAAAACAAAAATTGTACCTTTTATATGCAATTATGCTGCTGTGGGCCCTAACATTTTGGTTTCTGCTGATCAATTTCTTCAGTTAGAAGGAGTCTTTGAATGCAGAGAAAGTTTATATCTGCATAAGAGGAATGCAGCAGCTGGAACTGCCAGTGCTTTCAAAAAGACAAACTGAAAATTCATTCATTTATAATAGGAGCGGGCACGTTTGGTCCTGGAGGGCCACACACAGACCATTTAAGAATATCCTTGCTGTATACAGGTGAGACTATCGCTTCTTCAGTTGCCCTGATTGACTCATCCATGTACAGAAAGGAAATCCTCAAATCCAGGCCTTTGTGGTTCTCCAGGACCAAACTTGCCTATCCCTGGCTTACAAGGACATTCCTTCCTCAGAAAGCAGAATCAACTGAGAATAGAAAATGGAACCACACAGTAAATAAAACATTTGAAAAAAATCTAAAGGCTGAATAAAAAAAAAAAATGGCCATAATTAATTTAGTTATTTTGAAAAATACAGAAAAAAATGTACCACAGCTGTCCTCCAAGAACAAATCCTCTATAATAGTTTTCAGCTTATGAGTAATGCCTGTGTGGTGCGTTCTGTGCATATGTTACTCACAAGCTAATAACTGTAAATTGCGGTGATCGAACACCCGTGCATGAGCGGTAGAGATGTCCCTGCGCATGGCATTGGTGAGCCCAGGGAGAGAGAGGAGGAGGGAGAGAGAGGGGAGGGGTAGAGGGTGGGGAAGTTGAGATGGGAGAGAGAGAGAGAGAGAGAGAGAGGGGGGATTAAGAGAGGAGGTAGAGAGAAAGAGAGGCAGGGGGGAGGGAGAAAGAGAGAGAGATGCAAGTGGAGAGAGGGGGAGGGAGAGAGAGAGGAGAGGAAGAAAGAGAGAAAGGTGAGGGAGAGAGACAGGTAGAGAGAGGGAGGGACACACAGAGAAAGAGGACGCACTAAGAGAGAGAGAGAGACAACACTCAGAGAGACAGAACAGACTATATGATACCGTCATTTATGACGGTCAAGTTACTAGTTTAGAAAATATTATATACTAGCGAATTGCCCGTCAAAAAATGACGGCAATGGAATTGTAAGGTAGCTAATGGTGTTTTGTGTGTCCTACTGAAATATGTAATTTAAAATAATAAATGAATATACTTTACCTATTTTGAAGCATTGTGTTGAAGAGCTGTCAATGTGTTTTGATGTTGCTGCAGCATTAGTGGTGTGGAGCTGCTGTGTAAGCGTGCTGAATGTGTGCAGTATATTACTGTGCGTTCGCGAGCCGTAACCATTAGCGTAGTTGTGTACTTCCACATTGGAGTAAAATGGCGGGTAATGTGTGGTATGCGTCTTAGCGGATTATCCGTAGGTCTTTTGTGGTGTTTTGCGAGTTTCTTGTGGTGTTTTACGTGGTTAGAGCGCTGTAGCCTCGTTTTCGTTTTGTTCGCCGCCATTTTTTCTGTCGCTTAGAGAATTTTGTAGTGTGTAAACTCTTTTATTTTTAGTTAAGTGAAGGTGTAAGTGGTTTTTCTGAGGTCCTGGATGCCCCCTCTTGCTGTAGGTAAGCTTTTTATGTATGTGCTGTGTGTATTTATTGTGTTTTTTTTTTTTCATGTTCGCGAGTTGCGGCTGATTTTTGCGAGGTCGTAATCAGTGTTAACATGTCTCGTATGTTGTTTGTGAGGGTCGTTGGTGTGACGTGTTGTTTGCGTTATATAAGTAAATTTTGGGAGGGTCGCAGTTGCTGGCAAGGAGCGCCTTCGGTAAGATGTCATACAGCACATATGGTAAGGTATTATAATGCACATAGTAATATCCCATACTGCGCAGAAATTCGGTTCAAACACAGTGCTTATAGTAAGAATATATACAGTGCATTAACTAACATCATTAGTGTATATAGTACAGACAGCACATATGGTAAACACATCTATGGGGCATATAGCAGCATGATATGGAGGTCACTATTTATGTTATCTAAAATACTTTTAAAAAGATCATGTGCAGAACATATGGTAAGTTCAGATACATAGAATCCTATAAGCACACATGGTAAGATCAGAGGCAGAGTATATAACTGAATCCTATAGGTGCAGGTATTTCCATGTTATACAGTTGATACAATCATATAGTAAGATCCATTCCAATATATGATAACATTCTAATATTAATAGGTTATTTCACATGCAATATGTGCAGACCTCTATATCTCCATATATATCACCCCAGACGCCTATAGGAGACCCCATCTACTACTACCTGACCCTCAGCATGTAGATCATTAACCCCTGCAGGCCCACATAGCAGTGCAGGGGTTAACCCTCTCAGTGCCATTGCCCATGCATTGCTGGGCACACTCACCAGTAGAGTCTGCCCCTGGAATCTCTGTGCGGTGTGGCTGCTGCATGCTGCAGGATCAGTGTCCTAACACCCCCCGGGGCACAGCATCCACACAGCCTCCTCCAGGCATAGTACCACCACAGCACTGGCCATCATTAGAGCAGCAGTGTCCTACAGGAGACGTGAGGGCCGCGGCTCCATGCTAGCAACTGTGAATCAGTATTATTCAGTTAGCTCTCTGTATCTCTCTCTGCCCGTCTCTCTATCTGCCTCTCTCTCTCCCTTTATGTATCTATCACTTCCTACACGTGTCTCCTTCTCACACAACCATGTTTCTCCCAGCCTCCTCTCCCACAAACACTGATCATTTACCCCCATGATTTTATTCACAATCAGATAAATACAGAAATACAGACTTACAGATACTTACAGCGCTGCAGTCAACATAAGACAGGAAGTGCTTTCACTAACCGGAAGTGAATGTAGAAGACTACAACTCCCAGTATCCCTTGCTGTGGTATACTTGTTCTTTGTTCTGCACATTATTATTGCTTTAATGAGCCGTCTCTCTCTATTGCCCATAACAAACATTGAGATTTACCAGTCACCTTATAAGTATTGACAGTGACGTCACAGCCTCCTCTTCAGGCATAGTCCCACCACAGCAGTGTCCTACAGGAGACGCGAGGGCCGGGCTCCATGCCAGCAACTGAGGCCCTCGCTTCGCGAGGGCCTCAGTTGCTTTGTGAGCATACGGGCCGTTGCTCACGCTTGCGAGCCCGCAAGCGTGAGCAACGGCCCGTACGCTCACAACTATATATGTGATTTATGTTAACAATGTAAAAAAATGTTATTTTGCCATTATGTAGCCAATCTAATGCCCAGCGTATGCACCCTCTGCACATTTATTTTTGTGTCCAAAGAGAACTTACATGAAGTCATAGGCAACCTCATTGAAAGGCTGCATGATGCGTTTCACCCTTTTGTAACAGGGAGAGAAATATTGCCCTGGAACTTGAGAATGGCCTATAAAGGGCCACTGTAATGATCCATCTTTAATTACCTTTAAATAGTAAAGATCAGTATAAACAACTTTTCAATTTATTGTGATTAAAAAAAGTAATTGGTTTTTGAGAAAATGTCAACAAATGTTGTCTTATATATAAAATATACGATTTGACTCACGGTATATACAAGGGAGGTACCAGTGGTTGAGACACTGCAACAAAATGTGGCTACACTACCTTAACAAAATAATTGGTTAACGCAGGAAGAAATCCAAAAGAGATTGGAAAAAATAAATGTTAATAAAGCCCCAGGTCCTGATGGGATACATCCAAGGGAACTGAGGGAACTGGGCTCTGTAATAGCAAGACCATTATATCTAACTAGCGACTTGCCCGTCAAAAAATGATGGTCAATTAAAGAAAGTGTTGAAATGCTGTTTGTCACACAATGTGAGTGTACTGTGTGCCTCAAGTAACTAAATTCCTCAAAAAGCAGAAATCTACATTACATAAAATAAGAAAAACTAAAATCACCAAAAATAAAAAATTTACATTACAGAACAAAAAAAAAAAAACCTAAGTCACAAAAAATAAAAAAAGGAACATTACAGAAAATAACAAAATACATTACAACCCCTCCTCACTACAATTTAAAAAAAAAAATTACACAGCTGAAAATGAAATACATATAATACATACATATAATACAATACAACACAATTAAATAAAATACAATACAATACAATTAAATAAAATACAATACAATACACCCGTATCTAATATACATGCCACTATCTAATATACATGCCACTATCTAATATACATGCCACTATATAAGTAATATACATCCCACTATCTAATATACAATACTATCTAATAATACATCCCCCTATCTTTCTATCTAATATACAATACATGCTATCTATATATATATATATATATATATATATATATATATATATATATATATATATATAGCTACCCTAATTGTAAAGCTACAATAAAATAATTAAGACCACTTACCTTTGAGATGTTTCTTCAGATCAGCAACCTACGGTAAAAAAAATAAAAAAAAATAATACAACACGTTTACATGAAATACCTAAACATTCTAAACATTCTAAATATTCTAAATATTATTCTCACCTTTCCAGCATGTCCCGTTCCAGCATGTCACGTCCTCCATGTTCCGTCGTCCATCTTTGCGTCTTGTCCGGCGATACTCCTGTAAAAAAACAAAACATTACATTAGTAAACATAAACCAAATTTAAATAAACACAATCTACATTATACTTACCTTTCCTCAATGTCTCCGGCCTCCTCGTCTTCTCCGGAAGCATCCGCGCATGAAGAAAAAAAAAAAAAAAAAAGCGTCACACATCCGCCCTGGCAGATGTCTCTGACGCTAATGACCTTCCTATGGAGTGTTCCAGAATAAAATTGGCAATGGCGGCTTCTGATTGGCTGAAAAGGCTGTCTATCAAATTTAGCCAATGAGAAGACCTCATTTGTGAACCAATGAAAAAAGTATACACCCCAAAATACAACGGTGATTGGATAACACACCTGTCAATCTTTATTTGAACCAATCCTAAGGCTTTATTGCCATCAGCCAATCACAATGGAATATACCCCCACGTACTGATTGGTGAAGACATCTGCGCCTTCCCATTGGCTGTAATATTGATTGATATTAACAGTAGCCAATGAGAATGCGCAAATCCTTCACCAATCAGTACGTGAGGGTGTATTCCATTGTGATTGGCTATTGTCAGTGCAACCAATCACCCTGTGTGGGTGTATTCCATTGTGATTGGGTGAAGGCATCTGCGCCTCGTGATTGGTTTAAATAAAGATTGACAGGTGCATTATCCAATCAGAGTGGGATTTTAGGGTGTATCCCTTTCTGATTGACTCACACATTGGCGCCTCCTGATTGGGTGAATTTGATAGACAGCGTTTTCAACCAATCAGAAGGCGCCATTGCTTATTTTCTTCCGGAAAAGTCTCCTGAAGCCTCATTAGCATCGGTAGTTAGGGGGGGTTGTAATGTTTTTTTTTCTGTAATGTTCTGTTTTTTATTTTTTGTGACTTAGTTTTTTTTTTTTTTCTGTAATGTAGTTTATTTTTTGTGAGTTAGGTTTTTTATTTCATGTAATGTAGTTTTTTTGTGTGTGTGACTTTAGGCTTTTTTATTTTCTGTAATTAGAGTGGTGGGGGTTAATAGGGGGTAGGTAGTGTAGAAGGTAATAGGTTAGTGTAGAGGGTGTTTAGTTGATATTTAATGTTTTATTGGGGGTGGTATAGTGCAGAATAGTGCAGCATAGTGCTTATACTTAGTGTCATGATGGTCCTTAAGGACCATCATGGCACTTATGTGGTTAATGTAGTGTTATAACAGGCCCATAATGGTGTTAATATACCCTTATGGTACTGATGGAGTTAAATAGAGGCTTATGGGGGTCTGTATTGACCCCCATGAGTGACAGGGTTAATGAAGGGCTTATGAGGTCTGAATTGACCCCCATGAGTGACAAGCTTAATGAAGGGCTTATGGGGGTCTCTATTGACCCCCTTGAGTTACCAGGTTAATGATGGGTTTATGGGGGTCTGTATTGACCCCCGTGAGTGACAGGGTTAATGAAGGACTTATGGGGGTCTATATTGACCTCCATGAGTGACAGGGTTAATGAGGGTTTTATGGGGGTCTGTATTGACCCCCAAGATTGACAGGATGACAATGTATATATTTTTTCTTTTACAACGGGTCCTTTAAGGACCTTTACGGTCCTTTAAGGACCTGTAATGCGTGCAATCGGGACCCCCTCTGCGATGGTTAATGTGGGTTTAATGCAGGGCTCCGAGCTTATCTCGGATCCCCTGGGGTTAATGCGGGTTTCCGAGCTTATCTCGGATCCCTTCTTGGCTAATTTGTATGTGGCTGGGCTGTGAGCCTCGTTTTCGTTTTTTTCGGCGGGCAATTTTTCTCTTGCTTAGGGGATTTTCGTGTGTCTGAACTCGGGAATTTGGACTTAAGTGGAGGTGTAACTTCACTTTCAGAGGTCCTGGGTGCCCTCCCCCCCTTGCTATGGGTAAGCTTTTTATGTAGTTTGTGTGAGTATTTGGTGTGTTTTCACTGTTTTTAGTTGCGCGCGGGTCGGCCGTTATAGTCGGATTCTTAGTGCGTGTGGGTGTTTGTTACGTTAAGGTTGGTTCAGAGGTGTTTTTTTTTTTCTAAGTCGTGCTACGCAAGGCTCGCCGGGCGATGAGCACCTGCGGCGCTCATCGCTAAGTCGTACGCACCCCGCAACACAGCGTGACGACGAATCGTAGTTTGACAATTATAATATGTGTATCACTCAAGATTCACTCAACACAAGGTCTCTACCAGATGATTGGGGAAAGGCAGAGTTGATACCTATATTTAAGAAGGGAGCAAGAGCAAATCCGGGGAATTATAGACCAGTGAGCTTCACTTCTGTAGTGGGAAAGCTTTTAGAAGGGTTAATAAGGGATAATATACAAGAATATGTCTATTCAAACAGCATTATAAGTAGGAATCAACTTGGATTTATGAGGGATAGGTAATGTCAAACAAACCTAATTAGTTTCTATGAGGAGGTTAGTAGGAACCTGGATCAAGGCAACTCAGTGGATGTAGTCTTTTTGGATTTTGCAAAGGCTTTTGATACAGTGCCACATGGAAGACTATCGAGCAAACTAAGAGATACAGGCAGTAGCGTAGTTGACTGTGGACGCCAGGGGTGGAGAGCCCCGGGCATCAGGTTGCTAGGGGTGGCAACACAGCCTGTGTAATGTGTTCAGGGCTAACCAAATTAAACTTATTTACTCTAGAAAAAAGGTGTCTAAGAGGAGATATGATTACCTTATATAAATGCATCCAGGGTATATAAATACATCCAGTATAAAGATTTGTCAAGTAAGCTTTTTGTGCCAAAAGGTTTTCAACTGACAAGGGGATATCCTTTGAGATTAGAAATACAAATATTTCACCTTAAAGAAAGAAAAGGGTTCTTCAAAGTAATGGTGGCTTATCTGGGGAAATCTATCCAATCCGTTGTCACCACCTCCTTTGGTAGAGAAATCTTTAAAAAGGGATCACATATATAGTTGTTAGCATACGAGTTGTTGCTAATGCTTGCGGGCTCTCGTAGCGAGCCGCGGCCCTCGCGAAGCGAGGGTCGCAGTTGCTGGCAAGGAGCGCCCCTTGCCAGCAACTGCGACCCTCGCAAACTTTACGTCCTAACGCAAACAACATACGACACAGCAACTGCGACCATCGCAAACTTTACGTTGTAACGCAAACAACATACGAGACACGTTACCACTCATTACGACCTCGCAAAAACCTGACGCAACCCGCGGACAGATAAAAATGAAAAACAGAATAAATACACAAAACACATACATAAAATGCTTACCTACAGCAAGAGGGAGCATCCAGGACCTCAAAAAATGAAGTTACACCTTCATTTAACTCAAAATAAAAGAGTTTAGACACTCAAAAATTCTTTAAGCGAGAGAAAAAATGGCCGCCGAACAAAACGAAAACGAGGCTACAGCACTCTAAACACGCAAGACACCACAAAACACCTACGAATATTCCACTACAGACGTATACCGCACATTATCCGCCATTTTAGAACAATGCTTAAGTACACAACTACGCTAACGGTTTGGTCTCGCGCACGCACACTATTACACTGCACACATTCAGCACGCTTACAAAGCAGCTCCACACCACTGATGCTGCAGCAACATCAAAACAGATTACCAGCTCTTCAACACAATGCTTCCTGCATATATTACTTCAAAATAGGTAAAGTATATTACTTTATTAACTATTAGTTATTTTATTATTATACACCAAATAGCATTAGCTCACTTACAATTTCATTGCCGCCATTTTTTGACGGGCAATTCGCTAGTCACATATATAGTTGTCCGCATGCGAGCCCGCTGCAGTTGCTGGCAAGGAGCGCCAAAGGCGCTCCTTGCACTGCTGGAGATGAGCGCCATAGGCGCTCATGCCTTCGACCCCCTACGACTTTTCAACCGCAAATGCGGACCCTCGAGAAGCGAGGGGCCGCATTTGCAGAGGTGGAGGCTCTCACGTCGACTCATTGCAAGCCGCAAATGCGGACCCTCGCAAAGTGAGGGGCCGCATTTGCGGAGGTGGAGGCTCTACGGTGCCTCACAATCGGTTACAAATGACCACACAATCGGGACTTGAAAAAAAAAAGCATAAACACGCAATGTCTAACTACGGACTTACACAAACAAATACGAGCCGCGGCAGTTAGAAAAAATCCATTACAGACTCGCAAAAATATGACCTTAAAGGACAACCCGCGCATAGCGGCAAGCATTAAAAAACACAAAAATACACTCAAAAATAAAATAAAAACCTTACCCACACCAAGAGGGGACAACCAGGACCTCTGCAACCCTGCTTAAACCTGGAATTCTGGCAAATTTACAAAGTTTACACACTCCAAAATCCCCTAGGCGAAAGAAAAAATGGCTGCCGAAAAAAAACAAAAATGAGGGTACACAACCCCTAAAGCCGATAAATTTTACAAAGCAAATACGGCTTTTATAAAAACCTGTACAACCTACAACATACACCATCAGCAAGGACGCTTCATCATACCACATTGCGCCGCCTACCACATTCGCCGCCATTTTACAACACTACCTTACAGAATGCGGAAGTCCACAACTACACTAACGGCTTCCCCTCGCGCACACAGCCTATTTACACTACACACTTTACACATTTCTGACACTTACACCTCAGCTCCACAACAGTGCAAACCTACACTGTATGCTGCAGGAACATCAAAACAGATTGTCAGCTCTTCAGCACAATGCTTCCTTCATGTATCACTTACAAATAGGTAAAGTATATTAATTTATTACTTATTTAATTAGCATCACAAAATACATATACACAAAAAATAAAAACACTATCGCAATAAACGCAAAAGACATTCACATGCACCTCACAATGAGTGACTGCTCATAGCATACAAACTACACCAGGGGACAGCCTTGCAATAAGCGCAAAAAGCATATCAGCGCCAATCTTACAATGACAGCAAAAGCGCCTGATAAAAAAAAAATACAACAAGCCTCCCAATCACCGCTGAGATCTCAGACCATCACAAAAAATAATGTCTGTGCCAAACACCATTCCTTGACTTACAGTTCTATTGTCATCATTTTTTTACTTTGTTTTTCCCTTGACAGTGATGATTGATATGTTTGCAGAATGTCTACATGTCACCTAATATACCCACCAAGCCAGCTCATGACACGTGCCGTATTTCATTGGCTACACACTGCTGACGTCATAATAATGTGACTTGACCCTGTAGGTTAAAGCACATCTTGCCAAAGCTCTGTTCAGAAGAACAGAACCACATTCATTAGTCATGAATAAACTAATTGTACAAGATCTTGGCAAAGTCGTACTTAGAAGCAGAGAAATGCTTTGAACTGTCTTGCCTAACTGATGATTTTGACAAAGGCTTGTGCAGAAATGCATTTATTAGTCTTGCCTAATTATACAGATTATACAGACGTTGATATAGCCCTGGTCAGAATGGGTGAAACATGTTTATTAGTCGTGCACTGTTGATTGTAAGTTATAAATAACCAGTTAGGAAAGCTTGTGAAGGGTGGAGGGAACAGGTAGTGGTCAGAAAGCTGTGTAAAATAATTGGATCAGATTAAAAATAACATCATATCTTTTCACCCTCAGCAGGCTGATTGCATCAGTAGATACAAGCACAAATACAAGAAAAATGCAAAGCAAAGAACTGTAATCTGGCTGTAATGGAGCATCCTAGCACTCCAGTTTTCCCAAGTGGGGCATTGTCAACACCATACTAGTTAAACATGAAATATATAACACTACTAGCCAAGAGTGACAGTAGAACTAAATAGACCCACCCCAAACTATCAACTATTTTCAGCCAAGTGCATCAACAAACCCCTCTAGCCCACCCAAATCTTCTCAATCTATGTGCAAGGTTCATTCCATTCCTCCCAGCTATCTAATTATGTTAGTAATAAAAAGCAGGAAAAAATAAACACAGTATTTATTCAAAACAATTAAAGACAATATTTACTGTTTAAACTTTCTGAAAACATTTTCCTCCATTTAAAGTCAAGTTCTTCATAAGAGAAAATAAAAAATATGCCCCTATGTAGTTCTTCAGTGCTCTGCTGTATTGCCAAAACAAGTCAAGTTAATTTATTGAAATCAGGTTGGTATATGCAAATAAATACCACTAGTTTCTTCTTTAATCTAGACCCACAGCCAGGACACTAGCTTTTGCATTTTTGGAAGAAAGCTTGAAAGTCAATGCAGCATTTACAGGAGAGATGTTAGACATAGTTTTGGATTAGCACCCAGTTTTTTTTATCCTGCTGTACTGCTTCTTCTACTATCTTCTTAGTTTCCTCCTCCTGCACATTTCTTGCTGCTATATTCATCACAATGTAAATGATATGCTGCCTTCATATCCTGCTATAGAACCGAGCACTGTGCATGGGCATATTTCCTTGTTCTTCCTGGATTCTGCTCTATTACAGTATTTATTTGCATATACCAATGTAATTGATTGAAATAAATTTAGAACATTGTGCATCACAGTTTGAATTAATCGCTTTGAATAAATATATCCTTCTAGGACACTGAGATATGAGAGCCAGTGTAATTCTTGTGTAAATGGACAATAATTTACATACTTGCACTGGTATATAAATGGTTTTATATTTTATTAATCTTTGGCTGTTTTATGTCCAGTCAGGGTTACAAACACAGTGTACAAGGAACACACCACATACGCAGAGGTCACCCTGCCAAGTCAGACAGTATAGGATGTCTTTGAATATTTAACCAGCCAAAACAAATAATACAGTCAGTGGTCTGACATTGCTTTACTAATATATGTGTGCAAGGTTGTGAACTCAGCTCCAGATATTCCAGGGTAGGCTCAATGTACTTATTAGGTCAAAAGATTTCACCATAGACTTGACTGCTTTAAGGTTGCAACACAATATCATCCAAGCACCCAATTATTCTTGTTCATTTGCAATATCTGCAATTGCTTTTAGAGTAAAAAAATATCACATGTTCAACATATTAAACTAGCGACTTGCCTGTCAAAAATGATGGGGCAATAAAATTTGAAGCCATGGCAATAATGTTTGCCACACAATGTAAAGCTTTTGCTCCTCTGAGGACCTTCGGCGCTCATTGCAAGCCTCTCCTCTAGTGTAAAAATTTTAAGCCATGGCAATGCTGTTTGCCACACAATGTAAAGCTTTTGCTCCTCTGAGGACCTTCGGCGCTCATTGCGAGCCTCTCCTCTCGTGTACTTTTGCTCCTCTGAGCACTTTCGGCGCTCATAGCCAGCCTCTCCCCTCGTGTCCTTCAAGTTTCGTGCTCATCACAAAGACACATATATAAGTACAGTGTTAAATATACAATTGTTTTAGTGCAGTGTAAATTAGAAAATGTGTTCAGGTCTCAGAGCATAATAAAGTGATTTAAAGATGTAACTGCTTTGAGAGTCCTATCGCTGGCAGCCAATGAGCAGTAATCCATATATATATAAATGCAGTGTAAAATGTAAAAACTTTTTAGTGCAGTGGATTAGGAAGTGCGAAGCATTAATTTATTCATAAAGTAACGGCAGTGTAAAATATGCTATTTAGTGATTTTTTTATAAATATATTTTTTAATAATAATTAATTCATTAATTACTTAATAAATTATTATACTTTACCTATTTCTAATTCATATATCCAGCAATCAATATCCTGAAGAGCTAACAATTGCTGTTGTTTTTCTGCAGCATACAATCTACATTTGGACTGTTGCTGCCCTGAGGAGAAAGTGTCAGCAATGTGTGAAGTGTGCAGTGTAAAAAGGCTGCTTGCGTGAAGCCAAACCGTTTGTTTAGTCTGGTAAAGCTCCATTTTAAATTCGTAATGTTATGAGTTGCATGTTAGTGTTGTGAAATGGCGGCGATTGTCTATGTGTTACGTGGCGCGCAAGCATTTTCCGTCCTTTGTAATCGTGTATTTTGTACCTCATGCGTTCCTGGGTAAAATTGCATGTGCCTGGCAGTGTTTTGCGCGGTTTGGGGTCGTGTAGCCTTGTTTTCATTTTTTTCGTCCGCCATTTTATTTCTCGCTTAGCCGATATTAGAGTGCCGAAACTGCAAATTTGGCTAAAATTTGCGTGCAACCTCACTCCCAGACGTCCTTGCTGTTCCCCTGTGCTGCGTGTGAGTTATTTTTTTTCCGATTTGCGCGGTTTGGCCGTTAACTTCGTATTTTTCCAACCTCGTCATTTTTTTTCTAAGTTCCGCGCCTCGCAATTTTTTTTCCTAAGTCTTGCGTTCCTCAACTGCTTGCAGCCTAAGGCAATCACTCGTTTCCTAACTGCTTGGAGGCTCAGTCCTGTGTTTTTCAATGGCTTGCAGGAGCGCCTTTGGTGCTCATTTCTGCCCAAGTCCTGCGTGTTTCAATGCCTCAACTGCTTGCATCACTTCACGAGGCTTGCAGGAGATGAGTGCCTTTTGGCGCTCATCGCCTAAGTGCTCTGAGTTTCAATGCCTCAACTGCTTGCCTTGCTACGCGACGCTCGCAGGCGATGAGTGCCTTTGGCTCTCATCGGCTAAGTGCTACGAGCTCGGAAGACTTCTGAGCTTCAACGGCTCACCTCACTATGCGAGGCTCGCAAACGTGATGACGAATCGCATTTATAATATGTGATGAGATGATCTAAACACATTTCAGACACCTTTCGTTTTTTCAAAACGTGTTCTTGAAGCTGCCCGGGAATGCCTGAGGAATTTAAACTCAAATACTGATCCACTAATACAATGATGGTGGCCAAACATGAAACAGATTATGGACCTAGAAAGATAATAGACTTGTCTGTGAACCAGGGTTCAGGTCCAATTAACTGTTGACTAGTCCAAGTTTGTTTCGGGCAGGAGACAGTTATGGTAGTCTAGGTCACTGGTTATCAAATCTCTCAAGATCCACTAGACAGGCCATGATTTCGGTTTAAAACTGTGTGAACACTGGAGGAGCAATTTGTTTTCAACAGTCTCTAAATGCCTCATTGAAACAGTGTTAAAACAAAATCATAGCCTATCTGATAGGTTCTGAGGAGAGGTTTGAGATCCACTGGTCTAGATTACATGGAAAGGGTTGAGGTAGGCAGCAGACAGGATCAAATGTAAGGAAAGTAATAGGTCAGAAGGCAAGGTCAGTAACAGTAGATCAGTTCAAATAATAAAGTCACACAATCAGGACATATATCCTTGCAGCGGCAATATGGAGTCAGGTTCCATGTTTGTGCCACAATTGATACAGTCTGCATCATCTTCAGCCATCTCCTCCATCACCCTGGGATAATGCATTGCATGCCTACAGCCCAGCACACTACACTGGGATGAAAATAATACATTAGGAACCACCAAGAGATGTAGCTTTCTCCATGTAGAAGCATGACGGGTAGGTTCATAAGGGCTCACATCAGCTGAGAGATCATCATGTGTAATGAAAGCTGAAGAGTCTCCCATTTTCATTGTTCATTTGTCAGCCATTAAATAAAATTCTATTGCATTATCCAATCCATGGCTAATTGGCATATTCCTAGTCTGCCATGAGGCATCAGAATACATAGGTGCAAGTAACCGTTGATTATTCCCAGTTGCTAGGGGGCAAACCTGACCATGATTGTCAGTCAATGACTAACTACTTAATCCATTAGTGCTTTATCATCACTCTGTACTTTGGGCATATTATGCCAAGGTTTACTGTCAGATGTGTCATATTGGACAAAAAATGCAAATGATACTGTTAGTTATGTCAAATCTGGACCAAGGCCTTCAGAAAAATGTCACTTGCTATGGATATAGCGATGGCTTTGGAATATCTCCTCCATTACACCATTAAGCTCATTATCAATCACCTTCTCAAAACTACTCCATCATATTATCCCACCTATTCTTTCTCACAGACAATAAAAGAAAACATTGAGAGACTCAGAGGGCAGGATCAAGGATATGCCTAGCCATCCCAATAAGGTACTTAAGTTGACTGTGCAGACACAAGATCCTCTGCAGTTGAAAATCGTTGTAGCACTTACAGAAGAGGTGTTCACACATGGATGGGGTTCTGGATTAGCACCCAGATTTTCTAATCCTGCTGTACTGCTTCCCCTAGTATCTTCTGTAAATGTCTTGCTGCTATACTGCTATACTCCTCAGTGTGACACATTTGCTGGTTATCCGTCTTTATAACCTGCTGTGGAACTAAGTGCATATTTTCTTGCTCTTCCAGGACTCCGCTCTGTTACAGTCCTGCGACCTGTCCATGTCCTTAGTCCAGACCAGTTACAAAACTCTGTTCCATTTATTTTCCTTGATCTTGTTTGTACACTGACATCCATAACCCCTTGACTATCGACTCAACTCAAATGTCTACCTAATGGATTTGATGACCCCCAGGCTGTCTGCCAGTAGTAATTATTAATTTAATCTATACTGTTATTTTTCTAAAAATGTTTTGCTCATTCTAATTCTAACTAACCAGTTAAAAATATGTAATTTTCTGCTAAGTATAATTGAAAGATCAAAAAGATAACAGAAAAAATGTTTAACACTGGTGAAGACTTGTGAGACTGGCCTATTCTAACAGATAAGGGGGATCATCAACAGGACAGCTTGAAAATCCTTTATACATATTTGGATATATGTGGAATTATATTAACAGGCATTGTTGAATGTGTATGTTTAGTTTAAATTTGTAATTTTCTTCTCCACAATATGATGTAAAATATTGACCTTATAAGTCTTTGCTGAATAAAAAATTATTGTGAAAAAAATATGTAATTTTCACTATAATGGAAGTGTAAATATTTGTTCTGGATCGTTTGGATGTATTTTGGGGTGCTGGGCCTTTGCCAGCCCCCTCCCCAGCACAGGAAAACAGCACAAGCGCAGTAAATAAACACATTGGGAATGGAAGCCCCGGCTATGGTGAGCAGTGAGGCATCTGAAAACATAAAAAGACCTCAAAATCACAATTTTGCTCTCATGCATTGAAAAAAAAAAGTGTTTTTCTATCGGGGTGATGCAAAGATTATGAAAACTTTGGAAATGCAACTTCGCAGTAACTTCCTTCTGACCAACTCTAATTGGTCATTTTTCGTATATGCTATTTTGAATAAAGTTGATAAAAGGCAAAACATTTTAAAAAACAAACTAATAAACGGAAAAAAAAATCAATAAACACAACCTTTA
This sequence comes from Discoglossus pictus, assembly GCA_027410445.1. NCBI lineage: Eukaryota > Metazoa > Chordata > Amphibia > Anura > Alytidae > Discoglossus > Discoglossus pictus. The sequence goes on from CM050169.1 coordinate 88,800,548, forward strand.
CATTTTTTTACTTTTCTATGCAATCATTTTTTTACGTTAGGTGTCCATTTTCTTTACTTTTCGCAGCCTCTGTCTTAATAGGATGTGTCCTCGTAAACTAATAAGAATTCCATTAGACATAATGAATGCACTGGCAGTAATAGATTCTATGTTCCTCTGTAGAGTTCACTAGAGTAACTAGTCTCAATCAATTAATTGCACTGCTTAAAGAGACACAGCAAAGATCTTAAATATAGTCGAAATTGGAACATTGTCTATAAATAAGGTTATTTACAATCGGTTGTTATTAAAGGATCCCTCTGGTCATAAATTTACAATCTCCTCTTTTGAAGAACTGCACTTGACCAAAAAAATAAAACAGCCTCTAATGTATTACTTTTATTTGCATCTCTATTGCTGTGGAGCCTATTTTTTTGGTTTCTACTGATCTACTTCCTATGGTCGGAGTAGACATATGTTTATAGCTATACAATGGGAATGTGGCAGATATATCTGCAAATGCATTCATGGAATACTCGGTTTGCAAGGAGACATACTGTTGAGACAGAATCTGTAATATAACAACACACTGTAATATTATTATCAATGACTGTTGCTTTCTGAAGGCAAAAAATACTTTTCAAGATCCTTCCAAAGTGGTTCTCTTTATTATCTCATATCATCAATAAAAATGTCTATTGAGATAAAATGGCAGACAGCAGAGCAGAGAGGAAGCACACATAGATATCTCCTGTCATCTAGCTGTTAATCCAGCTCAATCTGTCATGGGGAGAAACAGATCAGATTGAGGAAGTGTCCCCCAGTGTTGGTGAGAACCTCAGGAACATTTTAAGCCACATATTGTGGCATTTTGTCACACCAGACTAAGAACAAAACCTGGGGCCTATCCACATGTCAGCCTGCAGCCTGGATTTTGTTTCTGCTGCATAAGTAGCACAGTAGGTAACTCTCTGTAAGACAATTGTATCTGTTGGTGTGGCCCGTGGTTGGTGATGGGGAGGCGGGCTCCTCACTCAATATGGCCTGTGAAGCCTCTGCTGTGGAATTACAACATATAATCTCTTCCACTTAAAGGTACCATGAGACCCACAACATTCACTTTTACCAAGCAGAAAGTAAAGGGATTCAATAAACCTTTCAAGAGGCGCAAAGCCTTAATTAACTACAAATCCCTAAATCCAACCGTTCTGTTTTTACAGGAAACCCATTTCTCACATGGCTACATCTCATCATATATGCACAAACTATATATGAAGATCACAGAGCCCACCTGCTATAGACTATAGGTTAACTACTAACAAGTATCGTTTGGGTTCTTGGAAATCTCAGCACCAGCAGACAATTCATCTGACAGCATAATTTCTGAAGAGACAGGCACCATCAGACCCCTTTTCTTAGGATCTAAGAATCACACAGCGTGTACCCTTGATTAGTACAAGCAGACTCCAACACCACCTTTATTTAGTGTGTCCAAAATCAGACTGGCACCTCTTTATTTTTCAAGACATATTTTCAGATAACACAAAACACCAAAGAACTGCAGTAGTTTTTATATAATTCTTGCATCCTAGGGCCTACTTCTAACACAGATACATTTTTATAGTGCATATAACATGATGTAGTAGCCCCAAAATGAATTACTGTGACCCCCAATACACACAAAAACAATCAAGTCAGTCCCCACAACAATTTTCAAGTCTGTTGTAATAGCCCCTGACAGCACCCAGTGTGCCAGCGTTCCAAATAGCATTGTTACTTGTGGTGTGCAAGGGGTCCTATCATGGCCCCCAAATCATTCATGACACTATGTCCCACGTTTTATGCCTCCAGCCAACCCACTAAGAAAGCAGGAGTAGCTATCCCCTTACATAAGGATTTTCCTCTTAAAATAAATTTTAGAAAAATAGACTCTGAAGGGGATTTCATAATTTTTAATGGTACACTCCTTTGATCTCAACTTACACTGATCTCCTTTTATTCTCCTACAAATTCACCACACAAATCGTTAATTAGAATGCTCAAATCCCTGAAGTCTATGGACCTTGGTAAGGTGATTATTGGGGGATATTTCAACCTCATCTTTGACTCAAAACTGGATAGTACATTCCCAGCGCAGGGTGGCAGGTTCTCTAACAAAAATAAAACAAATTGATTTTCTAATGACTTACCTCCATATTTTGAATGCATGGAGACTTAAGCACCAGTCAGAGAGTATACTTTTTACTCGCCAGTGCATTAATTCTACACCAGGATTAATATGGTTTTGGTAGACTCCTGCCTGTCTGACCAAATTGAACAGACTGAGAAACACTTGTGTGCTTGGTCTGATCATGCCTATGTCAGTTTATCCATAGACCTAAATTTTAATTACAGATCACCATTTCCTGGAGATTTAAAGAGATGTTACTAACTAATCCCACATTTAAGGATCAAATTGCAAACGATACTGATTTGCTCTTTGAGGTCAATAATACACCAGACTCAAACACGGGCTGGACATGGACGACTCATAAAGCCTATATACGAGGTACCTGTATTAAGTTGTCAACAGAATGAGGACACTCTGAGGAAAAGCCTGCAACCTTAGATAAACTTAACCAATCTCAGCCATCTGAGGATCTTTGTTGGCGGATAGGCAGTACCAGGCTGGAACTTGACATGGTGCTGTCTGTTCGGACGGAGAAGGCCATGAGATGGACCCATCACAGGTTTTACTCTAGTTCCAATAAACCCAATACTCTTCTTGTGAGAAAATTAAAACCAAAAGTATCTCAATTGAAAATATTAATTAAGTCACCCTCAGGAGCTATCACCAGTAGTCCTAATAGCATACAAAACAATTTTTTTTTTTTTTTATAATAATTTTTATTGAAAGGTATATTCAATAAAGAGCTAGAGAAAACAAAAATAATAAAGTTTTATTTATATTCTTAGGAGACAACGTCAATTAAAACCTCTTTAAAAACCAAGGGAATGGGAAATGATTCCTTAAAAACATTAAGGGCCCTATTAAATTCTCCCTCGTAGTTCTCTCGGTGCTCGCAAAGGCAGTTTTTCTGCTGTTTGCGAGTACCGAATCTCTCGCAGCCTGCTTTGCGATATGACTGCGAGAAAATGGCCGAGAACAGGCTCCGAGAGAGCTACGTAGCCTTAAATCTATGCATGATTCTCGCATATCGTAAGAATCTCTACGTGGACAAAAAGTCCACGCAAGGGATCCGAAAGCCTCTACGTGCTGCCTCGGAACAGCCCGAGACAGCAGTGTGAGGCTCCCCCCTGCACCCTATACACATCCCCATGCTGCAGGGGTCTCTATCAGAACCCATGCAGCACCCCCACAATAACCCCTTGCAGTGGGGGTCCCCGATCTGCATAGATCAGGCCCCCCGCTGCATTTAAAACTTTTAAATTCCCCGCCGCGGCTCCTTAAAGGGGCCGCGGCACACTATTACCCAATCCCGGCCGCGGCACTTAAAATTAACCCCCCTCTATGCTGGGGGTCCCCATCGGGACCCCCGAAGTGTCCCCACATAAACCCATTGCAGGGGGGGTCCCCGATCTGCATAGATCAGGCCCCCCGCTGCATTTAAAACTTTTAAATTCCCCGCCGCGGCTCCTTAAAGGGGCCGGGGCACAATATTACCCAATCCCGGCCGCGGCACTTAAAATTAACCCACCTCTATGCTGGGGGTCCCCATCGGGACCCCCGAAGTGTCCCCGTATAAACCCCCTGCAGCGGGGGTCCCCGATCGGCACCGATCGTGACCCTGTTGCAATTTAATTTTAAATTTCCCGCCTCGCGGGTCCTCAAAGGACCGTAAAGGTCCTGAAAGGACTCGCACTAAAAATATTAACCCCAGGCAACTATAATTACCCCATTAACTCATGGTGGTCAATCCAGACCACCATAAGGCCTTAAATAACCCATTAAATCATGGTGGTCAATACAGACCACCATAAGGCCTTAATTAACCCATTAACTCATGATGGTCAATCCAGACCACCATAAGGCCTTAATTAACCCATTAACTCATGATGGTCAATACAGACCACCATAAGGCTCTATTTAACCCCATCAGTCCCATAAGGGTATATTATTACCATTATGGGCCTGTTACAACCCAACATTAACCACATAAGTGCCATGATGGTCCTCAAGGACCATCATGACACTAACTACAAACACTACACTATAACCCCCAATAAACCATTTAATCTAAACTAACCCCCCTCTACACTAATCTATTAACACTTACACTACCTACCCCAATATGTCATTTTCACTATAATGGAAGTGTAAATATTTGTTCTGGATCGTTTGGATGTATTGTGGGGTGCTGGGCCTTTGCCAGCCCCCTCCCCAGCACAGGAAAACAGCACAAGCGCAGTAAATAAACACATTGGGAACGGAAGCCCCGGCTATGGTGAGCAGTGAGGCATCTGAAAACATAAAAAGACCTCAAAATCACAATTTTGCTCTCATGCATTGAAAAAAAAAGTGTTTTTCTATCGGGGTGATGCAAATATTATGAAAACTTTGGAAATGCAACTTCGCAGTAACTTCCTTCTGACCAACTCTAATTGGTCATTTTTCGTATATGCTATTTTGAATAAAATTGATAAAAGGCAAAACATTTAAAAAAACAAACTAATAAACGGAAAAAAAAATCAATAAACACAACCTTTACATTTTTTTACTTTTCTATGCAATCATTTTTTTACGTTAGGTGTCCATTTTCTTTACTTTTCGCAGCCTCTGTCTTAATAGGATGTGTCCTCGTAAACTAATAAGAATTCCATTAGACATAATGAATGCACTGGCAGTAATAGATTCTATGTTCCTCTGTAGAGTTCACTAGAGTAACTAGTCTCAATCAATTAATTGCACTGCTTAAAGGGACACAGCAAAGATCTTAAATATAGTCGAAATTGGAACATTGTCTATAAATAAGGTTATTTACAATCGGTTGTTATTAAAGGATCCCTCTGGTCATAAATTTACAATCTCCTCTTTTGAAGAACTGCACTTGACCAAAAAAATAAAACAGCCTCTAATGTATTACTTTTATTTGCATCTCTATTGCTGTGGAGCCTATTTTTTTGGTTTCTACTGATCTACTTCCTATGGTCGGAGTAGACATATGTTTATAGCTATACAATGGGAATGTGGCAGATATATCTGCAAATGCATTCATGGAATACTCGGTTTGCAAGGAGACATACTGTTGAGACAGAATCTGTAATATAACAACACACTGTAATATTATTATCAATGACTGTTGCTTTCTGAAGGCAAAAAATACTTTTCAAGATCCTTCCAAAGTGGTTCTCTTTATTATCTCATATCATCAATAAAAATGTCTATTGAGATAAAATGGCAGACAGCAGAGCAGAGAGGAAGCACACATAGATATCTCCTGTCATCTAGCTGTTAATCCAGCTCAATCTGTCATGGGGAGAAACAGATCAGATTGAGGAAGTGTCCCCCAGTGTTGGTGAGAACCTCAGGAACATTTTAAGCCACATATTGTGGCATTTTGTCACACCAGACTGAGAACAAAACCTGGGGCCTATCCACATGTCAGCCTGCAGCCTGGATTTTGTTTCTGCTGCATAAGTAGCACAGTAGGTAACTCTCTGTAAGACAATTGTATCTGTTGGTGTGGCCCGTGGTTGGTGATGGGGAGGCGGGCTCCTCACTCAATATGGCCTGTGAAGCCTCTGCTGTGGAATTACAACATATAATCTCTTCCACTTAAAGGTACCATGAGACCCACAACATTCACTTTTACCAAGCAGAAAGTAAAGGGATTCAATAAACCTTTCAAGCGGCGCAAAGCCTTAATTAACTACAAATCCCTAAATCCAACCGTTCTGTTTTTACAGGAAACCCATTTCTCACATGGCTACATCTCATCATATATGCACAAACTATATATGAAGATCACAGAGCCCACCTGCTATAGACTATAGGTTAACTACCAACAAGTATCGTTTGGGTTCTTGGAAATCTCAGCACCAGCAGACAATTCATCTGACAGCATAATTTCTGAAGAGACAGGCACCATCAGACCCCTTTTCTTAGGATCTAAGAATCACACAGCGTGTACCCTTGATTAGTACAAGCAGACTCCAACACCACCTTTATTTAGTGTGTCCAAAATCAGACTGGCACCTCTTTATTTTTCAAGACATATTTTCAGATAACACAAAACACCAAAGAACTGCAGTAGTTTTTATATAATTCTTGCATCCTAGGGCCTACTTCTAACACAGATACATTTTTATAGTGCATATAACATGATGTAGTAGCCCCAAAATGAATTACTGTGACCCCCAATACACACAAAAACAATCAAGTCAGTCCCCACAACAATTTTCAAGTCTGTTGTAATAGCCCCTGACATTAGCACCCAGTGTGCCAGCGTTCCAAATAGCATTGTTACTTGTGGTGTGCAAGGGGTCCTATCATGGCTCCCAAATCATTCATGACACTATGTCCCACGTTTTATGCCTCCAGCCAACCCACTAAGAAAGCAGGAGTAGCTATCCCCTTACATAAGGATTTTCCTCTTAAAATAAATTTTAGAAAAATAGACTCTGAAGGGGATTTCATAATTTTTAATGGTACACTCCTTTGATCTCAACTTACACTGATCTCCTTTTATTCTCCTACAAATTCACCACACAAATCGTTAATTAGAATGCTCAAATCCCTGAAGTCTATGGACCTTGGTAAGGTGATTATTGGGGGATATTTCAACCTCATCTTTGACTCAAAACTGGATAGTACATTCCCGGCGCAGGGTGGCAGGTTCTCTAACAAAAATAAAACAAATTGATTTTCTAATGACTTACCTCCATATTTTGAATGCATGGAGACTTAAGCACCAGTCAGAGAGTATACTTTTTACTCGCCAGTGCATTAATTCTACACCAGGATTAATATGGTTTTGGTAGACTCCTGCCTGTCTGACCAAATTGAACAGACTGAGAAACACTTGTGTGCTTGGTCTGATCATGCCTATGTCAGTTTATCCATAGACCTAAATTTTAATTACAGATCACCATTTCCTGGAGATTAAAAGAGATGTTACTAACTAATCCCACATTTAAGGATCAAATTGCAAACGATACTGATTTGCTCTTTGAGGTCAATAATACACCAGACTCAAACACGGGCTGGACATGGACGACTCATAAAGCCTATATACGAGGTACCTGTATTAAGTTGTCAACAGAATGAGGACACTCTGAGGAAAAGCCTGCAAACTTTAGATAAACTTAACCAATCTCAGCCATCTGAGGATCTTTGTTGGCGGATAGGCAGTACCAGGCTGGAACTTGACATGGTGCTGTCTGTTCGGACGGAGAAGGCCATGAGATGGACCCATCACAGGTTTTACTCTAGTTCCAATAAACCCAATACTCTTCTTGTGAGAAAATTAAAACCAAAAGTATCTCAATTGAAAATATTAATTAAGTCACCCTCAGGAGCTATCACCAGTAGTCCTAATAGCATACAAAACAATTTTTTTTTTTTTTTTATAATAATTTTTATTGAAAGGTATATTCAATAAAGAGCTAGAGAAAACAAAAATAATAAAGTTTTATTTATATTCTTAGGAGACAACGTCAATTAAAACCTCTTTAAAAACCAAGGGAATGGGAAATGATTCCTTAAAAACATTAAGGGCCCTATTAAATTCTCCCTCGTAGTTCTCTCGGTGCTCGCAAAGGCAGTTTTTCTGCTGTTTGCGAGTACCGAATCTCTCGCAGCCTGCTTTGCGATATGACTGCAAGAAAATGGCCGAGAACAGGCTCCGAGAGAGCTACGTAGCCTTAAATCTATGCATGATTCTCGCATATCGTAAGAATCTCTACGTGGACAAAAAGTCCACGCAAGGGATCCGAAAGCCTCTACGTGCTGCCTCGGAACAGCCCGAGACAGCAGTGTGAGGCTCCCCCCTGCACCCTATACACATCCCCATGCTGCAGGGGTCTCTATCAGAACCCATGCAGCACCCCCACATTAACCCCTTGCAGTGGGGGTCCCCGATCTGCATAGATCAGGCCCCCCGCTGCATTTAAAACTTTTAAATTCCCCGCCGCGGCTCCTTAAAGGGGCCGCGCCACACTATTACCCAATCCCGGCCGCGGCACACTATTACCCAATCCCGGCCGCGGCACTTAAAATTAACCCACCTCTATGCTGGGGGTCCCCATCGTGTCCCCGTATAAACCCCCTGCAGCGGGGGTCCCCGATCGGCACCGATCGTGACCCTGCTGCAATTTAATTTTAAATTTCCCGCCTCGCGGGTCCTCAAAGGACCGTAAAGGTCCTGAAAGGACTTGCACTAAAAATATTAACCCCAGGCAACTATAATTACCCCATTAACTCATGGTGGTCAATCCAGACCACCATAAGGCCTTAATTAACCCATTAACTCATGGTGGTCAATACAGACCACCATAAGGCCTTAATTAACCCATTAACTCATGATGGTCAATCCAGACCACCATAAGGCCTTTATTAACCCATTAACTCATGATGGTCAATACAGACCACCATAAGGCTCTATTTAACCCCATCAGTCCCATAAGGGTATATTATTACCATTATGGGCCTGTTACAACCCAACATTAACCACATAAGTGCCATGATGGTCCTCAAGGACCATCATGACACTAACTACAAACACTACACTATAACCCCCAATAAACCATTTAATCTAAACTAACCCCCCTCTACACTAATCTATTAACACTTACACTACCTACCCACACTACCTACCCCCTAATAAACCTCCCCAATACTCTAATTACAAAAAACAAAAAACCTACAGTACAGAACACCAAAAAAACCTACAGTACAGAACACAAATAAACCTACAGTACAGAAAAAACAAAAACCTACAGTACAGAAAACAAAAAAACCTACAGTACAGAAAAAAAAAAAATTACAACCCCACCTCCCACTACAGAAAAAAAAAAAAATTACAACCCCACCCCCCACTACAGAAAATAAAAAAATTACACACCTGAAAAGGAAAGACAGATAAACACAATACAATACATACATATAATACTAACATACATTACATACAATACATGACATTACATATAATATATTAAATATAATATATTACATATAATATATTAAATATAATATATTAAATATAATACATTACATACAATACATGACATTACTTACATTACATATAATATATTAAATATAATATATTACATATAATATATTACATACAATACATGACATACAATACATGACATTACATACATTACATATAAAATATTAAATATAATATATTACATAAAAATATATAATATAATATATTACATATAAAATATTAAATATAATATATTACATATAATATATTACATATAGTCCAAATCAAATACCCCCTATCTATCTAACATACAATCTATTTAATTTAAAATAAATCCTAACTATATCAAATACATCCCCCTATCTATCTAATATACAAAAAATCCTAACTACATACACAGACCCTAATTCTAAAATAAAATAAAATAATTACAGTCCTAACTACATACACAGACCCTAATTCTAAAATAAAATAAAATAATTACAGTCCTAACTACATACACAGACCCTAATTCTAAAATAAAATAATTACAGTCCTAACTACATACACAGACCCTTATTCTAAAATAAAATAAAATAATTACAGTCCTAACTACACAGACCCTAATTCTAAGCTAAAATCAATAAATTAAGACCACTTACCTTTAAGATGTTGCTTCAGATCACTAACCTATGGGTCAAACAAAACAAAAAAATTAGTACAAAACATTAACATCCAATAAATAAACATTCTATACATTCTAAATAATATACTCACCTTTACAGCATGTCCCGTCATTGTTTAGCTCTTCTGGCGCGGCCCTGTTAAAAAAAAACACAATACATGAATACATTAATACAATATATCAACAATAAATAAAATACACATATAAACATCTAAATATACATTTAACTTACCTCTCCGCGATGTCCCCGGCCTTCTCTCCTTCAGCCTCGGCTGTGCCGCGGAACCATCCGCGCTCTAAAAAAAAAAAAAAAAAAAAACTAACGGAGGTCTGCACTGGCGCTAATGATCCTCCCGGAGTCGTTTCCGGGAGGAAATTGGCATTGGCGGCTTGTGATTGGCTGAAAAAGCTGTCAGCCAATCAAAAGTCGTCAATGTAGGAGCCAATCAGGATGCGCAGATGTCTTCTACCAATCACTCCGTGGGGGTGTATCCCATAGTGATTGGCTGAAGGCATCTGAGCCTTGTGATTGGTTCCCTGAAAGATAGACAAGTGTTTTAGCCAATCAGGGTGGGATATTGGGGTGTATCCCATCCTGATTGGCTCACACATTGACGACTTTTGATTGGCTGAAATTGCTAGACAGCTTTTTCAGCCAATCACAAGCCGCCAATGCCAATTTCCTCCCGGAAACAACTCCGGGAGGTTCATTAGCGTCGGGGAGGTCTGCCAGTGCAGACCTCCGTTAGTTTTTTTTTTTTTTTTTTATAGAGCGCGGATGGTTCCGCAGCCCAGCCAGGGCTGAAGGAGAGAAGGCCGGGGACATCGCGGGGAGGTAAGTTAAATGTATATTTAGATGTTTATATGTGTATTTTATTTATTGTTTATATATTGTATTAATGTATTCATGTATTGTGGGTTTTTTTTAACAGGGCCGCGCCGGAAGAGCTAAACAATGACGGGACATGCTGTAAAGGTGAGTATATTATTTAGAATGTTTATTTATTGGATGTTAATGTTTTGTACTAATTATTTTTTTTTGTTTGACCCATAGGTTAGTGATCTGAAGCAACATCTTAAAGGTAAGTGGTCTTAATTTATTGATTTTAGCTTAGAATTAGGGTCTGTGTAGTTAGGACTGTAATTATTTTATTTTATTTTAGAATAAGGGTCTGTGTATGTAGTTAGGATTTATTGTATATTAGATAGATAGGGGGATGTATTTGATATAGTTAGGATTTATTTTAAATTAAATAGATTGTATGTTAGATAGATAGGGGGTATTTGATTTGGACTATATGTAATATATTATATTTAATATATTATATTTAATATATTATATGTAATATATTATATTTAATATATTATATGTAATATATTATATTTAATATATTATATGTAATGTATGTAATGTCATGTATTGTATGTAATATATTATATGTAATATATTATATTTAATATTTTATATGTAATATATTATATTTAATATTTTATATGTAATATATTATATTTAATATATTATATGTAATGTATGTAATGTCATGTATTGTATGTAATATATTATATGTAATATATTATATTTAATATTTTATATGTAATATATTATATTTAATATATTATATGTAATGTATGTAATGTCATGTATTGTATGTAATGTATGTAATGTATTATATGTATGTATTGTATTGTGTTTATCTGTCTTTCCTTTTCAGGTGTGTAATTTTTTTATTTTCTGTAGTGGGGGGTGGGGTTGTAATGTATTTTTTTTTCTGTACTGTAGGTTTTTTTGTTTTCTGTAAGGTAGGTTTTTTTTTCTGTAATTAGAGTGTTGGGGGGGTTTATTAGGGGGTAGGTAGTGTAGGTAGGTAGTGTAAGTGTTAATAGATTAGTGTAGAGGGGGGTTAGTTTAGATTAAATGGTTTATTGGGGGTTATAGTGTAGTGTTTGTAGTTAGTGTCATGATGGTCCTTGAGGACCATCATGGCACTTATGTGGTTAATGTTGGGTTGTAACAGGCCCATAATGGTAATAATATACCCTTATGGGACTGATGGGGTTAAATAGAGCCTTAAGGTGGTCTGGATTAACCACCATGAGTTAATGGGTTAATTAAGGCCTTATGGTGGTCTGTATTGACCACCATGAGATAATGGGTTAATTAAGGCCTTATGGTGGTCTGGATTGACCACCATGAGTTAATGGGGTAATTATAGTTGCCTGGGGTTAATATTTTTAGTGCGAGTCCTTTCAGGACCTTTACGGTCCTTTGAGGACCCGCGAGGCGGGAAATTTAAAATTGAATTGCAGCAGGGTCACGATCGGTGCCGATCGGGGCCCCCCGCTGCAGGGGGTTTATGTGGGGACACTTCGGGGGTCCCGATGGGGACCCCCAGCATAGAGGGGGGTTAATTTTAAGTGCCGCGGCCGGGATTGGGTAATAGTGTGCTGCGGCCCCTTTAAGGAGCCGCGGCGGGGAATTTAAAAGTTTTAAATGCAGCGGGGGGCCTGATCTATGCAGATCGGGGACCCCCCCTGCCATGGGTTTATGTGGGGACACTTCGTGGGTCCCGACGGGACCCCCAGAATAGAGGGGGGTTAATTTTAAGTGCCTGGGGTGTTTTTGGAGTACCCCCCACGGCAGGGCTTATGTGGGGGACTGCCGCGGAGGTCCCTTTTAGGACCCCCGCAGCACTTGATGAGGAGTGGGAGCCTGCGATATCTTCTCGCAGGCTGTCACTCCTCATGTACATTTACGCAGTGTAGATACGTACGGCCCTGCTGCGTAGCTCATACGTTGCTCGCAGCAGGGCTAATTGAATAGCATTGTAAGTTAGAGAAACTTTGCAGTACGTAGGGCTTAAGTAGAAGCCTCTTATTTCCGAGGCTGGAATTTAATGAGGCCCTTAATATTGATTCCCTTATTTTTTAGGATAAGTGAGTTATTAATCTTTGAGGGATCAGTTCAGATGATCTTATTTCCTCATATCTTATCTTAGTGAGTGTTTAGTTTATGTTAGGTTTGGCTTCCAGACTTTAAAGCATATATCTCTCTTTATCAATATTAGAGATATTCAGCCTTATTAAATTGCGATTCGGTAAATTTAAAAGGGCTCTAATTAAGCACACAGCATATTTCATTACAGAAGTTTTTAGTTAGCAAACTTCAATCCAAAAGCAAGGTCTTCACTAACTAAAAACTTCTGTAAATAAAATATGCTGTGTGCTTAAATAGAGCCCTTTTAAATTTACTGAATCGCAATTTAATAAGGCGGTTGATATTTACATCCTGGGGTCCTGACACATTAAATTTTTGCAGATATGCACTCTACCTTATATAATTAGGTTATTTGTAAAAAAATACCAAGCATGTCAGATATATTAAATGTTTTTAAGGAATCATTTCCCATTCCCTTGGTTTTTAAAGAGTTTTTAATCGACGTTGTCTCCTAAGAATATAAATAAAACTTTATTATTTTTGTTTTCTCTAGCTCTTTATTGAATATATGTGAAATAGGTGTTATGCACCAAGAGAAAGAAGCTCTATTTCCCAGTGCTAACATATCTTATTAAAAGGTATACACAATGTTCCAGCATGCTAGACAGTACATAGGTCTGACATTCTACCTTTACTGTAACATGGGCATCATATACTTAGTACAATGGTATCACCTTTCCATTTTATATTTTCAATTATTATCAACAACTAGCGACTTGCCCGTCAAAAAATTACGGCAATGAGATGTGTATGTTTGGAAAGTTGTTTAGTTATTAATATACGTATTTGACACTTGTAAGATTTTAGTTATGGTGAAATAAGTACTATTGTGTTATTAAACATGTTTATTTTTGTAAAATGTTCTTTTGTTGAACAGTAACTGTTAAAGCATTTTGTATTAAAAGTATTAACATTTGAATGTAAGAACAGTTGAAGTTTAAATTAATCAGTATTGTAATCTTGAGGTAATGGTTTTTTAACATCTCAAGAATTGTTAACTTAAATATACATTGAATCCAGAGGAAGGCAAACAGTAAAAACCCTCCTTGAAACGTAGCCAATTGTATCAAAGAGGGGAAAAAATTAATTCCTTCCTGAACCTCATTAACTGGCGATCAGATTACTCCCCGGATTAATGTTTAACATAAAAGACAACATTTACATTGTGACTTAAAACGTGGTTGAGCTCTTAACATGAACTTTAGAATATGTAAGGAACTTGAAAGTATATTTATTCTAAATATTGTGTCTAAGTAAAGAACTTTAAAATATTTTTTTCAAACTTGTAACATTATAAAGACTAGTGAGCAAACTAAGGGATACAGGAATTGCAGTAAATATCTGCTCATGGATCGAGAGCTGGCTAAAAGACAGGAAGCAAAGGGTTGTTGTAAATGGAACATACTCCGATTGGTCTAATGTGATAAGTGGGGTTCCTCAGGGCTCAGTATTGGGTCCTCTCCTTTTTAACATATTTATTAATGACATTGAAGTAGGACTCGAATGTAGTGTCTCCATTTTTGCTGATGACACTAAGTTGTGCAAGGTAATAAAATCAGATAATGATGTACTTTCCCTACAAAAGGATTTGCATAAATTAGAGAAATGGGCGGCTAAATGGCAGATGAGATTTAATACAAATAAATGTAAGGTTATGCATTTGGGAAGGAAAAATAGCCAAGCAATCTATAATCTTAATGGAGCAAATCTAGGGGTATCAGATATTGAAAGGGATTTGGGAGTACTAGTGGACAACCACCTAGGTAACAGCGCTCAAAGCCAAGCAGCGGCTGCAAAGGCAAATAAAATATTAGCATGTATTAGGAAGGGTATAGAAGCCAGGGAAGAAGATATAATTCTGCCACTATACAAATCTCTAGTACGCCCTCATTTGGAATATGGAGTACAATTTTGGGCACCACCTCACAAAAAAGACATCTTAGAGCTGGAAAAAGTACAGAGAAGGGCTACAAAACTAATAAGGGGAATGGAGGGGCTAAGTTATGAAGAAAGACTAGCAAAATTAAACTTATTTTCGCTAGAAAAAAGGCGTCTAAGAGGAGATATGATTACGTTATTTAAATACATCCAGGGTCCATATAAGGCTTTGTCAAGTGAGCTTTTTGTAGCAAGAGATTTTCAACTGACAAGAGGACATCCGTTGAGGTTAGAGGAAAAAAGATTTCACCTTAAACAAAGAAAAGGGTTCTTCACAGTTAGGGTGGTTAAACTGTGGAATTCTCTACCAAAGGAGGTGGTGACAGCGAATTCGATAGACAACTTCAAAAAGGGGTTAGATATATTTCTGAATAAAGAGGGCATTCAAGGCTATCCTAGATAACTAGCGAAGGAATATTGATCCAGGGAGAAATTTGATCGCCAGTTTCTGGGGTCAGGAAGGAATTTTGCTTTTTTTCCCCCTTATGAGACAATTGGCAAAGTTTCAATGGGGTTTTTTTTATGTTTGCCTTCCTCTGGATCAATTAACAATAATTAACAATTAACAATAATAATAAATAGTCCAAATTAAAAAGATCAATAGAGATCTAAAAAGGTTGAACTTGATGGACTAACTCTTTATTCATTCTCCAATACTATACTATTAATAATTATTTAATCAATAATTTAATTAATAACTAATCCGCATATTGCAGATCAGAGGAGATCTTAACAGGTTGAACTTGATGGACTGAAAGTCTTTTTTCAACCTTAATTACTATGTAACTATGTAACTATGTAACTATAAACAGTAAGATAGTTAATTAACATTTGAACAGAATTAGTCAAAATAATTCAAGGCAAGTGTTTTGTGAGGCTAATCATGCATAAACAGTACTTCCATTAATTATGACTGAATTGTTTATTGATTTGTATTTTTGAATTGTTGACCTTTGTTTGTTGCTGTAGTAATTGTTTTAAATCGCACATATAGTTTAGTCTGTGGAAAAGTGGTTCTCTAAAAAGAGAACGCAAGAAGTTAAACTTGTTGCACGCTGTGTAAGCAGTGTTCTGTATGTGTTTGACAATTTAATGTATTTTAACAGGAAAATATTGTTTTTGTAAATGTAATTTCTGTTGCGTAGTAATGAGCTTTTGAAGGTAAGGGACATTTATGTGTATTTCTTTTGCAAAATTGGTGGTTATATTGTGGTTTTTGATATTTTTGCATTTGCTTTTAAATTTGTTTTGCATGGCTTTTGTTTGTTTAATGAAAAGAGTGAGAGTACTTCATAGTGGACACTGTTT
This sequence comes from Discoglossus pictus, assembly GCA_027410445.1. Taxonomy (NCBI): domain Eukaryota; kingdom Metazoa; phylum Chordata; class Amphibia; order Anura; family Alytidae; genus Discoglossus; species Discoglossus pictus. Next base: position 88,816,581 of record CM050169.1, read on the forward strand.
TTAGTAAAAATATGTCCATCTTCTAATAAATCACCTTGACTTTCATTCTTTTCAATGTAAACTTTAATATTAATGGATTTTTGCACCGTGATAAGGCAACATACAATTGGCCATGTGCAAATACTGGTTGTTCTAAGAAAATACCCACAGATTTGAAAGTTTGTCCTTGTGATTTATTAATGGTCATGGCAAATGCCATAATGATGGGAAATTGTCTTCTTTGAAATATAAAAGGGAGACTACTTTCACTTGGTGCTAAATCTATTCTTGGTATGAAAACTCTCTCTCCTTTATGGGAACCAGTTAAAATTTCAGCATCTCTGAAAAGGTCCTTTAATTGTTGAACAATTAATCTTGTCCCATTGCATAGGCCTTTTTTCGGGTTCATATTTCGCAGTAACATGACAATTGCACCTTTCTTTAGCTGCAAAATATGTGGTGGCATTCCAGAAGGAGTTAGTGAGTTTATGACTTCAGTTGAAAAGTTTGCCTAACTTTCTTTGTCATCAGCAAGTACAGAATCAGCACTGTGATAATTTCTTTGGGGTGCATTAATTTTTTTAAAGATTTCATTATTGAGTATTAATGCATCCTTATTTTTACATGTAAGGATGACTTGGTTGGTAAGCTCTGAATATTCCTGGTTATTTATGCTACCTTCAAATATAGCCGATATAAGATCTTGGTGACAAATCATATGAGGTGGGATGTGCACAGCGTCCTCAGGTAAATTTGGTATTTTTTCTGTTCTGCCTTCTCCAATTTTAATAAGCCAATCATTGAAATCAGTTTGGCCTTCTGATCTCATATTTTGTTGCAGTTGAAGATGGGTAAAATGTTTCCATAGTGTGCTTGACTTTATACATGTTTCAATAATGTCAGTTCCATTTCCATGTACAACGCCAGGTAATGTTTGTCTAAAATCGCCACCTAACAACATTACCTTTCCACCAAATGGAAAAGTATTATCAATGACTTCACGAAGCAAACGGTCAATACATTGGAGGGCATAGCATGACATCATTGTGGCCTCATCTATTATAATTAATTTAATTTTTTTCAATTTTTTTGCTTGTAATGATGTCATGTGAATATCTGACACAGAGGTTTCTAAAATAGGCACTGGCAGTTTAAAGCCATTATGTACAGTTCTTCCGCCTTCTAACAAAAGTGCAGCAATTCCAGTAGTGGCAAACAGCAGTGCTATTTGACCTTGTGCTCATACAAAACTCATTAATAAATTATATAGATACATTTTTCCTGATCCACCAGGTCCATCAAGATAGAAATAACGCTCTTTGACCATGTCATCATCTATTGCATTTTTAATGGCATTAAATACTTGCAATTGTAGTGTATTTAAAGTTGCAAGTCTTTCTTCTGTTCTTTGTACTTGTAGTTGAATGTCATAGTCTTCAAAGTTTATGTCATCTATAAGACCTGGATCAGGCAAATTAAAACTTGCACAACTTAAGCCATGAGTTAAAAATACTTCTTGGATTTCCATTAACGATTTAAGTGTGCAATAGGTTCATTGTATTGTTGCATAAAGTCTTCAGCCATATTACTTTTAAATGTGTCCCACAAAGCTAATGCATTTGGAGCATTTGAGAAGATACAAATAAATGCAAATTGTTCTCTCATCTGCCGTGGCATTTGACATAGTGCTGCTTCTTCTAGACATCTTTCCCATTCTGTATCATCAGCTAGTAAGTTTTTTTGTCTTGCAGCTAAATGGAAGGATTCATATACTATGTCATTAACAGTTCTTAAGTGTTCAAAACTTTGTGCTCCAGGAACATTTAAAAGTAATAGTCGTAAGCAGAAACGTTCAAGAGCTCTTGGACTGACTGTGTAAATTCTTGGGATTATTTTATTTCCTCTGCTTTTTCTAGGTCTCCATAATCCATTCACAAAAACATAGTGATATGAAATTCAATATATAAGAATTCTGTTGCTTCTGAATCTGTCGAATTTAATTCAAACCATGCAGTTAGTGTAGTGGGATGATGTTCACTTTGGGCCAATGCATTACTTTCATTTCCAGCATGGAAATACACTAAATGTCTTTGTGGCAAATGTACTGCTAATCTATATACTGCATGTGATCTATCATGAATTTCAAAATTTTAGAAGGCGCCACATAGCTTCTGGTGCACTTAGATGGCGAGCATCTACATGAGATGCAAGTTCATCTTGTACTAACTCAGTGCTTTCAGGGTTGTCTGCACTTTTGACGACTACAGTAGCTGCATCATAGCCCCTGTAAATATACTTGTACACATATTTAATGGATTTGATGGAAGTGCAGGCTTCTACATTAATGTGTGCATTATACTTCATCAGTAAATGTGGATTGTAGGGTACTACATATCTATTGTCAACTTTTTTGTTACGAATAATGGCACTATCTCCTTCTCTTCTTTTATAAAGTGGATAGCCATCACAATTGGCATACATTTTGTCTCTATAATCTTTTGGAAAATCTTTGGAACATTTATTATTTTCCATACATGGTGATTGTGGATTAAGCTCGCCACAGGGTCCATGAATCATGCGTTGAGTAACAATCTCATATAGTCTACCATATAGTTCTGGATCTGGTAGTTCAGCAACAATGACTGCATACACTTTGTCACCAGTATCTAATATATCTTTTTCTTGAAGTATTATGAGAAGATGTGCATGTGGAAGGCCTCTTTTTTAAAATTCAATGGTATATACATAAGCAAGACATTTGCCAAATAAGTGACTTATAGTGAGGTCACATATTAATTCATTTAATTTAATCTTAAAAACTCTGGCTACTAAATCTGGTCTATCGGAAGGACTTTGGGCAAGAAGTAAATTTTGTGTCATTTCTGGCCATTGGGGATTACATGTAAATGTAATAAATAAATCGGGTTTGCCAAATTTGGTGACAATAGCCATAGCATCATTGTATCTTTCTCTCATATTTCGAGGAGATCCTTGAAAAGAAGATGGTAAAATGATGGCTTTGCCAGCTGTCATGTCTCTGCTTGTAGCCACCTCAGCAACATAGTCCATTAGTCCACAATATTGTTCTACACGTAGTTTATCTTGTTGATATTTTATAAAGTTTAAATTATTGGCCTCAACTTGCAAATAGGAATCAATAATCCATTGTTGTGTTAGTTTTCCATCACATAAAATTGGATTAAATATATTTCGAATGGCAATTTGAGCTACTTTAAATTCAAGCATAGAAACATTATTTCGGATTCTGGCTTTAGCATTTGGGTAACTGGGAAGTGTTAATTTTGGTTGCCAACCTGCTTCTCCGTGTGGGGAAAAAATGGGATATGTCATTGGATCTAAATTTGGACTTAAGATACTGATATTAATGAATGGTTGCTCCTCATTTCTGGGATATATTCTAATGTCTCTTTAAAATGGTGGTTCTCCTTCATCATTTTGAAACACCATTGCAACCTCATTTGATGTTGGCAAGTTATAACAACGTTTATCAGTATGTCTATCTCTTTTAAGCACCATATTGACCTTTGGGATTGGTAATTGATGTCTTTGTGCATGAAGTTGTTGTTCATTTTCTACTTCTGCCAATTTTTTATAAGCTTTAGTGTAGGGGTTATTGGCCATAATGTTATCTAGCTCTATAAAAACACTGTTTTTTTTTTCTTTTCTTGCAGCTGCATAAGTTGGTCAACAGCTTCCATTGTATCTAGGAAATATAGTTGAGCAAATTTTCTTTGCTCTCCTTCCTCTGGATGTAAATGTGAAGTCCGATGGTAAATTTGGCCTTGGACTTTAAAACAGTAAGGACCATGTCCTGGTACATTAGCAGCTAATGTTGCCCCCATAGATGCAAAGGATATGGCACTATTGGAGGATCTTATGTTTGTCTTAACATTTTTGTAGTTTGGAAAAGTAGGTTCAGTCATAATGTTTTGTAAATAGATTGGAAATTCTTTTCTTTCTGGAAGTTTGACCTTGCCTTTTTGACAGCAACTAATAAATTGTCCATCTCTGGGTCTCTCCTGTTTATTTTTTTAATTTTTTTAACATTTTAATTGTTTATTTTTCCAAATATACATATGTGACAGATTCGCTTTCACTCTCAGGATCCGTGTCCATATATCCAGCACCAAAATGGAGAAAGCAGGAGCCCTTTAAATGTTTAGCACATTTGTGCTGTTTATTTGTCAGCATACAACAGAAAATAAACCAAACAGAAAATAAGTCCTAGCTTCTCATTGAAGCCCTGCATAACTGAACTGTAGTTTCCCTTACTGCATACAACAGAAAAAAAAAACAAACAGAAAATAAGTCCTAGCTTCTCATTGAAGCTCTGCATAACTGAACTGTAGTTTCCCTTACTGTCTTACATGGGAGTGCAAACATACAGTCCATACATCGGTAGCAGAGGTGTCTTTCCCTCTCACCTCTCTTAGGCTCTGTATCTCCGGCCTCTCTTTCCAAAGCAGATCCCTCCTTCGGTCATCACCTTCAGGGACTTTCTGTTCCTCTTATCCGCATACTTTCTCTTCAAAGCTTCTGGCTTTGGTCCATTAGTTTTCAGTGCGGCCTCTGACTTCGGCCCTGCACACTTCAACACTCCAGCACTGTCAAACAGCTTTCAACCTGGAGACAGCAACCGCTGGTCCTGATTGCAGCCACAGCCAAGCTTTTTAAGGATCTTCTTAACCCTTTCACTCCTGGGGTGACACACCATCACATATCCCCCACCCCAGCTCGACACCATGGGGTTGAGCGTCCAACGCCATGAGGCCGTATCTGCGATCCAACACATCCTCTGAACCATCTGTGTTCTCTCCGCACTCTTCTCGTTACGGCGGCACCAGTGAGGCTTTACTCTACTCAGAGCTACCGCTCTTCGAGCTGCACCATCCGTCTTTATACTTCTAGGAGCATCTACATCATGTGTCTCTATTGTCATCTTAAACTCCATCATAGGACTTTTCCAATTTCGCAGCTTACCTTCTTCATCACTGCTTTCAAACACCTTTGCCTTTCCTTGGAACCATGTTTCCTTTCTGGGTGAAGAGACGATTCATTTTCCCCTCTCTTCCTTTCACTCTATATTTCCTGCTTTCTTTAGCGTTCCGCCTGCTGTCACTTAAACTTTGAGGGTAGGACACCGGCCCGCCCATCTCTCCGAGTGTCCTGCCCCAGGGCCCCTTGAAAAGTACTTCTTGTACTTTGGTATGAGAATATGTTTCTCCATACAGTCGCTTCCCTGGGGGTACATCACAGGTTTCCGTGCCCTTGTGTTCCAGCTGATGTATCTTTTCTTTTAGATCCGTCATCTTATTCTCGCAGCTCTGACTTATCCTCTTTATATCTTCAATGTAAGGACTGACGTTCACCAGTTCACTCTCCAGCTTGCATACTCCCTGCCAGTTTGTGGCTAGATGCTGTGTTTTCGTCTGTTCAAAGTCACCCCGACAGTATTTATGCCTCATCTGCAGACCGGGAGCCTGGGACTGGAGCTGCCTCACTTCGGCCTCTTTATGCTTTGAGTTCATTTGCTCCTTTAATCCTCCTGTTAAACGTTCTTTTTCTAGGAGATTATCCACAGCTTTCTCATCTCTTTCAACTTTACTATGGAACAACAACAACTTCTTGGGCTGTTTTTCCTCCCTCTGTTTCTGGCTCTCTCGGTACCAGGTGCTCCTATTGGCTGGCTGACAACTCTCACCAAAACGCATCAGCCTCATCCAGTCATCTTGCTTCTTTTCTGGTACAGCATCCTTAAGAGGCTCCACAAGCATGTCCTCTCTCAGGGCTGCTTCTTGAGCCTGGGTCCGCACCTCCTCTTTCTTGAGGTTCACAGCAGGCCTACTCGTTACCACTGTGCTTTCAGTCCTGTAAGGTCTGCAACTCTCTACCTCTGCCAGGAAGGATCTCTCAGATGTTGGGTTTTGCTGGAATATCTCCAGCTGTTCACCCACTTTAGGCTGACACTCAGCAGATAGGCCAGTACACTTCTTAGTGGCCTCTTGAATCCTAGATTCCTGGAAAACACTTTTATTTCCGGCATCCTCAGCCTTCATCCGTATTATATCTTCTTTTAGTGGCTTGTCCACTTGCTTTGCCTCCAAGGCTTCCAGCTTTTCATCGTCTTTGGCTTCCTTCAGCCCCAGTTTCTCCTCATTAGCTTGTTGCAAATCCAGTTGACTTTGCTTGTACTGGATCTTTTGTTGCATGATCAACAGAGGAACCTCCTTTGACTCTTCTATCAGGTCGGCCCCGAATATCTTTGGCTGCTCAGCCGTGTTTTCTTCACCATTCTGTCTTTCTTGTACAAGCTCCTTCACTATGCCTCGCATATGAGCTTTCTGCAAGTATCGCTCTGCATTAAAGGTAGCATCTTGTGCACACAGTTCCTGAAGATCGGGGTTAGTCTCTTCTGAACCAACTCCACTCTGCTTCAACTGTGCCTCAATATCAGGGAGTGTGCTCACCCTCTGCTTTTCTGGAGTATTGAACAGGAGCTCCTTTTCTATTACAGTTGCTTCCCTCTGGGATTTACGGTCAGTGAGGAGGTCTCGCTTCACCTGTTCGCCACTGTGCAGCCGCTTCTGCATAATTCTCTCATTCATCTTGTACTTGGGGGGACTCTTCCACTGCTCCCAACTAGACATCGGTGTCTTCTTCCTATAGGACACTCTGTTGTCCTCAAACGCAGGCTTCCTTCTCCATTCAGGAATATAACCTGGCATCATCCTGATCCCCTTGATTTCAGTAGCAACTTGCCTGTCTTCTACTTCCGGATTTTTGAAACCCACTGGGATAGAGTTCAACTGTACTCCTTTCTTTACTTGTTTCCCGTTTTGCTTCTCTTTATCCATAGCACTTTGTTCTATGGCAAACTGAGACAGAACGCTCTCGGGACACTTAATAGTTTTAGAAGGACACATCTCCATGCCCTGCTTCATATGTTCTCTCAGAGACAGTGGTTTGTCTTTCTCCATCTCAATCTCCAGACCCTTTTCTTCCTTATCTTTTACTTTGGAAAGATTTCCAGTTTCTTTATAATTTCCATGACATTCTTCCTTTCTAAAAACACTGGCTATATTCTTCCACTTGGTCTCTCCTTTCTCTAGGTCAGAGATCTTTGTCAGGCACTTTCTTTCTCTAGTACTCTCCAGCTCAGGAGTATTCACCACGGACAGGTGGCTGTGTCTGTCCAGGTCTCTTATGGGGGCCTTCTCATCGCTCTTGTCCACAAGATTTCCGCATCTGTTTGGGTTCCCTTCTTCATCAATGACTTTATCAGCATCATCGGTCTCTTCTGCTCTCTCAGCAATCTCACTTGTGCTCTCTGCTGTTCTCTCAGCAGTCTCACTTGTGCTCTCTGCTGTTCTCTCAGCCGTCACAGTGGCGCTCTCTGCTGCACTCTCGGCCGTCACAGTGGCGCTCTCTGCTGCGCTCTCAGCCGTCACAGTGGCGCTCTCTGCTGCGCTCTCAGCCGTCACAGTGGCGCTCTCTGCTGTGCTCTCAGCCGTCACAGTGGCGCTCTCTGCTGCGCTCTCAGCCGTCACAGTGGCGCTCTCAGCCGTCACAGTGGCGCTCTCTGCGGCGCTCTCAGCCGTCACAGTGGCGCTCTCTGCGGCGCTCTCAGCCGTCACAGTGGCGCTCTCTGCGGCGCTCTCAGCCGTCACAGTGGCGCTCTCTGCAGCGCTCTCAGCCGTCTCACTTGCAGCGGCTCCTGCCGTCTCACTTGCAGCGGCTCCTGCCGTCTCACTTGCAGCGGCTCCTGCCGTCTCACTTGCAGCGGCTCCTGACATCTCTCTCGTCTGCCCTGCAGTCTCTCTCGCCTGCTCTGCAGTCTCTCTCGCCTGCTCTGCAGTCTCTCTCGCCTGCTCTGCAGTCTTTTTTGACGCTCTCTTGGTGGCTTGTTGCACTCTCTCTGCTATCCACCAGGTCTCTAACTCCTGATTTCTTTCTTCATCAGGTTTGATTTGCCTTCCCTTAACAGGGAAACTGCATTTTAAACTTGGGCAGACAAGCATGTCCGTTGGATAGCAATAAGCCGGTCTGTCAAAAAAATCCCAGGAGTGCAGTCTCTGTACTGTTTTCACTCCCAGTCTGAAAAGGATATCTTCCTTCAGGATACAATAATTTGTAGCCTTTTCTTCAGGCAGATCACAATATGCTCTCTGAGCTTCTCCACACAGATAGGGACCCAGGACTGTGGCCCAGTGCTGTTTAGGCCAACCTTCCCTAGTGGCAATCTTCTCAAAGTTCAGGAGATAGGTGTCAACGTCATCCTGAGCTGTCATCCTCTTTAGGAAGCGATTAGGATTCATGCTTCCACTTGCTTCTGTAACCACAGTATTATTTGCAGACTTCAGTTTCTTTCTGTGCCTCCAATGATTCTCTCATGTGGACTCTGTCCATTTCCACTTGTATCTGCCATTTCTCTGTGGCCTCACGCATGCGGATTATGTCCTCTTCTGCTTGTCTCTGCCATTTCTCTGTGGCCTCTCTCAGACATGCAGCAGCATCTCTTAGTCGAGCATCATTTGCAGCAAGGGCTCTGTCTTCTGCAATTTCTTTCAGCCCTTTCTGCTGGCTTTCTTGCTGACAAGCTCCGCCCACTTTCTGGCATGTAGTGGCATCTGCCAGGGCTTTCAATAGTTCCTCCATTATTGTACTGTACTGTGGGCTGTCTTCTTAAACACAGACAATTTTCTATCCCACCACTGCCACCATACATGTGACAGATTCGCTGTCACTCTCAGGATCCGTGTCCATATATCCAGCACCAAAATGGAGAAAGCAGGAGCCCTTTAAATGTTTAGCACATTTGTGCTGTTTATTTGTCAGCATACAACAGAAAATAAACCAAACAGAAAATAAGTCCTAGCTTCTCATTGAAGCCCTGCATAACTGAACTGTAGTTTCCCTTACTGTCTTACATGGGAGTGCAAACATACAGTCCATACATCGGTATCAGACGTGTCTTTCCCACTCACCTCTCTTAGGCTCTGTATCTCCGGCCTCTCTTTCCAAAGCAGATCCCTCCTTCGGTCATCCCCTTCAGGGACTTTCTGTTCCTCTTATCCGCATACTTTCTCTTCAAAGCTTCTGGCTTTGGTCCATTAGTTTTCAGTGCGGCCTCTGACTTCGGCCCTGCACACTTCAACACTCCAGCACTGTCAAACAGCTTTCCACCTGGAGACAGCAACCGCTGGTCCTGATTGCAGCCACAGCCAAGCTTTTTAAGGATCTTCTTAACCCTTTCACTCCTGGGGAGAATTCTTGAAGGGCTCTCTACTGCCCTCTGGTGACACATATTATACAAAAATTGCATATAACATACATTAAACATTCAACTTAATAACTTAAAACGTACCCATAAGTCATTACGCTATCTACTTTGTTAGGCATAATAGGATGAGTCCTAGAGCATTGTAACTAAATTAAACCTTCTCCCAACTCTTTTGTTTGATTTCCTTCTCAACTTCTTCTTCCCCTATCCGCTACTTTATGTCGAGGAGCCCGGCAAATATTTCACTTCTGTCCTCATCTGCTCTGCCAAACCATTATTAGATCAATAGACCTATCTGGACCTTAATTGGCTTTGTATGATGGTAGATATATGAGAAGGACCTTAATCTTTGTTTTAGGCTTTATTGTATTTATTACTAGAGTAAGAAATTAAGTTGGTCTCTGTATTTGATTATAGAACCGAGACTATAATTTAATAATTATCTTAATATATATTGAGTGGGGAATGTTAACCCTAGTAAGGATCTCATCCGACTAATCTTCCACCTCTAATTCCCTTTTCAATCACCTAGTTCCACAATTCTTTCATTCCTCATACATTCTAGCCAGGTAGTAGTGAGAGGGCAGAATGGGGCCAAGGAGGGAGTGTCCTGCCGGGGAGGAAGGGTGTAGTAGTGAGGTACCTCCGCAAGGGTTAATTGGAAATGGAATCCCATATGGCCCATTTTACAGGGTCCTGTATTAGCTGAAATGCAAAAGTAAAATCTCTCTCTAATTCCCGATTGGACCCCAATTTGATGAGAATTTCTGATAGTTTGGGAAGAGCTTCTTTCATCCAATTTCTTGCAATTGAAGTTTTGATTACCTGAAAAATTTGAGTCATAAACGCTTTATTTTTTATTTCCCTTTTTTGGAGGAAATATATTGAACATCTCATTCTGAGGTTTTGCTGTAATGTCTATCTTAAGTGTATTAGATATATATTCAAAACATTCCTCCCAGAGTAAAAGGGATGTAGGACAATCCCACCATACATGGAACATATTAACTGGTTTCCCACATTTCCTCCAGCATAATTTGGCTTCTGGGTTGAATGATAAGAAATACAGCTTGGAGGGAACCCAATACCCTATGTTAAGTAATTTAAATTGAATTTCTCTCTGGTTTACATTTTTCACAAACCTATTTAAAGTTTTTAGAGCTTGATGCCATGTCTCTTTAGATACCTTTAACTGCATGTCTTTTGCCCAAAGATCCATGGGTTTAGTTGTATCCCTCTGTGTTTGCTTGTAAAGAATCTCACTACACTTTGATATTAGATGTCTAGTATTTTGGGACACTATCAATGTTTCGAAATGATTTAAACTATGTTGGTTGGTGTCTTTAATTCTATCTTTCAAGACTTGTGACAGTTTGTATGAAGTGAACCAAAGTTTAGTTGAAATGTTATATTTCTTCTTTAACATATTATAATCTAATATTTTACCTTTATCTATAATATGACCCAATAAGTATATTCCCTTATCTTTCCATTCTGGTTCTAGGTAAATATGATTTAATTGTGCCAATGTTGTCAGGGTAGTAAGTTCACTATATTTCTCTAGAAATTAAAAAATGTTATTCATTTTTATCCACTCTTTTACCGTTGCAGTCAAGAGAGTTGCTCTAGGGTCGATAAAGGGTATTGCTAGTTTTGGAGTAAACAAAAGAGCATTAAGATCAATGATTTTGAGCATATCACTTAACACCTGATTCTCAGGATGATTGGAAAGAGGTTGACTCCACTTTATATATTGAGCTAGCTTAATTGCTTCCTGATAGTGGGAAACTATTGGGTATGCAATGCCGCCTTTCATAAATTTTCTACTTATTATTTCTTTTTTAACCCTTTTCTGTCCCTTATTATTAATATATCTATCGATCAACCTCTGAAATTTAGCTAATCAGTGGCTTGTAATTGGGAAAGGGAGGGATCTTAGTACATAATTGAGCTTAGGAAGAAAGGACATCTTTACTGATGCAATTCTACCGGAGAAGGAGATTTGATTGACCGGCCATTTCTCAATGAGCTCTTTAGATATTTTGTATAAGTTATTCAAATTAGAATCCTGAATGCATTGTAGATCCAGACTAAACTGAATTCCCAAATGTGTGAATCCATTTGTATAAGCCAGCTGGTACATGTTAATTAGGCTCTCAACATCGTTCTCTGGAATGTTAATACTCAAGGCTTCGGATTTTTCTATGTTTAATTTATAATTAGACACTTTACTATAATTAGCGATAATTTCCATCAGCGCCATCATAGATGATTGTGGCTGCTCCATAGAGACGACTACATCGTCCGCAAAGAGGGAGATCTTATATTCCTTTTTACCTAGTCTAATTCCTTTGAACTCCCATAAAGCCCTAATAGCTATAGCAAGAGATTCTAAGATCAGGGCAAATAGAATGTGGGGTTAGAGGACAACCCTGACGGGTTCCATTTGTTACCGCAAAATAAACTGATTGTACTCCTTTTCCCAGGACCGATGCAGATGGAGCCTTGTATAAAGCAGCTATGGCTTTAGATGCAAAGGCCTCAAACCCATATCTATGGAGGGTCTGCATCATAAAATCCCACCCTACCCTACCCTGTTGAATGCTTTTTCCGCATCCATTGACAGGAATATGGTGGGAATACCTTTTTTTTCCGCAAAGGTTATTAAATGAATCAGTTTATGGGAATTATCAGAGCCCTGCCTCCCTGGGACAAAGCCTGTTTGATCACTCGATATTAATGATTTTGAGATTTCTGTAAGTCTTAAGGCCAAAACCTTGGCATATATTTTAGTGTCTATATTCATGACCGAAATTGGTCTGAAATCTTTACAAGTATATGCTTCCTTATTTTGTTTTGGTATAGTTATTATATTGGCTCTAAGCATCTCTGGTGGAAACGTTCCTGTGGTTTTAATTTCATTAAATGAGGATACTATAGTTGGCATTAACACTTCCCCAAATATTTTGTAATAAACTGTAGAAAACCCATCTGGGCCTGGTGCCGTATGATTTTTTAAATTTTTTATGACACAGCTAATTTCTACTTTCGTTATCGGGCTGTTTAATGCTTCCTTTTCCTCCCTTGAGATTACTGGAAAATCAATCTGATCTAGAAAGAAAGTTATATCATTTCTATTTGGTGTTATAAAATTTTCATCTGAGCTTAAATTATACAGGGATTGGTAGAATTTAGCAAATTGATCCACAATTTCTTTAGGCTTAAAAATTTTTATTCCCTGTTTTTCCAGATAGTGGATATTGTTTTTTTGATAATTTTGCTTTTTGATTTTGCTCACAAGGTCTTTCCCTATTCGATTGTCGAAATAAAATGATTTTTGTTGTAAACGCCACAAACTCTTTTCTGAGCATTTTTGGTTTATTTTATTGATTTCATTTCGAATCACTTTTATCTCTCGGGTAAGGATGTCATTTGCTTTTATTTTGTTTTCTTGTTCCAGTTGATATAGTTTTACATGTAGGAATCGTAGGGACAAGCCTCTCTGTTTAACCCAAATGCTTTTTATCTTATTTAAAATGCCTCTTATATATGCTTTTAATGTGTTCCAAATTGTTATATTTGATGGAACTGACTCCAGGTTGATTTCCAGAAATTTTTTAATTTCTGTTCTAATAACGTTTAATCTTTCCTTGTCTTCAAAAATTCTGTCGTCCAATCTCCATGCCCTCCTAGAATTAGCTGCTCTCGTTTCCTGTAATTGGAGGGTAATTGGAGAGTGGTCCCAAATGGTTATTAAACCAATTTTAACTGATTGAATTGTATTTAACAAAGACTCATTCACTATAAAGTTGTCAATTCGTGAATACATCTTATGAGATACAGAATAGTATGTGTAATCTCTCTCAGTTGTATTTATGAGGCGCCACGTGTCATACAAATGGTTTCTCACAAGTAATTTGGAGAAGTCCTGTGATAATTTTTCTATTTGTTTATAGTTTTTAGGAGTCTTTGTATAACTTCTGTCCATCAGGGTCCGGAGTCATATTAAAGTCTCCACCCAAAATTCGCCCTCCCATGGCAATCTTGTCCAGTTTCTTTAATACTCCCTTCAAAAATATGTTTTGTTTATTATTTGGAGCATATACATTTACTACTGAGATTTGTTCACCATTTATCTCCCCATCCCAAATAATGTAACGACCATTTTTGTCCAAAACCACTAATTCTTCTTTTAATTTAAAATTTTTGTTAAACATCATTAAAACCCCTCCTGAGGTTTTTTTTTTGACACGCATTATATACTTATATACTTATATACTACATCCACACTACCAGACTTTCTACATTCTCTGTTTAAACCGATTTGATCCAGTCTACCCATTCAATCGTCATACCTTCGGGGGGGGGGGGGGGGGGGGTTGCAATTCCAGCCAACTCCTCTCGTAAACCAGTGGGCGTGAACGGTGAAGGGATATGTAAGGTCCTCCATGGAGGTTCTTCCCACACCTATATATCTTTATTTTATCTTGTTTTCCCCTCTTTTGTTCCACCCCAACCCTCTTCCCTCCCCAACTATGTTTCTTTATTCTATTCTAGCCCGGAATAATCTCTCTTAGCCCTACCATTTCTATTGGGCTATTAGTATTTCAAAATTCTTCTTATGTAACTATACTCTGCCACCCAGTATCCTGGTCTTACGAACTTACAAAGCTCAAGTTTGTGTTCTCCCATAGTATTAAATGTGAAGGGAAACACTTGCCCCCTTCTCTTCATTCTACTCTATATTAGTTCCCCTTTCTCTTTTCTGTTCCCTGTTCTTCTTTCTCCCCTTTTTCCTTTTTTCCCCTTTTCCCTTGCTTTTCCTTCCTTCCTTCCACCCCACCTCCCTCCCCCTCTTCATTCCCCCATGTCTCATTAATCTCTCTTCTTTCCCCCCCTTCCTTGACTGCCCCCTTCTGGTTCCCCCCTCCCCCTACTCTTCTTGGGATTCTACAGTGCCAATTTATATTCACCCATTATCCTCTTCATTATATGCTTCTATCTTTATTCTCTTTTATAATAATCGTGGATAGTTTTAAAGTTTTTAAAATATCAAGAAAACAATTATGATATATTGAAACCCTTTGGTGTGCATATGATTCAATTCCTTTAAATTAAATTGTTGGTGAAACTATAAATAGTAAATGTGCAAATTTCCCAATAAAGTTGAATGTGTAAATATTTCAATTCTTCCCTTATTCTAGCATTATCGCTCATATTAATTCATGCATTGACTAAGATGGTTCTACATAACCCCCTTGTGCTTTTAATACAAACATTTGCTACTCAACATCTAATTAAATTTTATGTGTCCTCAATAAATTTTAATATAAAAAAATCAATACATTCCATAAAAACCATTACCATATAAGTGTTTACTTCAATCCTATACCTTAAATTATTTGCCACTTAGCAAATTACCCCCCCCCCCCCCCAAAAAAAAAGTGCCTTACTAACTATTAACCATATTGCATCAATTTAACCCCCGTATTTCATAATAACCTTGAAGTGCATTCATAACAGATGTACTATGCAATTTCCTAAAAGGAAAGGCAGTATACGATCCCAATCACTTTAAGATATATCAATCTATGAGTTTTAAGGGTAGAGTACCCGATAAACCGCAAAAAAAAAAAAATATTTAGAGAAGGGGAGAGAAAAAAAAGGGGGGGGGGGTAAGAGGGGGAAGGGAAATTCATTCCCAGTTATGGAAATCGGGCAACTGAACAAGAGAAAAATAAGGTTTACATCTCAAAATCCCCAGTTACGGAAAAGGTCTTCTCCCTCTTTAAGTGTAGTAATTTTGTGCCATCTGGAGTCTCTTAATATTGAAAGACCTATGGGGAATACCCATTTATATGGAATTTCTTTTCCCCTCAGTTTCTGCGTGATGGAAACAAATTGCTTTCTTTTATTTTTTGTAGAGGTAGAAATGTCCGAAAATATTCTGATGTTCGAGTAAGGGGGATCAAAGGTTGTAATTCCGTAGCTAGCTTTTATTATTTGATTTTTCAATGGCAAATGGTGAATTTTTACCACAGTCTCTGGGAGACTCTGTATCAATATTTTTCGGCTTAGGGAGCCTATGAGCCGCATCAAACTTGAACTTTATATCCGCAAAATCCGGCACTAGATAGGAAAAGAATTTACTGAGGTATACGTCCAGTTCCTCCTTAGATATTTTTTCATCAACCCCTCTTATTTTCAAATTGTTAATTCTTGATCTGTCTTCAAGTAAGCCCACCTTGTTTTCTAATGATTTTATTTTCCCATCCATTATTTTGATGGTTTCTTTAGAAGAGGTTTGTTCCTTTTTAATTGATTCACAGGTACATTCCAATACTGCAATTTTAGCTGTGTTTTCTTGTATTGCCTTGATATTTAACAGAATTTGATTTTTAAATTCATCAAGAAATTTATTTTGGAACTTCTCTAAAATATTTTCCAATTTTCCAACAGTGAGAATTTCATCCTCCAAATTCACTGTATTTATATCAGAAAAGGTATCTACAGTATTATCTGCACATGCCTCTGTAGATTTATCCCCTATTGGGGAAGCCAAGAGAGACAAATCAGTTGATTTTTGCGCCATTTTAGGAGAGAAAAATAATTTGGATTTGGGAGGTGATCTTATTTTATCTTTATTTTTCGGAGGCATTGTGTAGAAGTATATCAAGAATCAAATTCCTGAGATGTTCCAAAAAAAAAAAAAAAAAAGGGATTTCCAGTTCCATTTGTGAATGAGTGTGATCCTGGCCAGGGTCTTTTAATTGAGGATATTTTATTCTTTTATATATATAAGAGCTTATTTTCCAATTATGGGTAGAAAAAAGCTTTGGAGCTAAGTCACCTTATTTTTGAGTATTTGGCCCACCTTTAATCACGTTGTGGAGCCTACTCTTATCCTTTATTCCTTATAACCTTAATATTATTACAACCTGGGTAATATTGTTCAATACAATTTTCCCCATTCAATATACAGCCTCTAAAAGAGGCCGATCAAGGGACATTTAGGTTTTAATGTTACACTCCCTTTTTAAGACAAAGACCCCAGTGTATCTTCTCCCTCTTGTGGAGTTTTTTAACCCCGTAAAATTATGCTCCAACTCCTATATATACTGGTATAGACCTCCTCATTTCTTAATGGCCAGGGCCATATATCATTTGTAGGACTTTGTCTATATGTTTGCATATGAATACCATAAGTCCATTCAGTTGGAAGTCAGTAATTATACATCTATTAGAGCCTTACCCGACCTCAAGATGTTGTCTGCAAGTAGCTGCACCGAGGATGGCGAGAGGCCTGGGATGTCCAGTTCTCTGAGCAGTAAGGGCTCCCTTCTACAGGCCCGAGCGCGCCAGCGTTCTCCAATCTCCTTACTGTGCTGTCCCCCACAGTGTCTTTGTTTCCCCTTTTCGAGCTCTCTCACCACCCGCGGGACCTGAGAAGCAGACGCTGGATCTGGTCGTGAGGTGGCAGAGGTAGGAACAGCCTCTATACGCTGATACCCTGGCCGGTATCCACACAGGCAGGGAGAGCTAGGCAAAATGGAGCAGCGTCTAAAGACGCCAGAAAAGTTGCTGTTTCTTGCTCAAAAGCAGCTGGAAGGCTGTACTCTTCGTGCCGTTATCCCCATGCCTGCAGTAAAATTCTGGCATAAGAGGATTATGCGTTGGGAAAGCCTTAGGGAGTGGGTTAGGGGATACAGAAGTCCAGCGTGGGCTCCTCCATCGGACTACACGAGCAACGGCTCACGTGTGCATATCCGGTAACGCCCCCCCGGGTCTCTCCTGTTTAAAATGATAAGCCTCACAAAACTGACATTGAGTATTCATGTCCCCACAATTATGAACCTCTACTGCTAAAGACTTGAGTAAAGGACAATTTGCAAAGCATATATCAGTTTCATTTTCAAATTCATCAGGTGAAATGTCATGTGATGTTTCAGGAACAGGTTCTAAATGCTTTGTTTTTTTGGTGGCTTTTTTTGGTATATCTTTTATTTGTTTAGGTAAAATGTCATGTAATGTTTCAGGAAGAGGTTCTAAATGCTTTGTTTTTTTGGTGTTTTTTTTTGGTATATCTTTGATTTTTTCAGGTAAAATGTCATCTGATGTTTCAGGAACAGGTTCTAAATGCTTTGTTTTCTTAGTAGCTTTTTTTGGTGTATCTTTAATTTTAGCAGGTGATAGTCTTTTGCTTGCAATTCTTTTGCGTTGTTTTTCTCGTGGAATTTCCTTCTGCTCCAGTGTCTGCTGGCTGGCCAATCTCTCTTGTCGTTCTCTAGCTTGCCGTCTTATCTTTTCTTGTTTGCTCTCGTTATCAGCCATGTTAATCTGTAAAAAAAAATAATGTATTATTAGTTTATTTTGAGATGTTAAGTTTGTTTTTTAATTTTTTTATTATCAACAGTTTGTTTCTATGTGATTGTAGTTAATTGTAGCGGTACTTTCTTTGTATTGTTAAATAAGTGTTTTTTTATTTTTTTGCTTTTACTTTCTGTCGTAGGTTGTAATTTTTGCCTTACCTGCATAGCACACTCAAGGTAATTACACTATAGCTGCTTATAGATGTAGTAGGTGTAAAGTGTTAATTGAAATTGATTTTTTTCATAGTAGAGGGCAGAAATTAGTCTTTGTAATTTATCGTACAGGGGATTGTTATAATAGTATTTTTATATTTTAATTAAAGGCTTATATGTTGGGGCTGTGAAAATGTTTGAATTTTTTTGGGTGTTAGTACTATTTGTTGTAGTATTTTATGTGTGTGGTTAGGTTTTATGCTTAATATTGTACATTAGGACTGGTAATTGAGAATGAAAAATGTTATTTAGTCTGTGTTTTGAGACTTTTGTGGACTATGCTGTTTTCTGTTTTTTTATTTTTTTTGGCTAGATTGAAGTTTGGATTTACTGTTAAACATTGTTGTCCATAAAAGACAAATAAGAGGTAAATGAGAAATGTGTCAGTTATATTTTGGTAAAGGTTATAGTTAGTGGTTGTTATTGTTTTTTTTTTTTCTGTTGACATGGATGCAGAGCAAGCATGTTTATTTAGTTTTCTCTTTTTTTACTTGTTATACTGTACCTTGGTTGAAGTGTGATTTCAAGCAGAATCTTTGTTGGTCCACTGTTGTAAGTCTTCGTCCGATGCTCTTCACGCAGTGTCTGTTGTAAAAGAAAAAGTAAAATGTTATTTTATTTTAATGTATTTGTAATGAATAGCACATTTCATTGTTTTGGTCTATTCTATCTGTTATGGTGAATGTTTCTGCTATGCTGTTTTTTGTGCAACCTTTTAAAATACTTTAATTGTATTTGTATATTACAGTTATCCTTTTTTTTACTGTAATTATTAATGTTTTTACTATTTTGGATATGATCACAATGTTTTTAGCATTATCCTGTTTTGTGTCCACCACTTTTGGTATGCTTATTTAGGCTTCTTTGTAAGGCTTATAGGTTCTTAAACAGTAAAGAAGAATATTAATTAACTTTTTTTATTTGTTTGTGTTATCTTTGGTACAATCCTGTTTTGTGTCCACCATATTTTGCATACTTTATTTGCTTAAATAGTCTTCTATTTTGTATATGCTCACAATGTTTTTAGCATTATCCTGTTTTGTGTCCACAACTTTTGGTGTGCTTATTTAGGCTTCTTTGTAAGGCTTATAGGTTCTTAAACAGTAAAGAAGAATATTATTTAACTTTTCTATCTGTTTGTGTGATTTTTGGTACAATCCTATTTTGTTTCCACCATATTTTGCATACTTTATTTGCTTAATTAGTCTTCTTTATGAGTATTAAATGATGTTGGACAGTAAAAATGAATTTTAATTGCCTTTTCTATATCTTGGTAGGCTTTTTGTTTTATCCTGTTTTGTGTTCACCACTTTTTGGTTGCTGCATTTGGCTTGTGGGTGATGGTTGGAGGTTATTTTACAGTAAAGAGGAGGAATACTTTTGTTTTATGTTACATAGTTACATAGTTACATAGTAATTAAGGTTGAAAAAAGACTTTCAGTCCATCAAGTTCAACCTGTTAAGATCTCCTCTGATCTGAAATATGCGGATTAGTTATTAATTAAATTATTGATTAAATAATTATTAATAGTATAGTATTGGAGAACGAATTAAGAGTTAGTCCATCAAGTTCAACCTTTTTAGATCTCTATTGATCTTTTTAATTTGGACTATTTATTATTATTGTTAATTGTTAATTATTGTTAATTGATCCAGAGGAAGGCAAACATAAAAAAAAAAAACATTGAAACTTTGCCAATTGTCTCATAAGGAAAAAAAAAAGCAAAATTCCTTCCTGACCCCAGAAACTGGCGATCAAATTACTCCCTGGATCAGTATTCCTTGCTAGTTATCTAGGATAGCCTTGAATGCCCTCTTTATTCAGAAATATATCTAACCCCTTTTTGAAGTTGTCTATCGAATTCGCTGTCACCACCTCCTTTGGTAGAGAATTCCACAGTTTAACCACCCTAACTGTGAAGAACCCTTTTCTTTGTTTAAGGTGAAATCTTTTTTCCTCTAACCTCAACGGATGTCCTCTTGTCAGTTGAAAATCTCTTGCTACAAAAAGTTCACTTGACAAAGCCTTATATTGACCCTGGATGTATTTAAATAACGTAATCATATCTCCTCTTAGATGCCTTTTTTCTAGCGAAAATAAGTTTAATTTTGCTAGTCTTTCTTCATAACTTAGCCCCTCCATTCCCCTTATTAGTTTTGTAGCCCTTCTCTGTACTTTTTCCAGCTCTAAAATGTCTTTTTTTTGAGGTGGTGCCCAAAATTGTACTCCATATTCCAAATGAGGGCGTACTAGAGATTTGTATAGTGGCAGAATTATATCTTCTTCCCTGGCTTCTATACCCTTCCTAATACATGCTAATATTTTATTTGCCTTTGCAGCCGCTGCTTGGCTTTGAGCGCTGTTACCTAGGTGGTTGTCCACTAGTACTCCCAAATCCCTTTCAATATCTGATACCCCTAGATTTGCTCCATTAAGATTATAGATTGCTTGGCTATTGTTCCTTCCCAAATGCATAACCTTACATTTATTTGTATTAAATCTCATCTGCCATTTAGCCGCCCATTTCTCTAATTTATGCAAATCCTTTTGTAGGGAAAGTACATCATTATCTGATTTTATTACCTTGCACAACTTAGTGTCATCAGCAAAAATGGAGACACTACATTCGAGTCCTACTTCAATGTCATTAATAAATATGTTAAAAAGGAGAGGACCCAATACTGAGCCCTGAGGAACCCCACTTATCACATTAGACCAATCGGAGTATGTTCCATTTACAACAACCCTTTGCTTCCTGTCTTTTAGCCAGCTCTCGATCCATGAGCAGATATTTACTGCAATTCCTGTATACCTTAGTTTGCTCACTAGTCTTCCATGTGGCACTGTATCAAATGCCTTTGAAAAATCTAAAAAGACTACATCCACTGAGTTGCCCTGATCCAAGTTCCTACTAACCTCCTCATAAAAACTAATTAGATTGGTCTGACACGACCTTTCCTTCATAAATCCATGTTGACTGCTACCTATGATCCTGTTCAAATAGACATATTCTTGTATATTATCCCTTATTAACCCTTCTAAAAGCTTCCCAACTACATAAGTGAGGCTCACTGGTCTATAATTCCCCGGATTTGCTCTAGATCCCTTCTTAAATATAGGTATCACCTCTGCTTTTCTCCAGTCATCTGGTAGAGACCCTGTAGTGAGCGAGTCTTTAAAGATTAGATATAATGGTTTGGCTATTACAGAACCCAGCTCCCTCAGTACCCTTGGATGTATTCCATCAGGACCTGGGGCTTTATTAACATTTATTTTCTCCAACCTCTTTTGTATTTCTTCCTGCGTTAACCAATTATTTAGTGAAGGTAGTGTAGCCCCATTATGTTGCAGTGTCCCAACCACTGGTACCTCCCTTGTGTAAACCGACGAAAAGAACCTATTTAGCTCATCTGCCTTTTCCTGGTCACTAATTATCAGATGGCCTGTGTCACATTGTAATGGTCCTATCGATTCCTTCCTGGCCTTCTTCCCATTAATATATTTATAAAATATTTTAGGGTTAGTCTTACTTTCCATTGCAACTGACTTCTCATTTTCTATTTTAGCCAGTCTAATAGCCCTTTTGCAAGCCTTGTTGATTTCCTTATAGTCACATAAAGATGCCTCTGTTCCCTCCTTCTTGTATAATTTAAATGCATATTTCTTTTTCCTCATCATGATCTTTAAGTCATTGTTAAGCCACATGGGATATGATTTACTCCTATTTATTTTATTTCCACATGGTACATGCTGATGAGTATGTTTATTTAGTAAGGATTTGAATGTTGTCCATTTATTTTCAGTATTCTTCCCTGTAAGTTCTTTGTCCCAGTCTATATGTTGTATTGCTGCCTGTAGCCCATTAAAGTTAGCCCTTTTAAAATTTAGAGTTTTTGTTGGCCCCTTACAACTCTGTTTTTTGTATTCAATCTCAAATGAGACTGTGTTGTGATCACTGTTCCCCAAGGGTTCCCCTATTTTTACATTTGATATTATATCAATATTACTTGTGATGACTAAATCCAAGATGGCCCCATTTCTAGTAGGTTCTTGTATTACCTGGGCTAGATAATGATCCCTGAGTGTACTCAAGAACCTGCTCCCCTTAGCTGAGCTGCTGGTCTCGTTTATCCAGTTTATATCAGGGTAATTAAAGTCTCCCATTATTAGAACTTGCCCATGCTTAGCTGCATTTCCAATCTGTAACAATAATTGTATTTCCTCACTTTCAGCTATATTTGGGGGTTTATAGCATACTCCCACCAATATGCATTTAGAATTAGCTCCTCCACTATTTAGCTCAACCCACAAGGATTCAATGATGCCGTTAGTGCCAGCATAAATATCTTCTCTAACTATAGGCTTAAATTCAGGCTTAACATAAAGACAGATCCCTCCTCCTCTTTTACCATTTCCCCTATCTTTCCTAAATAGGTTATAACCATCCAGATTAACAGTCCAGTCATGAGATTCATCCCACCATGTTTCCGTAATGCCTATTAAGCCCCATTTTTCTTGTACTGCTAATATTTCTAGCTCATCCATTTTCCCAGGCAAACTTCTTGCGTTTGCAATCATACACTTTATGTTGCTATGGCTCTGCTGATGTGAAATGCCTGCCACTGTATTTGAGGCCCCTATTAATATCTCCCTACTTTCTATTGTAACCCTCCCCCTTCTCCTCCCCCATGGGTAAATAATTCATCCCTTTCCCTCTCTACCCTATTTACCCCAATACTTCTATATAGTCCCTCCCCCCCACCTACAAGTTTAAAAACTCCCCCAGCCGTTCTACCATCCTATTCCCTAGCACAAAAGCGCCCTCATCATTAAGGTGCAATCCATCCCTGCTATAGAGATTGTACCCAGTATGTTGCTAATGTTTCGGATGCTATCCTGTTTTGTGGCCACCTCTTTTTTTTTTTTTCTCTGAAACTGTCTTTCTTTGCAAATTGTATAGGTGTTTGTGAAGATTGTATAGGTGTTTGTGAAGTTTGTTAAACTGTGTTGTTTTGGTCTTTATTGAATTTGTATTGTTTTTTTCTTTTTATATTGGCGGCCATTAAACATATATATTTACTTTTTTTTTCTACTTCTTATACTATACTTTGATTGAAGTGTTGTTCTCGTCCAAATGATAGAGGGTCCCCTCCTGCCAATCTTAATCCACCAGTCTTCTTGTAGTGTCTGTTTGAAAAAGGAAGTTAAATGGTTATTTGTATATTTCTTCTTTTTGATTTAGCAAAGCATGGTCTTTTTCAGCATGTAATGTATTTTTCTATCTTACCTCTTCTTCTTTCTTTGTGTTCTTTAAAAGTAATTCTCTTTGACAGTCCACGGTGCAAATTCTTGAGTGACGCTGTTGATGCTGTATGAGTTGCAGTAAATTAATGTAATTTAAATATACTTGTTTAATTAGTTTCGGTTAACATTAGTTTGTTGTAGGGCCTATACACATAAATGTGCGTGTCACATGTCACTATACATGAATCACATTTTCTTAGTTAAAGTTGGTATTTTTTTTTTGCTGTCTTGGTAATAAAATTTAATATATTATAGCTTACCTCTCAGTTTTAATTTGCACAGTGTAAAGATGAAAATTAGGAAATAATTCTCTTCTCAAGTAACAGCAGCAGTCTATCCAGTCACTCTGTTCATCACCTGAGTAGAAGTGTAGAATTTTCTGGAAAGTAGGCAGTATTTATCAACTTTGAGTTGCCTCAGACCTTTAGAACGCAATACACATGCGCTATTTGCGTTCCAGCGTACAATTTGCGTTCCATCCGCCATTTTATGCGTAGTAGTTTACAAAATGGTGGTTAATATCAGTGTGGTACGTGCCGCATAGTATGTATTACGTACCTTGTAAAGTTGACTGTAGCGTTGTTTCAGTTTTGCGAGTCACTGTAGTATTGTTGCGTATGTAGCCTCGTTTTCGTTTTGTTCGGTGGCCATTTTTTCTCTTGCTTAGGTGATTTTTGGCAGTTTAAACTCGTTTTTTTGGACTTAAATGGACGTGGAAATTCACTTTTCGAGGTGCTGGATGCCCCCTCTTGCTGTAAGTAAGCTTTTTATGTGTTCGTTGTGTTTATTTATTGTGTTTCTGATGTTTTCATGCGTGCCGTTTTGGACGGTTTTAGCTTGTTCGGAATGGGTCGTAGCGCGTCTCGTATTTTTTGTTCGGGCTGCAGTTGCTTTTTTTTCTAAGTCGTGCGTGTTTTTAACCGCGTGTGAGGTGCCTTTGAGCCTCCACCTCTGCAAATGCGGACCCTCGCTTCGCGAGTGAGAGAGTGGGAGGTTCTTACAGATTAGAGAGAACCATGAAGATTTAGGAGGCCCACATTTTCTAAGCAATTCACTAGCCCAGCTTATTTTTAGATAATTATAAAATTCCCTACGAGGCAAATTGTGTCTCTCATGAAACTGATCATATGTCACTACGCAACCCTCAGTTAACCATGACCCTAACCTATCTAGGCCTTTAGAGGTCCACCAGTTTTTAGATATTGCGCTAGAGTCTGCCAATATTTCAGGAAAAGAGAGAACCGACAACAGGGGGGATGTATCTATGTCCAGCCTCTCTTTGGATCTAGCCCATTTCCAGGAGGTTAGGGTTAAGTGTACGATTGGGTTTTGGTGTGATTTGACAGGGCATAATCCTTCTGGGACCCAAAGTAACGTCTCCCAGCTATGGGGAAGCATTTGTTGGTGTTCCAAGAATACCCAAATTGGCTGATGTTTAACAGAGTGTACCAGGGTCAGCTGAGCTAATCGCGCCGCTTTAAAATAGTACCGTAAATTAGGGAACGAGAGCCCCCCCTGTTCCTATGCCTGTACATTATTTTTCTAGGTATACAGTTTTTTTTTATTTTTCCATATAAATCTGTACTTACTAGACTGAAACCGGTCTAGCTCTTTCAGGGAAATCAATATAGGGAGAGTTCTAAAACGATATAAGATTTTAGGTAGTATAGTCATTTTGGTTGATGCTATACGGCCAGTCCACGAAAGTGGGAATTTCCTCTAATTTAACATGTCTTCACTTCATTTTTTATACATGGGAGGGTAATTTGACTTGTATAAATCCGATATTTTGGGTGTGATGTTAACTCCTAGGTACTTTATATGTCTATCAAACCAGGTAAAAGAATATGTAGATTTCAAGTATTCTAATTCAAATTGGGTCATGCCCAAGTTGAGGGCTTCTGATTTTTCTAGATTCAGTTTAAGTCCCGAAACTCTACCAAATTTATCTATAACAGACATAAGTGCTGGTATTGACGATATGGGGTTTGTTATAGTGCATAGGATATCGTCAGCAAAAAGAGAGCACTTATGATGCTGTAATCCCACCTGAAAACATTGAATCTCTCTTTTTGATCGGATTGCTTGTGCCAGCAGACCTAGCACTAAGGCAAATATCAGGCGAGAGTGGGCATCCCTGTCGAGTGCCTCTCTGAATTTGAATCTGAGCCCTCTGATCGCCTGGTAACTTCAGGTTAGCTAGCGGGGAGTCATAGTACGTTTTAAGTAAAGTCACAAAACGCCCCTTAAATCCGAGCCTTTCCAATGTCTTATATAAGTATGGCCACTCAACAGTATCGAAAGCCTTTTCAATATCCAAGGCCAATAAGCACATCAGGGTTTTGGCTCTGTGCGCCAAGTACTGAATATTTAGGAAACGTCTGACATTGTCCCCCACCTGCCGGTATGGTATAAAACCTGCCTGATCTTTGTGTATAATTTTGGGTAGAAATTTGGATATCCGCAATGCCATAATTTTATCTAGAATTTTGACATCCCCATTTAATAAGGATATGGGGCTATAGTTCTTCACTTCAAGAACATCCCTGCCCTCTTTAGGAAATACCACCAAATCAGTCTAGTTTAGCTCAGGGGGCATACATTCCCCCCTCAGAATTGCATTAAAAAGGGAAGTGAGGTGGTGTGTAAGCAAGGTTTCAAACTTTTTGTAATATAAATTTGTGAAACCATCGGGTCCTGGGGATTTACCTATTTTAAGTCCCTGAATGGCCGCTTTCACTTCTTCTGCCGTTATATCTAGATTCAGATTGACTAATTGCTGCTCCGTTATTGAAGGAAGATCAAGAGAGCCTAAAAAAGAGTCAGGGTCTGACACTTCAGCTTGCGTTTGAGAAGTATATATCTGTTGGTAAAAGGACTGAAATGCTTTTCGGATGTCCCTTGGGCTACATGAAATCCTACCATCGGGCATTCTAATTTGAGTGACCCTAGACTGAATTTTCTTAGATTTTAGTCTCCTAGCCAGCATCCTGTCCGAGCCAGCATCCTAGGTATATTCCCTAAGGCTTGGATGAAGGCCCCTCCAGCTTTCTTTGTGGGTTGGGTGGTCATGTATACTATAGGGTAGTCCTACTAGGCTCATCCTCATCATTAGTTGGTTAATTTGGCCTAGTTCTTTAGAGAATTTATTTTCCGGAGTGCTCCCAGATCTATCTATTGCTGAATTAAAAGTATGGTTGAAGTCACCCCCTATTATCAGCCTGCCCAAATCTAGTGATTCAAATTCCTTTAGTAATTTAATCAGAATTTTATGGGCTGAGATTGTGGGTGCATAAAGGGAGATTAATGTGACTTTAATAGCTGAAACTGTCCCGGTCAATAATACGTAGTGTTTATCTTTATCTATAATGCTATGGTCTAGTCTAAACGGGAAGCTTTTATGCAGGAGCACAGCATGAACAATGGGAGCGACATCCCTCCCCAGCGCTAGAGCTACAGTATTCAATAGAACTATTATTTGGCTACCTTCCATTAAGCAGACAAAGGCAACTATAACTTTCTCAATCAATAAATTTGTTTCTTCTAGAAAGACTACCTTTGCCAGCCTGTTATTTTGGACTATCTGTGAATTTAGCATTTCTCTTTCTCTGTAAACAGTGGTTAGCAAACTACACAACAGTATAACTTTTTCAATTTTGAACTAAAAAGACTTATGACAGAATCAATAAATAGATTCTGTTTTACTAGAGAACTAAGAGTTTGACTAGCATAAATTAAAACTAAACTCTCTATTTTTATCTTCCTATAACATTAGTTTACACATCAGACAAGAGATCATTCAATATCTTGCGGTTCCCATCCGACTGCTATGCTGTGGTTTAATCGGATCTCGCAGCAGACAATGACTCAGCGGTAAGTCCAGAATCCCCTTTGCGAGATGAGCTATAGTTGATTCGCCTTTACGGTTCGTGCTCAAGTCCCCGGGGGGTCTGGGAGGTAAAGGACCCTTTTTCTGAGATTGGGAGCCAACTGAAGTACACTGCCTTTTGGGGATGGGAGGAGGAGGAGGAGAATGGTCATGATTTTCTGCCAGTATTTCTGCAGAGATGCAGACGACGAAGTACGGCCAAACAGTCTTCCAGTGTGCGAGTGGTGTGCGCAGTACCCTGATAATTAAAAGTAAGGGCAAAAGTGAAGTTCCATCTATTTTGCACCTTATGCTTTTGGAGAATTGCTAAAGCTGGTTTCATCTGCCTCTGTTTGTTTAGCGTGTTGGGGGATAGATCAGCAAAGAATTGAAGATTGGAGTTGTCCGGACCTTTGATTGACTGCAGTTTTCTGGCCTCTGAGAGCAGGATGTCCCTGGCTTGTTGTCTATGGAACCTCACAACGACATCCTTGGGGACCTCAGGGGTTCTCGTGCCGCCAAGAGCTCTGTGAGCTCGCTCAATCTCAAGGGTAGTTTCTACTTGATCAGGAAGAATAGCAGCAAAGGTTTCTTTCAAGTATGCCGTAACATCCTGCACAACTCTTGATACTCCTCATACTCTGATGTTATGGCGGCAAGACCGATTTTGCCAAATCCTCAATTTTGTCCATAAGCTCCATGATATTGAAGGAGTTTTGGTCAATAGAAGATCTGTCTTGTTGTTGGGCCTCGCCGATCTGGTTTACTATTTCTTCTAGCAGTTGAGTCCTCTGTCCCAGCTCTTTAAGATCCTTATGCAGCGGTTCTATCGCCTTGGTCAATAGTTGGTCGATTGTGGCTATTGATCTGGCAGAGAGATCCATCTGTTGTTTTGGTTGTTTCGTGATATCCTCTTGGTCTGAAGAGTCCAGTGGTCTGAGCCAGAGTCTACCTGGGACGTGGGTTTGGCTGCCTTAGGCGAGAAGTGCTCCCAAATGCCTCTTGTAGAGGGGCCCCTTTTGCTTTTCTTCATGGTTGAGATGCTGATTTTCGTATTCAGGTCAGTTGGTAGGATTGCTGTTGTTTGAGGTCTTTTCAATGAACTTTGGGTCAGATAAGCTGTATCATAATTTGCAATTAAATTCCGCAATGCGTTTAGAGGAAGGCTATTGATAGCGACATTGCCAGTCAGAACCCTTTATAAGTTCATATTTACATCTTGTACTTCATTGTCTCTGCAAACCACGTAAACAGTTCAGTTGTGAATCTTGCAGGCACAACTTTCATAAGTCAAGACAGGTGGGTTTCAGTAGCTTTTAGCTTGCTGAGATGGACACAAAGCAGGTTCATGGGCTGCAGTCAAGGCAATGATCCACTAGCGTTTTAGCGGTTCTTTTAGCCAGTCTTCCGGAAGGGAGGTATTTTTTCCTCAGCAAACAGAAGGTTCTATTTTGCTGAAAATCAGTTGCAATTGTGTTTCTTGGCCACCGGGTGGCAGCACAGAACCAAAACAGCAGATAGTATACACAATTCAGCTGGTCCTGTAGAATATTACTCAGGGAGCAGGGGTTGCTTAGATGTAGCTTTAGGCAATATATTTCCATGCCTCTTGGGGTAGTCCTTAGTGCAGGCAGCTCACTCTTTATTATATTGTTAGGGAGGCAATTGTGTAAAATGTCAATGCAGGCACAAACAGGCCCAGGTAAAATAATGTCCTCCCAGCTTCAGGAGTTCTCCAGGCTTTAAGAGTTCTCCACCCTAGTTTGTCAGTGGACCTTTCTTTGGGCGACTGTGGGTGTACCTGGCTTCCTTGTGCTTTTCTTCCGACCCTCTAGGGGTTACTAGAAGTCCTGGGTGAAGTGGGTCATCTAGGTGGAATCTTGGGCCTGCTTGTGAGCGTTTCAAGATGGCGGCCATCTTTTTGCGGGCTTCCTTTGTTACACGCCTCTGCTTGTCAGCTCAGCCCTGCACTAGGGTCCCCTCAGTGTGTCTCCTATGTGTCTCTTATGGGTCAACTGCCCTCTCAGGTCCTCCGGGAGCTTCCTCGGTCTCTGCCAGTCATGCAGCTACTCCCACCATAGGCCGCACGCCTCCGGTTCAGGCTCCTTAATATGGCGGCCTCTTCTCCCCTGGCCCCAGCACACTCTCACCTCCTCTCCGCCTGGCTTGGGCCCTTCCTAGAGCCTCTGCCCAAGTCAGTGTGGGGCGCACGTCTCAGAGTGCCGGTCTTGTCCCTGACGTGGCTGCAGCTGCAGATCGTTGCTGTGGTCCAAAATCCGACCAGGGGTGCCCTGTGGGGGGTTGGGAACTCTTTCCCTGGTGTCCCCAGATGACATAAGGGGAATTCTGGGTGCTTAGGGATAAGTTATACCCCCCAAAACAACTATTTTGCTTGGAGCTCCAGCTTGATGTGTCCTGCTCTGTTGGACGCAAGCTCCGCCCCTCATACAAAACAATTTAAAACTTTTTTTTCAGAAACTATACAAACCCTCCCCCAGGTCCTCAAGCTCCTGAATGTCCTCATTTCTAAGCTTGTGGGATCTCCCATCTCTACTACCCCAGGAAATTGAGGCTCTTAATTCTAAAATTACAATGGAGGAGGTCAAGGCAGTTAAAAGGCAGTAAAAAGTTAAAGATTGGCAATGCTCCGGGGCCAGATGGCTTCACTAATTTATACTTTAAAAAATTTGCAGACCAACTGGCCCCCCATTTAACTAATTTATATAATGATATCTTTGAAGGCTGCCCAATGCCTTCTGAGTTTAACCAAGCTAATATAATATTTATTCCAAAAGAGGGGCGTGACCCCCCTGAAGTTAAAAATGTTCACCCTATATCATGACTAAATCTTAGCAAAACTCATGGCTGATAGATTGGCTTTAATTATCCCAAAACTAATCCACAAGGATCAAGTTGGTTTAATTTCCATTCTGACAGGCAGGATAACATTTGGATTATGAAATGCACTGGGCTAAACTGAAACATATTCCATCTTGTTTACTCTCCTTAGACATTGAGAAGGCCTATGACATGGTAGAATGGCCATATCTTAACGCGGTTTGGTCAAAATTTGGATTTCAGGCACCATTCAAGAATTTAGTTTATGCATATTATAACTCCCCTAAGGCAGCTCTGAAATTGCCTGGAGAATCCAGAACAGCATTAGATATACAAAGAGGCACGAGACAAGGGTCACGAGTCACTAGCTCAAACTATCAGATCAAACTTTCTCATTAAAGGAGTCGAGATGGAAAATCATCACTTCAAATGCTGTTTCTTTGCAGACGATATATTATGCTCTCTATCAGAACCTGCCACCTCAATCTCACCTGTCACCTCTATAAGAACCTGTCACTTAGTTCTCAGGTCTTAAATTAATGTCGATAAAACAGAGGCATTGAATATCTCCCATAACCAATATGACCTTATTTATCTCCAGGGAAAATTTAACTTCAAGTGGCCGAGCACACATATTAAATACCTAGGAGTAAACATTACCAGTCAAATCTAAGACCTCTACAAAGCTAACTATAGAGCTCTCTATAAAGAATTAGGACAAAATCTTTGTACCTGGACTAAATGTCAAATTTCGTGGCTTGGCCAAATAAATTCGGTCAAGATGAACATTCTTCCCCGCCTCCTCTACACTTTTTTTGTTTCAATAGTTTTTATTGTCACAGAGTTGTAAATCTTATACAGTATTAATGTTTCAGCGATGGCTCGCAGGCCAAATTTATGTTGTAGATTGCTTAACCGTAAACTTATATGATGGTGACATTTTCATTTAGTGACAGTTCCATTACATTTTCCTTTTTCTTAACCTTTCTAAGTAACATTAAACTGGTAGCGTGGTCGTTTGCCTGTTTTTGAGATCTCTGATGGTTTTAGTATGATATGCTACCTCTTGTTACAGTAATCACATACATACAAAATAAAATTAACTGGATATAACAACTTTAACTACAGTGTCATTCGTGTGCTTGTGTCTAATGATTCTTCTTTCCGTCCTTTCATGTCGAGGGACCGTGTTTGTTTGTATACTAGACAGTAGTTTGAAGTAGGTCACTTACCTCTGAGTCTTGCCGTTTGGCGCTGGTCTGTGGAGTCCGGCAAGGGGGGGGCCCCAGTTCACTTTTCTTGAATTGGTTTATCTCCTAGTTTGTCTGCTATCTGTGTTTATGTTTGTTATATTTCTATTGCCTGTGTGGAGGTTGTCCATGCCCCCCATATTTCTAGAAATTTTGGGTATGTGTTGTTAGTCGTGTGTGTGAATCTGTCAAACAACATTATGCCATTTAATTTGTGTATTACCTCTTGTATCCTGAGGTCTGGGGTTCGCCATTTTTGAGCTATGTGGCTTTTTGCTGATAGCATCAGGTACTGAAACCATTTATTCTGGCTTTTCGAAATATGTGTAATAGGTCCTCCTAGGAGGCATGTGTCAATTGACCAAGGGATTGGTGTATGCAGTGTCTCTGAGGCTAGTTTTAGCACTTTGTTCCAGAGGTTTAGGGCTATGGGGCATTCCCACCATATATGTTCGAATGTCCCCCTATCCTGGCAGTGCCTGAAACATTGTGGTGGGATTCGCGTGTTAATGGTGTGTAGTTTTGCAGGTGTATAATATGCTCTATGGAGGAATTTTATGGATGTTTCCCTTAGGGAATAGCTCAGGGGGCTCTTCACAAGTTTGAGGCAGGTTTTCTCCCAGGCCTTATCGTCTTTTGGGGTTCCTATGTTTTGATCCCACTTCCACTTAAAGGGAGCTGTGTTGTTGTTGTGCGTCTCTCTAATTGCTGCATATAGTGTGCTTATGATGCCTTTTGTGAGTGGGGCTTTTTGGCAGATCACGCTTAGCCAGTTTGGTTTGGGGGCTCCCCATTTCCTAACAAAGGGTTGTTATGTAGTGTTTTATCTTACAAAAGTTGAAATGTTCTCTTAATGGGATGTTATGGTTATGTCGGAGCTGGTCAAAGGTAAGGACCTTATCATTTTGTATCCATTTGTCTAGGGTGTCTAGTTTGTTCAAGGACCACCAGTTAATTGAGTCCTTGTCTAATGTATCCCATATTGTTGGGATTGTTAAAGTGGGTGTTAAGTTTGATAGGCCTCTTGTTATGTGGTGTGCCTTGTTGGTTTTGTGCCAGGTGTGTAATATATGTCTGATGATTGGGTTGCTGTGTTTCTCGCATGCGTGTGGTATGGTGGGCGACCATGTCACATTGTCCCATTTATGTGGGTGCATTTGTATGTTCTCCACAAATACCCAGATTGGCTGGTGCTCCACGCAGTGGGTCTGGGGGAGGAATGCTAGTTGGGCTGATGTATAGTAAGCTTTTAGGTCCGGGCACGCTATGCCCCCGGTGTTATAATTGCTATATAGCAGCTTCTTTGAAATTCAAGGTTTTTTGTTGCCCCATATGAATCTTGTTAGATGCCTTTGAAATTTGTCTAAGTCTTTTCGTTTTATGGGAATAGGGAGGGTCCTAAACAAGTACAACAGCCTTGGTAATATGTTTAATTTGATGGAATTTATGCGTCCCGTCCAGGAGATCGGGAATTTACTCCAATTTTTTGTGTCTGCACATAGGGTTTTGAATATAAGTGGATAGTTGGCCTCCTACAGCCCAGACAGGTCGGGGGTCAGTTTTATTCCCAGATAGTTGATTTGGTCTGAGGACCATGTAAAGTTATATTTTGTTTTTAGTCTGGTTAAGGTTTGTTCCGGATTGTTGGAGCCCATAGCCTC
Source organism: Discoglossus pictus (assembly GCA_027410445.1). Lineage (NCBI taxonomy): Eukaryota > Metazoa > Chordata > Amphibia > Anura > Alytidae > Discoglossus > Discoglossus pictus. Next base: position 88,849,365 of record CM050169.1, read on the forward strand.
AGTTTTATTATAATTAACTTTGAATCCCGAAATCATTCCGAATTGGTCCAGGGTCTCCAGCAGGGGGCGTATAGAGGATTCCGGCTCGGTCACAGTGCATAGAATGTCATCTGCATACATGCAGCATTTGAATTGGTGGGACCCAGCCCAAACCCCCTTGATTCCCCCATCCGCCCTGATTCTCTGTGCGAGAGGTTCTATCGCCAAAGCGAATAGTAATGGTGACAGGGGGCACCCCTGTCTCGTCCCTCTTTCTATGTCGATGTAATTTATGTTTTCCCCTTCTAGTTTCAGGAATGCTTTGGGTTTATTGTATAGGGTGTTAAAGACGTTGAGAAAATTCCCCCTGATCCCCATTTTGTGTAGCACTCCTTTCAGATAGCCCCACTCTAGGGAATCAAAGGCTTTCTCTAGGTCAAAAGCGATGGTGCAGAGTGATTTGTTGTTTGCCTTGGCTATATGCATAACATTCATTATCCTTCTGATGTTGTCCCCCGCCTGTCTGTACGGCACAAAACCAACTTAATCTTTGTGTACCAATTTTGGGAGGAATTTTGAGATTCTGCAGGCCATAATTTTTGCTAGTATCTTAAGGTCGCCGTTTAATAGGGAGATGGGTCGATAGTTCTTGGCTTCTATGGGATCGCGGCCTGGCTTGGGGAAGAAAATGAGGCTTGCTTGTGTGAATTTGTGAGCTATCTGTTCCCCTTTGAGTATGGCGTTGAATAATTTGGGTAGGTATGGTGACAGGTGATCGGTGAATGTCTTGTAATAAATATTTGGGTACCCATCTGGTCCTGGCGCCTTTCCTAGTTTCATTCCTTCAATTGTTTCCCTGACTTCATTTAGTGTAATTTCTGTATTAAGGGCTTCTAGATCTGTGGTTGATATTTCTGGTAAATCTAGGCCACTTAGATAGTTTTGGATCTGATGTGATGTAGAGGTTTTCTCTGATGTGTAGATTTTCTGGTAAAAGTTTTTAAAGGTTTCTTGTATTTTGGATTGGCTTTGGCTTATATGGCCATCTGCTGTTTTTATTTGGAATATTTGATTGTTGTGGTGTTTTGTTTTCAGTTTCCTGGCGAGCATTGGGGAGCATTTGTTTGCCTGCTTCAGGAATGTGTGTTGGGATCTGCGCATTATTCTTTCTGTTTTAATTGTTAGAATGTTATCTAATTCTTGTCTTGTTTTTACTATTTCCGCTGTCCTTGTAGGGGTCAGCTTCATTTGGTTTAAGGTCTCTAGTTTGTGTAATTTTTTAGTTAAGTCTGCCTCTTTTTGATTAAGGGTCTTTTTGTAAGTGGTGGCTATCCTTATAATGGATCCTCGCATATAGGCCTTATGGGCTAGCCAGAGCCAGCCTATTCCTGTCTCTGGTTTTTCATTTTGTTCAAAGTATCATGTCAGTTCTGATTGTATTTGCATTTTTGTTTCTGGTATGGCAATAAGGGACTCATTTAGTCTCCAGTTAAATTTGGATTTTAACCCTGTGTTCAGGTTCAAGGTGATGGCCACCGCAGAGTGATAGGACCATGGACAGGGGATTATTTGTGCGTTGCTAGAGTGGTCAAACAACCCAGAGTCCAGAAATATCATATCCATTCAGGAGTACGTTTGATGTGTGGGGGAGAAGAAGGTGTATTCCCTTTCCAGGGGGTGATGTCCCCTCCATGCATCTATTATGTTATTATTTTGCATTAGCATTTGAATCTTTTGTAGTTGCTTACTAAATCTTAAGTCTGATTTATTTCCCGACCTGTCCAGTGTGGCTTGTAGAGTGAGATTGAGGTCTCCCCCCAAAATAATCTTCCCTGTGTCTAGAGGGATTAAGGTATTCAGTAGTTTGATTAGGGATTTGTGTGGCGCAGTGGTGGGTGCATAGAGGCTTATAAGGGTGATTTTTTTCCCTAGTATCGATCCAATTAAGATAATGAAGTCCCCTTCCTTATCCACGATTTTACGTTCTAATTGAAATGGGAACAATTTATGTATTATTATTGTGGCCCCTGCTCTCTTGGTTTTCTGTGTGGCTGAGTAAAAGGTAGGGTATTCCCTGTGAAGGTATTTTGGTAGTTTGTCTTGGGCAAAATGTGTCTCCTGTATGAAGAGCACTGCCGGTTTATACTTTTTGTAAAAGAGGAATGCCTTCCTTCTTTTGAAAGGGGTATTAAAACCCTTTACGTTATGGGAAATGAGATTAAATGTGACTTCTGCCATGTGTGTGTCGTGGTTTTTGTCTGTGTAGGTTGTTCTCACCTGTCTGTTGTTCCTGGTCCCAGGGCCCTCCCTCTGCGGAGTCCAGTTGACCTTGAGGCTCGTGACCTTGTGTAATTGTGTGGAGCCGCTTGTAATGTAAGCAAACACAAAATGACTTTAGACTTTAAACTTGTAATAAGCAACCATGGTAAACAACAAATTCTCCTGGCACTTTAGTAGAAGTACCCTTAGTTTAGAGAGTAAAGGGGATCTGTTCTCCGCTTTCCCTCTGGGAGAATAACCGTGACCTAGTGCCTATTCTGTATTATTTAATTCAGTTCCTTATTGTAGTGTCCTTCTGTTATGAAGGGTTCTTTTCAGTCTGTGTATATCTGGTTAGTAGTGCCTAGCGTACTACTCAAATTTTATGTTTTCCTGTATCTGAACTGACTACAGGAACTCCATGTGTGTTTCAGCTTAATCATCCTTTATGTCAAGATTTATTTCGTGTGCGAGCAACCGGGTGTGTTTGTTGCTAATGTCTTTGCTGTTTTCTTGTGTTATTTGTTGCAGTTGTATAGTATCTGGGATGATCTTTGTTTTGTTTGTTGTTCATTATTCCTAGAAGTGATTCAACCAGTTTTGTCGTAATGATGAGTTTGTACGGTTATTTTGTTCAGGTGACTCTCTCCTGATTTTTATTTGCTGTGTCTCTTGGAGGTGTGGGCTTTTCTTGCCTGGTTTTCTTTGTGCTTTTACTGTTGGTAGTCTCCGTCCAGGCCCTAATGGGCCTTTGGCTTGCGTCGTTGTTGGTATGTGGTTCTTGTCCGGGCGGTTGTTTTAGTTGTAGTTGTTGTAAAAGTTTGTGTCCTTCATCTGGGTTATTGACTTTATGAAATGACCCGTTCGCCTGGAAGATTAGGGCGAATAGGAATCCCCATCTGTAGGAGATTCTATGTGAAATGAGAGTTTGCAGTATTGGTCTCATTGCTCGCCTTTTTTCCAAAGTTATGGGAGAGAGGTCCATGAAAATTTGCAGGTCACTGCCATCCGGGCCTTTGATAGCTCTTATCTTCCTTGTTGCTGACAGAATAAGATCTCTAGTGCTTTGTTTTAAGTATCTGACAATGACGTCTTTTGGTGTGTTTGTGTTTCTAGCAGGTCCTAGGGCTCCGTGTGCCCTCTCAATCTCATCTTCTTCTATTCCACCCTCTGGTAGTAGTGTGTGGGTTACTGCTGTTATATATTGCTTCAGTTCTGTGACTTGGAAGGAGATGCCTCTGTATCTTAAATTGTATCTACGGGACCTGTTTTCCAGGTCCTCGTATTTGCTTTCCATTTCTGCTATCTTATCCGTGTTGCTGGTGATGTCTTTTCTGTCTTTGATTTGTGTTTCTATTATTTTATCTGTTATCTCCTCTAGTTGGTGGGTCCGTTGTCCGATATCGTGGATCTCTTTCCTGATGTCCCTCACTGCCGAGGTTATGTAGTCCTTTAATAATTTTTCAAATTTCTCCATTGATTTTTCTGAGACATCCATGTGTGGTGATGGAGGAGTGGCGCCATCTTCTGGTTCCGAGGTTTCCGGTGGATCCATGGCTGTCTGTGTTGTTGTCAGGTGAAAGTGCTCTGTGGGTTTGAAGTGTTCCTCTATACTTTTGCTTGGTACACTTTTCCTGCTTTTCCCCATCTTGTATCTGGGAGGGTGTGGTTTTGTAGAGCTTAGTTAGTCGCTAGGTGTAGTTGCCCTTTGGATTGTGACCCTTTGCTGTTTGGTTATGTCTTCCTTTGCATCTTGTTGATTTGGCTTTAATCTGTCATTTCTGGTTGGTTATCTGTTTTTGGAGTTCCTGCTGTTTCTCCCCTTTTTTAGCCGTCTTTCATGGTTTCTTTTGTCTTGTTATCTTCCTTGGGGTTGGTGAATGAGTTGGGCTCCTTGTTGATATTGCCCGTTCTTGCTCATGGGCATTAATTTGACCCCTTGTCTAGTCCGTGAGTATAGTGTTGAGGTTGTTCCGCTTCTGTTTTATCTTCCCACCTTGTTAGGGATATATTATCAGGAGTTTGCCTTTTACTGTTTTTGAGTTGATTTATCTGTGCTTTTTGAGGAGCTAGTGCTGAGCACTTCTTGTTCCCTTTCCAGCTCAACCCCAGTGATTTTGGGTTGCAGCTCTGGAGTTTGTATGAATTTACAAATTGTAATGTTCTTTTATTAGCTGCAGTGGAAGTGGTAAGACAAAAGGTGGCTTTGTAGTCTCTTTCACCTAAGTCAGTCTCTATAATGCTGCTGCAATGGGTGTGAATGGACACTAAGTGGCTGTGCTGGGTTGGAGTTTAAAGTGATCAGGACAGAGGCAGTTTCAGTTGCAGGTTATGCTGCTGCTGGAGAAAATAAAACTTTTGAGGAAAATTTCTTTAAGCTCAATGACTTTTCACAACATAAGGGGAAGATCCCTGTGCCCCCTGCTTTTTTTTTAAACCCTTCTTCCAAAGGCCCTTTTATGTGGTACTGGCCCTTTAAAAACGTCTGGCAGGGATATCATGCAAACAGGCTTTTCCCCTTTCCCTCTGGAGGTGAGCAGGGTCTTATTATCTCCCAGGGGAGGGTGTAGAGTAGTGGGTCTCAGTCACCTGCTATCCCTGAGTGTTAGGATGCCCCTCCACACTAATTTACTGTCCTGCTATTCTCTGCAGTACTCACTGTGCAGGCAGAGCCCCAAGCTGGCTGCCAGTCAGGCACTGCTCCGTTGTGTAGTCTGCCTCTTCAGCCTCCTGCTCCACGCTTCCGCAGTTTATCCTCCGGCTGGTGAGTTGGAGGATCTGGGTAGGTGAGGGAGAGTTAGTCACCCCCGTGTGTCGGCGCCCAGGGGTTGCAGATGGAGTTGAGGGAGCACATGGCCCACTGTGCCTATGCAGGCACCCGGCCAAGTAGGCCCGAAGGGCTCAAAACAATTGTTGTGCTCCAATTCTGGAGCTCTTGCCGCTCCTAATCCTCAAGGGGGTCTTTAATATCCCCACAAAGCTGTTTGGGGTTAATTTAGGCTTAATAGCCCCAGATTGTGGCCCTTTTTCCCCCTAGATGGTGAGGAGTAGTTGCACCATGCAGCCACTCAGTGTGCCTGCTAGCCACGCCCCCATCCTCCTCTACACTTTTCAGTCTTTGCCAATAGCCCTCAATTATAAAGAATTGGATGCCTTTCAAAATTAAGTGTTTACATTTATTTGACACATAAAGGACGCTAGAATATAAAAAAAATAATGAACAGGCAGAAGTCAAGTGGTGGCCACTTGTGCCCAAATATTAAACTATATTATAAGTGAAGGGTGTTACGACCCAGATTTGGGGAGCCACTTGCACCCCAACTTTCTCCCTCTAGGCCGTGCCTTTTCATGTTCAAAATCTCAGCACCCAGTTCTCATAGGAGAACTCAGGACCTTTCAGGTTGCAAATTCAGTTCAAATGTTATTGCTTATTAAAATGAATAACTGTTCTATCCAGTTGGTTAGGACACAATAAGAACACTTGTACCATTGTGTAGTACAAAGCAGACTGACCATTTATTCTTCCTTGCATTTCACAGAGATATACCTGATCTGGTATGTGTCTCTATCCATAGGTTGGGGGGGGGGGGGGTAAGTTTATCTTGGTCCTCAAACCTGATTTGCTTTACAACCCAAGAGCAATAAACTATTTTCTACTTTTATTAGGCCATAGATAAAGTATCTGCCCACATTAGCTCTCTTCCCCACACCTGGAATTCTGTTGGTAGAGGGCACTCCTATTCCTAGGTCAGAGGCCAGATGCCTGGCAACTGTCTCTCTCTGGTTTTTTTTAAATATTATTTGTTTTAATGATTGGTGAAGGAAAAAATATCAACATATCTCATAAACTACAATAATAGAAAATAAATGTACAAATGAAATAAGTAACAATATATTCATATTAGTTGCTTTTAACATAACATTGAATGTCCATGTTAATAGCCTTGATGTTATCAATCAGATGTGTAAGATAACAGTGGTACTTTTTGGGTGCCGGTGAGTCCCAAAATCAGTCGTGACACAGTGATAGTACTATTAACTTGCCGGGTATCATATGTTACGTTCAATTGTCTGTTCTGTCTCTCTCTGAACCCTCTATCTCTCTTCCTCCTTCACTCTCTGCCTCTCTCCCTCCCTTTCTCTGTCCTTCAGCCTGCCTCTCTGCCTACCTCTCCCTCCGTCTTTCCCTCCTCTCTCTCTCTCCCTCTCTCTCTGCCTTTCTCCTTCCCTCACCCTCTCTCCCTACCTCTCTGCCTCCCTCCCTCCTCTCTTTCCCACTTCTCTCTCCCTCTCTCTCTGCCTCCCTCCCTCTCTGATTCCCTCCATTTCTTTCTCTCTCCCTCCCTCGAATTGGATGCAACTGTGCATGCACAATTCTGTATATATTGCCAGGATAATTACCTGGGTTTGTGAGAGGGTCCCTCTCCCACCACCTTTTATAAACCCCACACACCCTCTTACCAGTGCAAACAATCTCCAGCGCTGCTGTGTTCAGTGGCCGTGCTGTGTGTGCTCTCTCTTCTCTCTCTCCAGCCGAACACTGCTCTTCTGTCTTCTTGTCTGTCCTTCTCGCCTTCTTCTACCCCCATTCTCCTCCTTCCTCTTTCACCCCTTCTGCTTTCTTTTCCCCTTTTTTCAACCTCTGCCACTTTCGTTTGTCCCGCTGCCCCCTTTCTCCTTTGTAAATTCCCTCCCTGTTCCCCACTCCCTTCACTTATCTTCTGCATGCTGCTTTTTGGACTCCCTTCTTCTCCTGTCTCGTACCGCCGAACTGTCGCTCCTCAGATGCCGATGCGTCCTCTTCGGTCCGGCAAAACGTCAGAAGCTGAAATCACACCTACACTTTGTTCAGGTCGCCTGCTGTGGCTGCATTCCTGCTCTTTTTTCAGTTAAAGCACTTGTCTGCTCTCTATCACCCTACCATTAAGTTCAATAAAGTTCACTCTGAACTTCCCACTACTTCTCTCCCCTTCTACACTAATATTAGCACTTCCCCTCAATTCTTGTACCTTCTTTTCTCCCTCTTCTGTTCACTTCTCCCCTCTTTTCTCTCCCTTCCTCCCTTCTCTCCCTTCCTTTTTTCTCTCCATGTTCCCTCACCAGCTATAGTCCATACTCCTTACCCATCCTGACATTCCTGTCTGCCTTCTACATCCCTACACTCTCTCTACCCACCTCGCTTCATTAATCCTGTCCAATCCACTTCCCTTCACCATCTAGTACTATTCACATTTCTCCACCTTTTCATTTTGTCTCACTTATGTCGTCCTCGTTTCTTGCACCTTACTCCTCGTCCTTACACTGTACTCTACTTCTGGCATTCATGTTTGCTCACTTTATATCCAATTCGCCTCCACATGCCCCTCACTCAACTTCTTATTTTACTTCATCTCATTCTCTCCAACCAAGTACCCTGCAAAACGTTTTCTCCTCCTCACACTCCAGATCACATCCCACTCTTCTCTGCACCACTCATCCTCTTCTCCCACTGCTCATCATCTCATTTCATCCTGTCTTCAACTCCCTCTTTGCCTTTCAATTTTTAAGCTTCGACGCCCAGCCACACTCCTCCTACATTCAACGCACAAGCCCAGTCTCTTCAACGTCTCGCTCGTTTACAGCAATCGATGCCTATTCAATCTCAAACTTGTAATTTTACTCTCTCACCACCCTCCATCATCCAAAAGTATTCGCCTCTTTTCATACCTTGACTCTTCGATCCATGTTGATTACTCTCATTTGACTCAAATCACCATCCACACTATTCTCGAGTCGCACCAACTGTCGAGGACTTCCACTTGCCACATGGCTTACAACCAGACCTTCTCAACCCTCACTCGTTCACATCTGCTCTTTATAATATACAGGTCTCATTCTGTCATACTACACCGTGGTCCTTACATGCCCTTTCAACTTCGCTCCTTCGCCCACGTCCTTTACCCCTCATTTATTGTTCTACATTTCATACACACCATGTCCCATCACTGTTCCTTTCTCATCCCTCTCTATGCTACTTCCTTTTACCACTCCTTTCAACAGGCACCTCCTCTTAAGACCAAGCCTCATCATCCATCTTGCTTCAAACTTCACTCATCTCTCTCCTCCTCTCTTCATATATCACCACCCGGTATTTATCCTCTGCCACTCTCCAGGCTCCAAAGCCTTTCATTCTCACACATTTATCCCTCTTGTCTGCAGCATGTCAGGTTCTCTACCTGTCTCGCATACTGTCGGCAATCTATTCCTCCCTCTCATTCAAAAATGAAGCCTTGCATCCTGACAACCCACATTAACCACATGCTCAATTCACATGTCTCCTTCATGCTAATCGTCTAGCTCCCAGTTTAAGCACTCCAAGTGTGACCTTTTCCCGACACTGCTACCCAATAATGATTCCACAGCATTACTTACTCTCAACTATCAACCCTACCAACTTCCTTTCTTATAACAATCTTAGCCTCCATTGTTGGGCTCTCGAATTTACATCTCAACTATCTTTCCCATTCGTATAACTAACTGGCTTGCTCTCATTCTCTGCAATGCTATCCTACTTTTTTGTGTCTAGAATATCTGACCTTCTCCACTTCCGCCATTCCATTCATCATGTCACATAGTCTCTACAACTCATGTTTGGTTCCCTTCTTTGAGCCCTATTGCCTCCTCACTAGATTTCAAATCTCTTTACACACGGTTTACGCTCCCGCACCAACTACTTCTTACTGCATATTACCTGTTGCTTCTCCTGTCACCTTGTCCATTCTCACCATCGTTATCCCTGTTCTAAAAACTAATCATCCTCGACCAATCGTTCATGACCTCCACCCCACACAAAACTCGCCTCCGCCTATCATCTACCACTCACATCCGCTCCGAAGCCTCCTCTCTCGACCTACATGACACTACAAATCACTCTTTACCAGAGGATCGTGCTCCCATCACCTCACTTATCAGACTTATTCTCCATATGCTCCACATTTGTTTCACCATCCAACCATACTCGCCTTTCCTTTCACTCTAACCGCAAACACCAGTCACGGTTACCAGTCGCCTCAGGCTCCACATTCACCAGCTCATTCGCTCAACTCTTCATAATCGCCATTTCCTCACAACCTTTCTTACCTACCACCTGCCCTTACCTTCAGTCGTTGAAACCATCAAACTATTCCATTCATCCATTCTATTCCGCATATCCTGGCAATCACTTCCAAATTAACCTCCCTCAAGTCAAACCTCAAACCATTCCTAACTCATGTCATCAGCCATGCTTATGGCATCATCCCCATTCAATAACATATTTTCAAAGACCGAACATTTCTCCACCCTATAATCACCTCTTCGAAGTTCTAGCCTCACTTCCAGTCATCTTCATCTTAACACACTACCAATCCTATTAATCCTAAATCAAGTAACATTCTTATCTTTCCTTTCATATTCCTTACCAAATTTGACTCAATGTCTTACCAGTCATCATAGTCACTTGCCATCCAAATCTCTTTGCACAAGCACTAAAACTACTATACCCAATGCATTTACACTCCCTTCTCCAACAACTCCAACACATGCCATCCAACATCTCCTCCTCAGAACTTGGTAGGCATCATTCACTGTACCACTAATCCCTAGAACAGACTTCACCGAACTAGAACTCCAACCGTTCAATCCATTTCAAGACAGTATCCTTGCCTCTAACACCAAATGCTAGTTCATCAACTCATTGGGCGCTGGGAATGTTTTGACACTTAGCTCTCCACCAAACAAACACCCAGTTCTATCACTCAGTACTCACGCACAAATACCACTCCCACTATCTATCGGTCTTTCACTATTCTGATTCATCCAAGTCAAATCTTGCCGTCGCCTGCTCCTCAGCTAGATGTATTACTCTAGAATCATTTATACCTCATCCTTAAACCATCATCTCCAATCTTAGTCAGTTGGCGCTCATTGCCTTTTGACCCCTTAGCATGGGCAAGATAGGGCGTAGCATCCGGACACACCTCAGCTACATGAGAAGAGAGGCACGACCACAAATTACCAGGCTAATTACCTGGGTTTGTGGGAGGGTTCCTCTCCCTCCACCCTTTATAAACCCCACACACACTCTTACCTGTGCACACAATCTCCAGCGCCTCCCACCCTCACTCCCCTCTCCTCACCATTACTCGGCCCTGGGCCCCCTTAGACATGACATAGCGTCCGGCCACACCTCAGTTGAGCTGTTTGCCTGCTTCTTTAGTTAAAGTTTTCTGTGACTGGACAAATGGCACAATGCATATAAACAGCGTTGAAATTGCGGAGCACCACGTGCCATTGATGTCAAAGGTCAACGTCTGCTGTGAAGGTGTGTGTGAGGGCCAAACAACACTCCAAACTACAGCCTCTTCAAGGGGTTCCCTTCTCTATGTTTTCTGCTCCATCAACTGGATGAACGTTGGCGTGTCAGGTGCGAAACCTCGAAGAACAAACACTCTGCAACCATTGTTGGAAGAACATTAGCTGGTGGCAGCGTTATGGTCTGGAGAATGTTTTCTTTGCATTGTCTGGTTCACTTATACCTCGGGAATTCGTTCTCAATCGATTGTGTTATCTATCCATACTTGCAGATCAAGTACACCCATTCTTGTTGACGGTCTTCCCTGGATTGGATGGGATCTTCCAGCAGGACAGAATTTTTCAGGAGTGGTTGGAGTAGCACAATGAAGACTTCCAAGTACTTTCCTGGCAGCAGTAGCAAGCAAACAGTGACATGTTGTGTGGCTGCTTGCAGTAGCGTGGAATACTGATAAAGTAAAGCCCCTCCCTGTGTATCTGTAGAACATGGCAACCTACATGAAAGAGAACAGGAAGAAGGGGTTTCTTAACAGTAAGTGAAGTGTACATTTTAGATCATAATTACTTAAAGAAGAATACAATTAATAATGTTGCCCTAATTAAAACATTAATATTAAAAAACAAAAAACAATTGACTAAAGAGTCCCTTTAATTATATATAAATAACCTATGACACACAAATACAAAAAAGTTAAAATATAATTTACATCATACAAGTGAAACTAGATTACAAGCCCCGGTGACTTTTGCCCAAGTGAATTTACAAATACAGCAAAATTGTGTAAGTTCTTCCAGACGCTTCCCCTTTAACCCCGACTTACAACCTTTAACTCTTTCATCTCCTGTGTTTGCAATCCATATAGGTGGAGTTAAATATCTTGAAGGTTTGTCACTTTAAAGGGACACAGCAAATGTCCCCCACATAATTGTAATAAATAAATACCCATATAAATAAATATAAATTGCAAATGGTTGTTATTAAATAAGTTGTGTTAAGCGTTAGATAATGAATATGAGAATTGGGTATCATAAGCATAAATTTCATTAAGATATAGCCCCTGCTAAGTTCTCCTTATCTGGGTCCATAAAAAGGGACTCTGCCACCCCAACAGGAAGTTGATTTAATTTTAAAGTGCTTTAAAAACAGGCTGTACATTGTATTAACAGTTTTTCTCTAGAGTAGATAGTTTCTGAAATATTTGTGGTTAATTTTGTGGCTCTTGTATGCCAATGTGTGGCTCAGATTGCTTGATAAGGATGGGAGAGGGGTCTAACCGCCAGATAACATTGGGGATCACTATTACAGAGACTGAAAACCTAATTAGTACAACAAAGCAGGTAATAATCATGCATGAGCCACTCATTTGCAGATAAATACAGCAACAACATCATAGAATTTCTCAAAATTGATACACTTTAGAAAAGAATGGATAACCCAACATATATGGTAACTAGTTTTAGCTCTTTAAGAATAACCTAAAAAAAAAAAAACTTGGGGTGACAGAGTCCCTTTAAGTTTAAATACGTTTTGAGATAGATTTTTCATGAAAGAAGACACTTTTAATACATACTCTTTTAAATGCATGAGAGAAAAAAAAATGCATGCAATATCTCTTTAAATCTCACTATGAGGGCTAATAATAGAAATGAGAGTCCTATCCTGTTATGGTTACGGCACCAGTCCACCACTGCAGTGCAGTGACCAACCGCTAGATGGCGCTGCCGATATTACATTGCCATTTCAATGGCTTAGGTAAACTGTTAGGGTTAGTTTAAGGGTTAGGCTGACATTCTAAGGTTAGAACTTCTCTCACATATTGGCAGCACAATTGTGGCCTTTCAGGGTCCCTCTAAGGGTCATCTGTCCCGTCATAGTTGTTATTTGCCCAAAGACGCTCCATCGATGGAGGATGGAAACAGATTGACGGTGCTCATGGCAATACCCAGCACGGGGGAGAGGCAGGGATCCTGTGGGTGAGGTTGCAAGTTAATTTGAGGCTTAATTGGCATTTTTCGGGGATTGGAAATCAGATAAGCCAGGAAAAAAAATGTTTTAAAAAAAGCTAAAAATAAGGCTGAATCCCGTAACGCGAGCCCCACAACACTTTAAAAATACAAGCAACAAGGCTAATCGCGAGGCATGCAAGACTTGAACAGAGACGAGAAAGACACAGAGTAGGAGGAGGGGGAGAGGGTGGAAAGAGACACAGGGGGGAAACATACACAGGGGGAGAGGGGGGAAACATACACGGGGGAGAGAGGTGGGGAAGAGACAAAGGGGAGAAAGAGGGGGAAAGAGACACAGGGTAGAGAGGGGGAAAAAGAGACACAGGGGGAGAGAGAGGGGGAAAAGCGACACAGGGGGAGAGAGAGGGGGAAAGAGACACAGGGGGAGAGAGAGGGGGGAAGAGGCACAGGGGGGAGAGAGGGGGAAGAGACACAGGGGGAGAGGGGGGAAGAGGCACAGGGGGGAGAGAGGGGGAAACAGACACCGGGGAGAAAGGGAGGAAACAGACACAGGGGGAGAGAGATAGGGGAAAAGAGAAACAGGGGAGGGAAATAAGGCAAACAAAAAAAACAAAGGGCAGGGAGAGAGGGGAAACACACAGGGGTCAGAGAGTGGGGAGAGGTTTGTAATGAGCGCCAAAGGTTCTCATTGCATACCTCGCGATGAGCGGCAAAGGCCTTTGGCGCTCATCGCGAGGCATGAAAGTGGCAGGTTGGATGAAGTTTGCAATGAGCGCTCATTGCAGGGCTCGCGATGAGCGCCAAAGGCATTGCAAGGTATGAAAGTGGGGGGTTGGCCAAGGCGTGCAATGAGCTTGCAGTGAGTGCCAAAGGGGCTCATCGTGAGGCCCGCAAGTTAGAGGGGGGAGAGCCTCACATTGTGTGGCAAACAGCATTGCCAGCCTTCAAATTTTATTGCAGTCATTTTTGACAGGCAAGTCGCTAGTATTGTTATAATATTCACATCATAAAGTACTTGCTCTATCATTGTTGGAACCTTGGCTGTGTCACATTAAACTTGAGATATTGAGGGTTCTCTAAGACACAAAGTTAAAGCACAGAGAGGGTAGGGTTTGCACCTCCCCTGCATGCTCTGCTGGGATTTGAGTCACTCCTCCAATGTCAATATAAATCCGGCTGTCAGGAAAAGTGCCAGCTCATTGGATCTGCTCTCTGTAGCTGCTTTTACCAAATCAAGTGGCTAATTTTGGATACACATGGCTCCCCCAGACTACAATGGGACCTGGAACATGATTAGTAATGAGAATTTTGACAGCTACATGCAAAGTTTAGGTAAGTTATCTGAACTTTATTCCTAACACGTTATTAGAGGGGATTTATTTAGTGGTTGGGCTAGTGATTAGAGAGAAAAAAGAATATTGTGCACAATGTTCCTTTAAAGGGATTAACAGAGAAAGTGTTAAAAAGTATATTTGTAATGTTCATACTTGTTTACACTAAAATATATACACGCTAATGAGAGCCAGTAACCTCAAAACCGCTGTCTGTGGGTAGGTTTCCTGGCTTGTGCAGAATCCATCCTGAGCTTTGCTCAAATAATAATAGCAATACAGCAGGCATATGCTTAAATTAAGTCATGTTTTAAATGGTATTGTAACAATTTCTTTATACATCCCATGTTTTTTTCAATATAAAACAATTGTATAACTTTCTACTTAAAGCCGTGAATATGTATACAAATATAAAGAACTATAAATGTATTGACTGATAAGAGCTCTCTGACCCATCTAGTCGGCCTATAGTATCTACTTGAAAATGTTGTATTAAAGGCATATGTAAATTTCCTGGATTATGAAGCAGCTGCTAGAGGAGAATTTGTAATACATTAAAAACATTTTTTTGCATGAAAAAATACCAAAATAAACATTAACAAACTCACCCTGATGTTTGTTAAATCTCTTGAGTTTGCAAGCAGTTGATTTTCAGAGTTAACAACCCTGTAAATCCCTACAAATTGTTACATTTCAATTGAGGCACCTGAAAGCTTCTTTGCATTAAAGGGACAATTACACCTGTAGAACCAAATGCACAGGAACAAAAAGGCTAAATCCCACCATAGCATGATTATATATATATATATATATATATATATATATATATATATATATATATATATATATATATATTTTATCAGATACAAAATAGTCTAGTTCTTCAAAACTGCCCAATGTAAATAAAATAATCCATGCACATAGTGAATCACAGCCAATTATTCTTGATTTCAACAAGAAAAAAAACTTTTTTAATGGCCTCTTGATAAATAAATTGGTTTCATTAATATGTTCTTTTTTTGGATTCCACTAGGTATATAATATCCTGTGTATATATTTACTGTTATGTACTTTATTTGATTAAGAAGTGCTTATATGTTCTGTTTTTACTACCTAAAAGCACACAAATAGTCCCTGTATGGGTCTCCGATGTGCATTGTTTCATACTAATCAATCAGTGACCATCTCTCAGCAACATGCTGCTGAGACATGGTCCCTGATAGGCTAGGACCTTACACTGCACATCCAACCCTACATAGTCTGTGTCTGCATGAGCTGCAGTGAGCAGACCCATACAATTCTTAATAAAAATAGGTAAACAGGGACATTATATACCTAGTAACATCCACGGGATCTATCCCGACGTAAGTTCGCCAGCACGGACAGCTGCAGTGCCAGCAAGTAGCTGCTAGATGGCGCTGTCCGGTTTCAGGGAAGGCCCTAATTATAACCTCGGATCTATCCCTCTTCACCTTCGCATGTCTTCGGTAGCACTGACAGCTTTAGTTACAGGAGCCATTCCGCAGAGGGCGCTGTCAATTTTCGGGCGCCGTCATGTTTGATGTAAGGCAAAAAACTATTCTCTCCTCCGACGTGGCGTAACTCGACGGCGCTGAGTCAACACTCCCTATTTTACCTGGGAATTTATTAATCACTAACCAACTCTGATAATTGTAGTTTAGTTGTATTTTTCCTTATTTAAATGGTCACTGTACTGAAAATTATTAATGCAGAGCATGTCTGGAATTTGTTTCTGATTTACCTTAATGAGGGAAATATATATATATATATATATATATATATATATATATATATATATATATATATATATATATAAATACAAGGAAATTGCTAGTAAAAAATGGTGGGAATAAAATTGTAAGCCTGGCAATGCGGTTTGTCACATAATCCGAGGCTATGGGCCCTCTGAGCACCTTCGGCGCTCATTGCGAGCTCCGCGCTGAGCGCCTCACCCTCTGTGTACTTCACAGGCCCTGCGATGAGCGCCTTTGGTGCTCCTTGCGAGCCCTGCAATGAGTGGCTTTGCCGCTCATTGACGTTTTTTTTACTTTTCTGCTTTGCAATGACCAGCTTCGGCGCTCATTGCGAGCCCTACGATGAGCTCCTTTGACGCTCATCTCGTGGCTCACAATGAGCGCCTATGGCGCTCATTGCAAGCCTCTCCCCCCTGTGTACTTTTTAGGCCTCACAATTGAGCACCTTCAGCGCTCACTGCAAGCCTCTCCCCCTGTGTAGTTTAGGGGCCTCGCAATGAGTGTTACTGCCTTGGGTTAAGTATTACTGTCTTGCCTGTGGTGCTCATTGCAGTCTAAGTCCCACAGGCCTCACGCTCATTACTGCCCCGCAACTGCGGTCCTTGCTTCGCAAACGTGACAAACGTCCTTGGTCCACAACTATTATAGTGATAATTATTTGCTACACTTTACACATATATTTTTTATCTTAATTAAGTTCCCTGGGTGTTACTAGGTATATGATATCCCTGTGTATCTATTTACTGACATATATAAATTCTGTTTTTACTGCCTAAAATCAAACAAATAGTCGCTGTATGGGTCTGCTCTCTGCAGCTCATAAAGACACAGAATCTGTTGTACTTCCTGTGCTGTCTCATACTAACCAATCACCAACCATCTCTCTAACGTGGGACGTGGCCCCTGATCGGCTATAAAACTACACTGCACATCAATCTGTCTGCATATACTGCAGAGGGCAGACCCATACAGGTAAGATTTGTCTGATTTTAGGCAGTAAAAACAGAGTTTATAAGCCCTTCTTAATAAAATAAAGTACATGTCAGTAAAGAGATACCCAAGGATATTATACACATGGTAATGTCCAGGAATCTCCCATATCCCTTTAAGTTCAAGGGGCTTTTCAGTGGAATTCTAAAAAGGTATCTCTGTTCCTTTAAGACTGCACTTTTCTTGTAACATAATGACCAACTAAATCATCTTCTATAACTCTGTGGCCAATGACATTCAGGGAAGGACAGAGCTGCTATAGTAAAGTCACATGACATTCAGCCCAATTTAGCGTAGCGTGAGTCCAATTGGAATGTTAAGAAGTGAAAGCACAGTGCAAAACTTAAGGGCCAGTGTAGTTCAAGGAAAAAAGCACTTGTTTGGGAAGTATGTAATAAACGAACACTGGCAGTGGTGTAAGCCATGGAAATGAGTTTATGAATATAGGAATCCATTTTGTGTATGTTGCCTTATGTCCCCAAAGCTGGATCAGGATGATGTGTTTATGTAGCTATCACGGGAAGGAGGTTTGGGGGAGGAGGGAAGAGGCAGAGGGCAATAGCCTTTGTTAGATGGATGGATCAGTTTGAAGTTGACCACACCGCTACTCCCTTACAGGCCCGGAAGCAGGAAATTGCAATAATAGATGGAACTACAGCTCTAAGCAAATGTAAACTCCTTTCTCAAGCACACAACTTGCACCAAATTATCATGGA
Source organism: Discoglossus pictus (assembly GCA_027410445.1). NCBI lineage: Eukaryota > Metazoa > Chordata > Amphibia > Anura > Alytidae > Discoglossus > Discoglossus pictus. Next base: position 88,866,714 of record CM050169.1, read on the forward strand.
TGTCTCCCCTGACCAGCAGAGGCATGACTTTTTTAATGTAAAAACTATCTATATGACCTTTTCTTGCTTCATTATGCTTTTGGTCAAACTCAACTGAAACATCTATTGGTTCCATTGTACATTGGTCCTTTAAATTTGTGTTAGTTCACCAATAAAGGAACAGGTTCCTGGTTGTTTACTTGGTATATAATATCCATGTGTATCTATTTACTTTTATGCACTTTATTTTAAGTGCTTATAGACTCTGTTTTTTTTATTGCCTAAAATCAAACAAATAGTCCCTGTATGGGTCTGCCCACTGCAACTCTTGAAAACATTCTGAAGTGCAGTGTTTAAAATTAACGAATCCGTGACTATCTCTCAGCAGCTTGTTGCAGAATGTTGCTTAGCGATGGCCACTCCAGCCCCGAGTTAGCATTTGCCACAGGGGGCAGACACATACAGGAACTATTTGTTTAAATTTAGACAGTAAAAATAGTACTTCTTATAGAAAGTTCCACCTTGTCTTGCTTCAACACTTTCTGCTAACTTTGGACTTGAAGGTACGTTCTTTTCAAGCAGTAAGGGTGGAGGGCAAGAGGAGGTGGGTTTATCTCATTGCAGCTGTTGTAGAAGACCGTCATGACTTTTTTTTTTTTTTTTTTCTGGAGTAGAACATCATGGTTCTCTTCCACAGCACACTGGCCTTTTTTTTTCTCTCTTTATAACGCACCTCTATCTTTTTTATCTCACAACACCCACCTGTCCACGATCCTTTACTGTATTTTATCTTGAATAAATCTGTCAATGTCTCTAATTCCAGGCATCGACTTTGCCACTCGGACAGTAGCTAAACTGCTGAAGCCTCAAAAAGTGATTGAACAAAATGGTGACAGATTCAATATCAAGACTCTGAGCAGTTTACGAAATTACTCTGTAGGCTTTGTAGTTGGAGAAGAGTTTGATGAGGACACCAAGGGTCTGGATAACCGAAAATGCAAGGTGAATTATTCTTGGTGATCCCCAGTATTGTGTAATCCTTTAGAGCCATTAAGGATTCAAAAGGTATATCCAAAAGGTTGAACTTGATGGACTGAAAGTCTTTTTTCAACCCTAAATACTATGTAACTATGTAACTTACAAGTACATTAATATTGTAAAGTTGGCAGAAATAGCATTTACTTACAGTAAACTTACTCTAAAGTTCACAGTGTTTAGCTGTTAATTAACTTCTGATCTCTCCCTGAGCATGAACTGATATCCCTTTCTAAAGGGATAAGTGATGCCAATGACGGAAAAATGCTATTTGACAGCGATATTTTCACATTCTGAAAGTCCCCACAATGTCTACTTCAAACTGGAAATATAAATCATATGAAAAAAACCTTATTGTTTACTTGCATGGGGATACACCCCTGCATCCTGATTGGTTGCAGTAATGAAGCAGGACCAAGCCCCCTTGTCTTAGACGTGGAGCAAGCTGTGGACAGGCTTTCACACATTAAACACAGATTTTATTTTATTTCTTAATGTAAAATGCACAGATTTAAAAAAATAAAATAAAATAAAAGTATTTCATTATGTTTTTAGGACATGTTTACAGTGATGTGGTCCAAATTGTGCAGAAATAAGGGGCCCTTTAAGCACTCTATCATGCTTTTTTATTTTTTTATTTTCTAAAAATATTTTGTCCATTAGCAATTTTAGTTGGTTAAGACCATACAGCAAATACTTTATTGCAGTGGTCTTGTAATGAGCAGCCTCTGAGGACTGGTAGATAGGCCTATTGCATACTGTTCTTTGGTGCCTACAGGAAAGCAACTTTTGAACAGCAGTTTTGTTGGACTGCTTGTCTTTGGGAGAAAAATAAAGTAAAAAAATGAAATCAATTCAAAGAACTGAGCAATGAACTTTATAGAAGATCAAATAAGCACACAATGAATAATTGCATTGCAACCATGAAGGAATTAATGTTGTGGATATCATGCTATGTGTTTATATCCAAATAATTACTGACAGTAGTTCTCCATCATAACTGGTTCTTAAAGCTATCTTTTTCAACAGCCTTTATCTTTTTTGTTGTTAATATACAGAGTATTGTTACCTGGGACAATGGACGTCTTGTATGCAAGCAGAATGGTGAGAAGAAGAATAGAGGATGGGTTCATTGGATTAATGGAGATGAGCTTCATTTGGTATGTTGGCAAACCTATTTATTTATTTATTTATTTATATATTTTATTTATTTTCTTTGTTTCTTGTGCTTTACTCTGGCATCATGCAATTCATTTCAATTTCTGTGGTTTTCAGACTCCAGAGTGGTTGACTTCTTGATAAGGGGAGCTATACCACAAATTGTACTTAAAAGGTTTAATAAATATAGCCTATTACCCGAAAATGTCATCAGAAGATACTCCTCCATCTAGGACACCTACTCCGTGACCACTTATAAAATATTCCTCTGTAACCAGCTCAAAACACTATAGCTATTGATATCATTTTGAAGAATATCTGTGTGTAACAAATGCCACTTTACCTTATCAGTTTTGTGTTATGGGAGTCCTTGTAGGATGCTGGCCCACTTCTATTTCAGAAGTTTGCTCTTAGGAGTTATCATATCAATATTGAGCTAACTTTATTGGAGGATATGAGCTTGTAGAAGTTTGTAACTAATAGGTCTAACTAATTTGTGATATTAGAAGTTTCTTAAAGTTCTTGCATAATAAATTACACTGCCACTTTTCTTTTCACTTGTACTCGGTTCATTTTCTCAGCAGATATTACTATTTAGGTATACTTTGCCTAACCCTTATCAGATTTCCGTAAAGAGACATTATCCTGACCCACACAGAATTATTTTGGTTCCTACACCCTTGGTCCTAGCCTTTTAACATGGGTGTAGGAACTGTGGGGGACTATTTTTGTGTGTGTGTGTGTATATATGTACATATAATGTGTATATAGAGCTGGTCACGGTTTGGTTAGTATAGGACACTGCACAACCAGTACAGTAAAGAGTCTGTCTTTCTTTTATAGGACGATACAAACAGGAATTATATTTGAATTTAGACCGTAAAAACAGAGCACACCATGATGGCCTCTAAAAATAAAGGGGACTTCTCAGACTTATGGAAATACTGCTAGACTGGTGCAATTATCCAGGTGGTTTATTAAAGAGCATCCACCGATATGGGTAGAAATTGAAAACCACACTCTTAAGGCTACACCACAAACTAAATCGATCCCTATTCCCCAGTAGTTTGGCCTTATGGACTCACATGAATAAGAGGGCACCTCTAGTAGAGACATGGTTGTGGCTTACTCCCTTATGGTTTCCCTATAGAGACATATCAATCAACAGATTCTCCCAACTAAAATGGTGGACAGATAAAGAATGTACTATAGCCGCTGACCTATTGCTTGTAAGCCAACAGGTGTCCCCCTCAAGAACAAAACCACCTACCACTAAAGGAATGGCTCAACCCAGCACAAATAAACAGTAATATCTCCAGCATACTTAAAATTAATTAACCAGCCAGAAAAAACCCATTTCAACAATTCAAATGGTAATAAAAACATCCACATCATCTATAACTACTGTATGTGTTAGACCAGGTCACACCAACTAACGTTCACCACCAGAATTCATGGGAAAATTAACTTAATATAATATTAGACAATTCAAAATGGAATAAAATTCATAAACATGTGACAAGCTCCTTCCTTAAAATAATCCTGAGAGAGAACGCTTAAAAAAACATCATAAAGTTGGTACATGACCCTTGCCAGACTGAAGCTCTCAAATCCATCCCTAGAGGGCAATTGCTTCAGAGGATGTAATTCCTCTGGTACATTGGGACATATCCTGTGTGACTGCCCTAAGATAGCCCATATTTGGTCAGAAGCTTACGATATGCTAGATAAGTTATGGGGATACAGGATCCCTCAAAAGCCAGAAGAAGCGTTACTAGGTCACTAAAGAAGCTCAACTTCTTTCAAGTCAAATTTTTTCTAGCAGCTAGGAATACTATTGCTAAAACTTTGAAGTCGTACATCCCCCATCCCTACGTTTGGGGAGATAATAAAAAAAAAAAAAAAAAATCATACATTCAATGAGCATTATCTCTGCTGAACTAGACAATTCCTATTTAAAGTGGGCCTCGTGTTGGGATGCTTGGGAACTACAAATTGGATAGCAAAAAAAAAAAAAAAAAGTGTAGCAACATATATATACAATCACCAGAAGTGACATAATACCAAGCTTCACCCTCCACCCCCATCCTCTCTTCCATTGTTTCTCTTTTTCTTTTCTACCTTTTTTATTTTCTTAATTTGTAATGGCATTATATGACAAATTTAATTGTATCCTATGCAAGAAAAACCTGAAAAATGGAAATAAGCTTTTTCAGGTGTTATGTGTGTACTATTTTTGTGGTTCTTGTAATGTGTATTTAACACTGTCATCATTTTTGTTCCCTTTAATAAATACGATTAAAAAAAAAAAAAGTGCTTAATAGCTGTGCTTTTACCCGGTGACACCTTCCAAATAGTCTCAGAGATCTGCCCCCAGCAGCTCATGCATACAGTTAGTCTACTTGTACAAGCCAGCCACAAACTTTTTCTCAACAGTATGTTTTGAATTGCTGCTGAATGACAATCTGATTGGCTAGTACTAATAGAAGCACTGTGTGCATGAGCTGCAGAGGCAGACCATTGCTGGGACTATTTTGAAGGTTTCAGTGAATAAAATCGGCTCTTTTAAGCATTTGTTAATAAAATGATGTCTACACATGCAAACAGGCACTTAGGCAGCATATTTTTTAATACATTTACACACATTTGAACTCTTATAATTCAACCTTTTCATATAAAAGACACTTATATTTAAGTTTTTCCCTATAACTGATAAATGTTTGTTGTGTACAATATCTGACGGGAATGTTCCTTTAAACAAGTCATTAATTTAAAGCATATTGAGCAGCTGGTGCTTTTTATATACTCCTTTGCATGATGTATCAATTCCAGTGAGTGGGTTCATCTAGACACTTGTGTGGGCTGATAACGGTATTTGTTGGGGGAGGTGGGCAACACTCCTTAGTATTCAGTATAAGGAGAAATCACTGCAGTTTGTCCATCCCCATCCCTTCTCTCCTTATAATTACTGTAAGACGCTACCCAAATCTTTCCTTGCCCATCAAAGGACGGAAAGCAGACTCCATGGTAGGTCTTGTTTGTATTCCATCAGTAACCAAAACACTTCATTCTTTTGCCCAAACCAGTAGACCTATTTCCTGTACACTCCACAGGTACTTCCAAATGTTTAATTACAATTCTGATAAAGTATTGTTTTGTTGTCACATCCTCATCCCATGGGGCCTCCAATTTGTTGTGGACTATTTTAAACACAAATGTAACTAGAAATAGCTATATCCTGATACAGAGTCAACTCTCTGTTCATGCCCAGGTTACCTTCTACACCTTAGCAGCGTGAGCAGACTGTAGCATTTTAGTAGCCTTTGATAAGATCAGACAAACGGAGCAGGGTCATCCAAGCATCAAGGGGAAGAATATAGTACTACCACCCGTATTAACCAGAAGATTCCTTTTATTGAACAGGGTACAGCATATTTATAGTAATAATACAATGGTAACTAAACACATTAACAAAAAGTAATTAAATATTGGTGCCATTAAATACTATTTGGTAACTTAATTAAGATTGCTAGATCAGAAGATCAAGTTAACCAAATTACTGTTGCATCTGATTGGTTAGTAATCTCTTGATCAGTGATAAACGATCCCATTTTAAGCATTGCATCAGTTCCACAAAGGACCTCTTAGATACGCCTTTGCAAACCATAATTTGATTACACCTCCATCGACCAGGTCACACAGGATACATTTTAATGAATACATTACTATTTATAAAACCATGAATACAAATATCAGGCATGTTGAACATGAATATCAAATATATAGTTGTCAGTGTGGGTAATGTTTGCGATGTTGGTCACGCTTTGTGAGCCCGACTGCAGCCGTAGGGCTGTAACTGTGAGCCTCGCAAAGAAAGGCGAGCTGACGACCAGGCATGCAGGACTTAGGCTACAATGAGCGCCAAAGGCGCTCATTGCACTTTGAGCCTCACAAGGCGAGGCGAGCAGGTGAGGCACGCAGGACTTGCTTACGGCCTCTCAAAATTACCATTTTAACAGCCAAACCACAAAACTGAAAAGACATAAAAAAACAACAAATATGCCTCAACTTTGATTACACACACCATAGTGAGAGGCAGGGATCCTGTGAGTCAGGTTGCAAGTAAACTTGATGCAAATTTCCCGTTTTTTCACCATCGAAAAACGCCTAAGCTAGGGGGAAAAAAAATGACTGCCGAAAAAAAAACAGAAAATGAGGCCCAAGGACGTAAAAAATAGCCCTAAGCAGAAACACTTCCCGAAAGCCACTAACGCTTAACCCAAGCCACTAACACTCAAGCTCCAGGCCTATAAACTACACAGGGGGAGAGGCTTGCAATGAGCGCATCCGGGGCTCGCGCCGAAGGTACAGCATTCCCAGCCTTAACATTTTATTCCTGTAATTTGACTGACAAGTAGCTCGTAATCACTATAACAAGCTGTTGCACACATTTATTTATATATATATATATATATATATATATATATATATATATATATATATATATATATATATATATATATATAAAAAATCTCTCTCTATATACAGGGAGTGCAGAATTATTAGGCAAGTTGTATTTTTGAGGATTAATTGTATTATTGAACAACAACCATGTTCTCAATGAACCCAAAAAACTCATTTATATCAAAGCTGAATATTTTTGGAAGTCGTTTTTAGTTTTAGCTATTTTAAGGGGATATCTGTGTGTGCAGGTGACTATTACTGTGCATAATTATTAGGCAACTTAACAAAAAACAAATATATACCCATTTCAATTATTTATTTTTACCAGTGAAACCAATATAACATCTCAACATTCACAAATATACATTTCTGACATTCAAAAACAAATCAGTGACCAATATAGCCACCTTTCTTTGCAAGGACACTCAAAAGCCTGCCATCCATGGATTCTGTCAGTGTTTTGATCTGTTCACCATGAACATTGCGTGCAGCAGCAACCACAGCCTCCCAGACACTGTTCAGAGAGGTGTACCGTTTTCCCTCCTTGTAAATCTCACATTTGATGATGGATCACAGGTTCTTAATGGGGTTCAGATCAGGTGAACAAGGAGGCCATGTCATTAGATTTTCTTCTTTTATACCCTTTCTTGCCAGCCACGCTGTGGAGTACTTGGACGCGTGTGATGGAGCATTGTCCTGCATGAAAATCATGTTTTTCTTGAAGTATGCAGACTTCTTCCTGTACCACTGCTTGAAGAAGGTGTCTTCCAGGAACTGGCAGTAGGACTGGGAGTTGAGCTTGACTCCATCCTCAACCCGAAAAGGCATCACAAGCTCATCTTTGATGATACCAGCCCAAACCAGTACTCCACCTCCACCTTGCTGGCGTCTGAGTCGGACTGGAGCTCTCTGCCCTTTACCAGTCCAGCCACGGACCCATCCATCTGGCCCATCAAGACTCACTCTCATTTCATCAGTCCATAAAACCTTAGAAAAATCAGTCTTGAGATATTTCTTGGCCCAGTCTTGACGTTTCAGCTTGTGTGTCTTGTTCAGTGGTGGTCGTCTTTCAGCCTTTCTTACCTTGGCCATGTCTCTGAGTATTGCACACCTTGTGCTTTTGGGCACTCCAGTGATGTTGCAGCTCTGAAATATGGCCAAACTGGTGGCAAGTGGCATCGTGGCAGCTGCACGCTTGACTTTTCTCAGTTCATGGGCAGTTATTTTGCGCCTTAGTTTTTCCACACGCTTCTTGCGACCCTGTTGACTATTTTGAATGAAATGCTTGATTGTTCGATGATCACGCTTCAGAAGCTTTGCAATTTTAAGAGTGCTGCATCCCTCTGCAAGATATCTCACTATTTTTGACTTTTCTGAGCCTGTCAAGTCCTTCTTTTGACCCATTTTGCCAAAGGAAAGGAAGTTGCCTAATAATTATGCACACCTGATATAGGGTGTTGATGTCATTAGACCACACCCCTTCTCATTATAGAGATGCACATCACCTAATATGCTTAATTGGTAGTAGGCTTTCAAGCCTATACAGCTTGGAGTAAGATAACATGCATAAAGAGGATGATGTGGTCAAAATACTCATTTGCCTAATAATTCTGCACTCCCTGTATGTGTGTGTGCACCCAGAGTAACAGTACAGTGAAACAACCACCTCTATAGTCTAGAGCTGAACATGGTGCCTCATGTACAATGAACCCCCTCAGCCTAGAGCAAGTTTGGTCCTGGAAAGCCATACACAGGCCTTGATTTGAGGATTTGTGTTATGTGCACAAGCGAGTCAATCCAAGTGATAGTCTCATATGTACGCAGCGGAGATATCCTCAAATCCTGGCCTCTCCGGACCGAACTGGCCTACCGTTGGTCTAGAGGTCCAGTGCAAACAGGTCATCAGAGTTCTGCAAAGATACGATTATATACAGTATATATTCATCTAATGGCATTCTTTTTTTGCTTCTAAAAGGAGATGACCTGTGAGGACAAAGTCTGCAAGCAAGTGTATAAGAAGGCGTAGCAAGATCCCGACCATCGAGCATTAAGAAACTGATCACTATGAACGCAAGCAAATGTTTCTATAAGCCATTTATACAATAATTTTATTTTACTTTTTATATTTATATTTATATAAGAACTGTATTTTTTCTGTCTTGGCTCAGCTTGGTATAAATGTAATGTAGAATCTGTATGTATACTGAACAAGGAGGATTATTTATGACTCTTGCAATTGCCAATTAAAAATAACTTCACGCTTTGAATGCATGTTTTTATTGGATTTGCAGACACTGATAGCCTTTATAATTTAAATTTCTATCTGCACTTATTATTTACTACAGGTTTCCATTTTCTGTACGAGGCCTGTTCTTGCAGCTTCTGTTTGCATGGTGTGTCCTAGTAAACAAATAAGAATTTATTAGAGTTAATGAGCACTGGCAGTAGTATACCACCTTCCTGTTGTACAGGTAGAAACTTCTGATGTAGCCAGTCTCCTCCCACCTCAGGAAGTTTATCACTGGAAATTAAAATTATATATTCCACAGCAGCATAACTGCATATAAAGTACTAAATTAGAGTAATTTTACATTCTAAAAAAAGTTGTTAATTTCCAGATACAGGGGTGATTAATTTAAACAGACTTGCCCAAAATAAAGTTATTTTTTTGTTCCTAAAGAGCATGAATAACTCTATTTCTAAAATGAATCCATCCTGGGAAATTCCATGTTGTTGCTGTATTTATAAGCAACCGAGTGCCTCACACATAATAATTAGCTACTCTGATGTGCTAATTAGGATTTAAGTTGGCTTGTCTCTTTGGTGGATAATATAAAGACCCCCATTGTTATCTGACAGACCCCTCTCCCACCAATATCTAGTACTCCGAGCCTCACATTAGCAAAAATATGTTTTAATATTTTAGAAATGATTTACTGTAGAGAAAAACTGCTAGTACAATGTATATCCAGCTTTGGTAATGCTCTATAACATTTAAATCAACTTTTTGTTGGGGGAAATGTAATTGAGCCAGTACAAGAAATCTCAGCGGTTAGGCTATGCTTCTGACTGGATGAACAGGATTTCCCTTACTGTAGTTTTTCACTTGGAAGTTATGGGATGAATCAGAGAAATGCTCTGTTTGTTTCCGAAACTAGCACATTTTATTGAAGAACTCCACAGATTTTTTTTATCAACATGGAGTGAAAACATGCGAACAATAACTTACACTAAACAATACACTTGATGTTCCCCAACATTATGTCTAATGACCGCAGGGTACACATGGGAAGCGGGTATAGGAATCTGACTTCTGTCATACTCTGCAATGAGTTGAAGTAAAGTTAATAATGAGTTCATGGGATCATAAACTGTAAATAACAAATCATCAGCAAAGATGGCAACTTTGTTTAGGAAAGAACCAATAACTATTCCTTTTATTTGTTTACAACTTCTAATCATTTCCAATAACGGTTCTATAATTAAGCCAAATATAAGTGGTGACATAGGGCATCCCTGACGGCTACCATTCTTTAAGTCAAACGAGTGAGTTTTAAAGCCTAAACCTGTTATATAAGCATTAACTTCTGTGTAAAGAGCTTTTATCGCATGTGATCCAAATGATCCAAAACCATATTTATCCAACACTAAATGTATCCAACACTAAATGTCCCAATTCACTCAATCAAATGCTTTTTCAGCATCAAATAATAGAGCTACTAGTGGTATTTTCCTCTTCTGGGCAAAATCAATTATATTCAAAAGTTTTTTTTTGAATTTTTCCCTATCTACCATTGCTTAGAGTTGAGTCTATATTGCGTGATTTGTTATATTGTGTTCTATAGCCATCCTCTACAGTCATTGTTATTAATGCATGATCTAACCATGTTATTGGACTAATCTCAATTTTTTTTACTTTATCTAATAAACTCAGATTCACTAAGAAATAATCCAGTCTTGTATATGTTTTATATTTATTAGACAAATAAGTGTACTCTTTATCGAGTGGATATAATACTCTCCAACCTTCGTACAATTTGTGGTTCAATAGGGTCTTTTCAAATATATTTGCTTTTATCATCGTCATTTTATCTGGTTCTGGCTTTACGACCGATTTTCTATCCACTAAGGGATCTAGGCAAATATTTCAATCACCACAAATAACCAAGTTGCCTTTTTTTAATATCACTAGTATGTCTTAATATTCAATTCAAAAATCTATATTGGTTCTTATTAGGAGCATAGGTATTCACTATTATATAATTTGGATAGGCACGATAAATGATCAAAATTATACAACGACCTTCTGTATCTTTTTCTATAAATTCTTCAACTATTTTATTTCTATTGTTGAAAAATATACAAACACCTCTCGACTTGGTTTTATAATTAGAAAAGAGTTTTATATTGTACCTTTTATCTGATAACTTAGGGATATTTTTATCTCTAAGATGAGTCTCCTGTACACATATTACATCAGCATTTAATTCATGGAAAAAATTCATGACCATTGCTCTTTTAGATGGAATATTCAGCCCGTTCACATTTTGAGATATACATTTAAGTCCCATATTGTTGTAATTTACTCCACCAGTTCTCCCCACTTTTCAAGATTTGATAATTACATTGTGCATGTTCTTCCTTAACATTTCTTTGACTAAAACATAAAAAAAAGCGGTTCCAATTACATAAATCAAAAAGAAAATTAAATAAACACATAAACGAATAAATACAAGTAATAATTTTGTAGTTTTATTTTTTATTTTTTTTTATTTTTTTGTAATTGTCGACTAAGTCCTACCAGTTTTGTTAACCGATAAGCTATGATTATATTTTAATCTTTCATAATACTCATCTAATATTGACATCTTAGAAGTAGAAGAGCCACTAATTTTCCGAAGCAGGTTTTCTGACATTCCCTTAAAGGCATGTCAAAGTTTCCTGGATTGTGAAGCATCTGATAGAGGAGAATAAGTAGTATATAAAAAAAAAATGTTTACATGAAAAAATATCAAAATAAACATGAACAAACTCACCCTGATATTTGCTAAATCTTTTGTGTTTGCAAGCAGCAGCTTTTGTGAGTTGACACCCCTGCATGCTAAAATTAGCATAACATTCATAATTCCTTTTGGCCAATCACAGGTGTGAAGTTCAGTTTTCCTCTTATGGATTAAACCGTGTTACAGCTGTATTGGTTGCAGAGGAAAAGGACATTTTCTATGTTATGGTGTGTATTATGCTTTTGCTGTAATACATGTGCTGTCCACAAGATGGCACTGCAGGAGGTTGGGGTACTTACAGGTCTTTGTTCAATTTTTCGCTCTGATCCTAGGGTGGTAAAGCCAAGCCCCCAGTTGTCCACTGATATGATTGCGAGATGCTAATCTGGGCGGGGTATTTGAATGTGTTCAGCCCACTGTGATGTAATTGGGGGAGGAAAAACCTTTGTCTAGGGTCAGTTGTTGTTTAGAAATGCAGTAAAGATGGTCCATGTTAAACCATGCTTCTGAAATACCTAGACGATGGTGTATTTCTTTAAGAAGGACTGATATGACTGCCGGTCACGGAGAGGCCCATTCCTTTAACGAAGATTGCCAGCATATTACGGGGAATTCCTGTATCTAAAAGGCAGTAAGTGTTGAAGCTGAATAGTGCCCTATCTGGAATCTTTACAAGCTGGTCGGCAGTGGTGGGATCTCGATGCGAGAACCGGTGGCCAGGATGGCATATGAAAACTTATCCAAGATGGAAATTAAACACTTTCAGAGGCTTGGAGGAGATGCAGAGGCCGTCAGGCGATTTGTCCAGCGCTATCAAACCTGAAATCAAAACAGATTGCAGGTCGTCAACACAATGCTTCAAAATACGTAAAGTATATTCATTTATTAATGTATTATAGATTTCATTATTATACACCAAACAGCATTAGCTTCAGGAGAAAAGGAGCCAGATCACAAGGCTGATGGAGCGGAGAGCACATCACGTTGTCATAGAGGAGGACCTGGCAGCAGCTCTTACGGATCAGTGGATGACATTCCTGAGAATCCAGCAGGGAGATGAGCTATCAACATGGCTGATGGGACTGGTTTGGGAGGAGATTGCTTTGGAGGAGCAGTATGACGATCTGATGGAGCGGCTATCGCATTGCAACAGCCCCCCTATTAGAGGCTGGAGTTAATGAAAGGACTCCAGGGTGTACTGCAGGGCGATCCAGCATGTGGCATTGGGCCTATAGAATATGAGGTGATCCTGTATAATCAGCGCTGCCAAGAATTGGGACTAAAACCAAGAGGCTGCATTGATTGAACTCTTGATCCTGGAAGAGCTGAAGCTTGAAATCAGTTACATGAATCTGCTGGTGGAAGCTGCCCAGGCTAGGACCTGTCTCAAGTGAAGGAAGGAGCCCTGCCAAGCAGGTGGGGATGATGAAGACAAATCCTGGCACCAGCAGGCCCTGGAAGCATACAGATTTTTTGATTATTGTTTGCCCTCAGAGAGCACGGACTGTGTGAAAGGTGCAGCTCTGGTCTCAGGGATTCTAAAAGTAACAAGGATGCCTTCATGAAGTGGGTTGACTGGGAAGAAGAAGAAGATCTGGGCCTTATCAGGGGGCTAAGCCTTGCCCAGTTAGTGGCAATGGGGAAAAAAGAAAAGAGCTGTCAATTTTTATGGCCCTGCGATCGGCCACATGTGAAGGCTCTGGCTTTTTTCATGAAGGGGGAAGCTAGTTTTATGGCTCTGTAAGAGGAGAGAAAATGTGTAATGAGAAGAAAGCCATGTGGGTGAGTAGCTACCCAATCTATTTGCCTAGGAGGATGGGCTAGAACTGGGGGAAGGTCTTTGGTGTTTTGTTTCATCTTTCTGTGTTTTGATATATCTCTGTAACAAAAAAGAAGGGGCCAGTCTGATTTTGGACACACTAAACATAGATGGTGTCAGAGTCTGCTTGTACTAATCAAAGGTACATTGTGTGTGATTCTGAGATCCTAAGAAAAGGGGTCTGATGATGCCTGTCTCTGCAGTAATGATGATGTCATCTGAAGTGTCTGCTGGTGTCTAGATCTGAACAACAAGTTGCGACCCGTAGAGAGAAAGAGAGAGATTTGGGGTGAGCGTGGTCCCCCAAAGCTGGCGGTCGTGACAGGTATCTATTCTGATTATTACCCAAAAAATAGCAAAGGGTGTTTTTATACCTTTTTTTAAATGCTTTTAAATGTTTGTGTGTGCTCCGTTGTCCTAAATGTAAATAAGATATTATTCACATTCCCCTCCTCCTTTCTCTTGTATGCTTATGATTATTTAGTGTTAAGCACTTTCAATGGGGGCCAAAAACTCCTATTAGTTCTATTTAATACATTTATATATACACTTTTTCAACTTACTCTGATACCTTCATAACACATTAAAGGGCCACTGTATAATGAGAAAAAAAATCTTTACAAAAAGTTGAGTCTAAGAGCATAATTAATCATGGTAAAAGTAATAACGTTAGTTTCTAATAGTTTCTAATATATATTTGCAGGATTCTGGAGGATTCATATTACTTTGGAAGCTGTGTGTGTTAGAGGGATGTTTACATTTCTGGAGGACAAGACTTTCATTTCCTGATGCTTCACGTCCTGTGAAAGTAAACAGGTTTGTTGTCAATTTCAGTCAGATCCAATTATCTAACAAAGCCTCCTGATGTCTCTCCTCGTTCACCCTCCCATTACCTATAGATAAAAAAGATAACCAGTAGTGTTTTATCAGTGATAAAATGGATTCCTCTACTCGTAAACAGAGTAGTGATTTTACAAAAAAATAGATGCTTTGATTCAGAGAACCCCAACATGTTTCTACTATTCATTTACACACACAAATTAGGTCTTATTTTTAAAGAATTAAATAAACTGAATTGTTTTCTTCCCATGCAGAATTCATACCAGTCTCGCTCTCTCGTGTGGGTGTCACAAAACTGGTAACACTTTGATATAAGAAAATACAAAGATTGGAAAGTAATTATCTCTTAGCATAAAAATAATCTTGAAGACACTCACATGCTATAACTTTTCACATAAATAAAGACAAGTCGTCCACATTAATGGTCCACTGGAGGTCAATAAAAAGATACTTGTTAGTGATGTCGCGAACATAAAATTTTCGGTTCGCAAACCGTGAACGCGAACCGCCGCAAATGTTCGCGAACCGGCGAACCGCCATAGACTTCAATGGGGAGGCGGATTTTAAAACCCACATGGACTCTTTCTGGCCACAATAGTGATGGAAAAGTTGTTTTAAGGGGACTAACACCTGGATTGTGGCATGCCGGAGGGGGATCCATGTCAAAACTACCACAGAAAATTACATAGTTGATGCAGAGTCTGGTTTTAATCCATAAAGGGAAAAAATAACCTAACATCCCCCTCCCTCATCATCCTCCCCTGTATCTCTTTACCCCCTCCCTCCCTCATCATCCTCCCCTGTGTCTCTTCCCCCCCTTCCTCATCACCCTCCCCTGTGTCTCTTCCCCCCTTCCTCATCATCCTCCCCTGTATCTCTTTACCCCCTCCCTCATCATCCTCCCCTGTATCTCTTTACCCCCTCCCTCATCATCCTCCCCTGTGTCTCTTCCCCCCTCCATCATCATCCTCCCGTGTCTCTTCCCCCCCCTCATCATCATCCTCCCCCCTCCCTCATCATCCTCCCCTTTATCTCTTTATCCCCTCCCTAATCATCCTCCCCTGTGTCTCTTTCCCCCTCCCTCATCATCCTCCCGTGTCTCTTTCCCCATCCCTCATCATCCTCTCGTGTCTCTTTCCCCCTCCCTCATCATCCTACCGTGTCTCTTTCCCCCTCCCTCATTATCCTCCCGTGTCTCTTTCCCCATCCCTCATCATCCTCCCCCTCCCTCATCATCCTCCCGTGTCTCTTTCCCCCTCCCTCATCATCCTCCCGTGTCTCTTTCCCCCTCCCTCATCATCCTCCCGTGTCTCTTTTCCCATCCCCCATCATCCTCCCCCCACCCTCATCATCCTCCCCTGTGTCTCTCCCCCCCTCCATCATCATCCTCTCGTGTCTCTCTTAGTGATAAGTGTGAGGGGTGTTAGGGTTAGGTGTTATGTTGAGGGGTGTTAGGGATAAGTGTGAGGGGTGTTAGGGTTAGGGTGAAGGGTGTTAGGGATAAGTGTGAGGGGTGTTAGGGATAAGTGTGAGGGGTGTTAGGGTTAGGTGTTAGGGTGAGCGGTGTTAGGGATTAGGGGAAGGAGTGTTAGGGTAAGGGTGAGGGGTGTTAGGGATAAGTGTGAGGGGTGTTAGGGTGAGGGGTGTCAGGGATAAGTGTGAGGGGTGTTAGGGATAAGTGTGAGGGTGAGGGGTGTTAGGGATAAGTGTGAGGGTGAGGGGTGTTAGGGATAAGTGTGTGAGGGGTGTTAGGGATAAGTGTGAGGGGTGTTAGGGTTAGGGTGAGGGGTGTTAGGGATAAGTGTGAGGGGTGTTAGGTCTGAGGGATAAGTGTGAGGGGTGTTAGGGTTAGGGTGAGGGGTGTTAGGGTTAGGGTGAGGGGTTTTAGGGATAAGTGTGAGGGGTGTTAGGGTTAGGGTAAGGGGTGTTAGGGATAAGTGTGAGGGGTGTTAGGGTTAGGTGTTAGGGTGAGCGGTGTTAGGGATAAGTGTGAGAGGTGTTAGGGTTAGGTGTTATGTTGAGGGGTGTTAGGGATAAGTGTGAGGGGTGTTAGGGTTAGGGTGAGGGGTGTTAGGGATAAGTGTGAGGGGTGTTAGGGTTAGGGTAAGGGGTGTTAGGGATAAGTGTGAGGGGTGTTAGGGTTAGGTGTTAGGGTGAGGGGTGTTAGGGATAAGTGTGAGGGGTGTTAGGGTAAGCT
>CM050169.1:88891206-88898706 GCA_027410445.1 Discoglossus pictus
AGCTTGAAAAGTTTCAAATTTCATGTAATAGATAGTGTCAACTGGAACGTAAGAGGAGTAGATATAAATCTAAAGTTGCTCCAACTGGAGAGCAAATGGATATACACACTTGGCACACAATCACCTGGCGGAATGAATGAGGGCTTCTCCTTTTCACCGTTTATTTGAATAGGACAAAAAGTCAACATTCTTCACTTTTCATCCAGTGCTTTCTTTCTAATATAATTTGGAAATGTAATCATATTCCATTCTATATATTCAAATCCGGATCAAACACTTCTATTGGCAATAATTGATACTTATATATATAACAAAAGTAAAAATATATATATAGAAAAAGAATCAGAGGAAAAGACGGGGACAGTCACAATAATACAAGTTATGAATATAGTACGAATAATTGGATCACAATGCATATATAGTCCAATGAAACTATAAGCATGAGAAGAGAGAGGAAAAAACATTTATAACAGGCATTGAAACCAATTACATGGGAATTACCTATCATCAACTATATGATAACTCAACACAGAAGCCTCTCTCCATCAAAATGAGATCAAAAATTAGACTTCAGCCCTAAGTGTTAAGTGCTCGGTAGCAAATAGAAACCTAGCAACTACTCATTTCTGCTATGGAAATAGCTATATATCATTACTTAGTTTAAAAGGAGTGGACATTAGAACAATTCTAAATAAATAATCATTAGAAAAGTATTGGATTGATACGTGGTAATAGTAAAAGAGTCATTTCTGTTCTATGCAATCTACCTGATACAAAAATGATAATGAGCCTAGATACCTTTCTCTGAAAAAAAAAAGAATTAATGAAGGTCTAAACAAAGAAAATAGATACTCATAAAAAATGTTATCCTAGAGCATGGTTTACAGACCTGAAAAACCTACTTCTTCCACTTCCCTGTAAAAGAAATTAAAATTAAATGAGTCCTCTAGCGAAAGTATTAATTATTCTAACCAAATATAAATCAATATGTACAAAAGGTACCATCTCATAATGTGGTTCACTAACCTGCATAAATTAATTTGTCCTATATATATATGTTTTCTGTAGAAAGAAATTGAATAAATGACATCTGTTATTTAATATATCTCACAATAGAGAAAAAACAAGGGTTCTCTTTAAGGCACTGGAAGGACCTACAGGAATAAGCTCGTCACAATCATGTGACTAAAAGCTCACAGTCATATGACTTAGGCTTAGCCAATGGGGACTGAGTCCAGTTCCTGTGAAAAAAGCCTGCAAAGTTGCAAACAGAGCAACTTGCCATTCTGATGCGGTGCCTCTGAGGAATCAGTCGCTGCGAAACCAGCTGGTCAGGCACCCACTAGGACAAACTGGAATTCTACCAGAAATTATAAGACTAAAGACCTTACCTGCAAAATCTTTTTAAAACATATTTTATTCACATTAATATACAAGACTGCGGATTCCATCACTAAAGGTATCATCTAGGCGCAGTATGTAATGCATTACTACGGTGCAACATTAGGACACTACAACGATATCCTATAAAAACAGCACAAAGGTGCTGCATGAACATCACACAAGCACCTAACTTCTCTCTCCTTTGGAGCATAACATTTTTTTTTACCTATTTAAATCTGTCAAAACTTGAGCAATGAGGATGCCAGAAAGTGAGAGGCTCCTTATTTAGAGGATGCTTCCGGCGGTCTGAGCACAAACAATCATAAATATTAGAATAAAAAGGACACAGTTAAAAGGAATACACCTGTAAGGAGGAGCCAAAACTTCATCCAAGCCGTGGACTGACTCAAGTAAGATTGTTCAATGTATTTACCATTAGGCTTTGTTTTATTCTATTCCTCCTGTTACTCTTACTGCATATTTATATGTGATATTATGATACTTTGATACTTTGTATCAACTATAAAATCCCAAAGAGAGAGTGTATATACTTTGTTACATACAACGGATATTAAGAAACAATTCTTGTACTCCATAATCACACAGAGGAATATTACACGCAGTTCCTGACTTATTTCCATCTTGTATTTTCTGGTTAGTTTTCCTTATCACTTAGGGTATATACTAACAGCCTATTGTCATTGATTTATACTATAACCGACTTATGATTTATTTAGATGTTGTGATAAGTTAGATTTCTCCCATTGGAGAATATTGTATAGGATATAGTATTATTTTTATTATCACTCACCTTGTATCCTTCTCTTCTTTATATATACAAGTTTTGCACAGTATCTTATAGTTTTTTAGATATACACTTTTTTTTATCCACAAATTCAGCTGTATATCTAGCACTCATATGATATATTAAGCACTTTAATCATGTATTACAGCCAATATAGATAGGTATTATCAGCTTCTATCTCTCCCTTCTCCAATTAGACATCTGGGATCATTTTTTGTATATATATATATATATATATATATATATATATATATATATGTATATATATATATATATATATACACATTTCCCTCATTAGCCTTCA
This sequence comes from Discoglossus pictus, assembly GCA_027410445.1. NCBI lineage: Eukaryota > Metazoa > Chordata > Amphibia > Anura > Alytidae > Discoglossus > Discoglossus pictus. The sequence continues at coordinate 88,893,699 of CM050169.1, forward strand.
CTGTACCCTTTTTTTGTCCTTTTCCTTCATACATTTATGGTTGTGGCTCTCACCACATACATATATGCACAGCACTAGGTAATACACACTATTCCTATTTATATATTATTATATTTATACACACACGATAGACATTAAGACTCTACTTTGCTTTATCACACTACACACATTACACTACCCCCTGTTGTCACATATTTTACCACTTGTTGTACTGTCTGTACTCTAAGGGTTAGCCACATACGCCCCATTCTTACCCGGTGTTCCCTTAGTAGGACGCTGGGAGCTGAGGCGTTGGAGGTCTAGCCCATCTAAACACTCAGTACTAGAGATGTCGCGAATAGTTCGCCGGCGGACTGTTCCCGGCGAACATAGCATGTTCGCGTTCGCGGCGAACTGCGAACATATGCGAGATTCGACCCGTCCCCAATACTTTATGATTGAGCAAACTTTGACCCTGCATGTCGCAGTCAGCAGACACATTCCAGCCAATCAGCAGCATACACTCCCTTTCACACCCTTCTACCTCATGGACAGCAGCCATTTTGGAATCATAACTAACTTGCAGTCTTACTGAGAGGAGGTAGAGTGTAGGTGATACTGCATCAATAGGGAAAACCATAGCTAGGCAAGTTTATTCAGTGTCCAGTGCAGTGCTGAAGGACTCTTGTGCATTATTATTAATATTATTATTACTACTATATAATGTGTAGATGTACCAGCTGGGCATGCATTATTATTATTATTATTATTATTATTATTATTATTATTATTATTATATAATGTGTAGATGTACCAGCTGGGCATGTATTATTATTATTATTATTATTATTATTATATAATGTGTAGATGTACCAGCTGGGCATGTTTTTGTGCATTATTATTATTATTATTAGTAAAATACTACTACTAATAATAATAATAATGCACAAGAGCATGCCCAGCCGGTACATCTACACATTATATAGTAATAATAATAATAATAATTATGTAGAAGAGCATGCCCAGCCGGTACATCTACACATTATATACTACTAATAATAATAATAATAACAATAATAATAATAATGCTCAAGAGCATGCCCAGCCGGTACATCTACACATTATATAGTAGTAATAATAATAATAATAATAATATAGAAGAGCATTCCCAGCCGGTACATCTACACATTATATAGTAATAATAATAATAATAATGCACAAGAGCATGCCCAGCCGGTACATCTACACATTATATAGTAATAAGAATAAGAATAAAGCAGAAGACCTCCCCTGTGTCTCCCCCCCCCACTCCCTCCCATGTGTCTCTCTCCCCCCCTCTCCCCTGTGTCTCCCCCCCACTCCCTCCCATGTGTCTCTCTCCCCCCCCTCTCCCCTGTGTCTCTCCCACCCTTGCCTGTGTCTCTACCCCCTCTCCCTTCCCCTGTGTTTCTTTCCCCCCTCTCCTGTGTCTTTTTCCCCCTTCCCTCTTCCCTGTGTCACTCCCCCCTCGCCTGTGTCTCTACCCCCCTCTCCCTTCCCGTGTTTCTTTCCCCCCTTCCCTCTCCCCTGTGTCTCTCCCCCCTCATCTGTGTCTCCTCCCCCTTCTCCCCTGTGTCTCTACCCCCTCTCCCCTGTGTCTCTACCCCCTCTACCTTTTCCTGTGTTTCTTCCCCCCCTCCTCTGTGTCTTTACCCCCTTTCCTCTCCCCGGTGTCTCCTCACCACTCCCTCCCATTAGTCTCTTCCCCCCTCTCCCCCTGTGTCTCTACCCCCCACTCTCTCCTGTGTCTCTCCCCCCTCCCATGTGTCTCCTCCCCTCACCTCTCCCTTACCCTGTTTCTCTTCCCCCCTCTGCCCTGTGTCTTCCTCCCCCTCTCCACTGTGTCTTCCTCCCCCTCTCCCCCTCTCCTGTGTCTTCCTCTCCCTCTCCCCTGTGTTTCCTCCCCCTCTCCCCTCCCCTGTTAGCTTCTATACGCATACATACATACGATAAGAAATCTGGGGGGGGGTTACCCCCCCCCCCCCCAGTTCCAACACCCATGTGTACTGTATAATATTGTATTGCATTATGTTATATTATATCACTAGCGACTTGCCTGGCACAAATGACGGGGCAATAATAATAAATAAAAAAGTTTGAAGCCATGGCAATGCTGTTTGCCACACAATGTGATGCTTTTTGTACTCTGAGGACCTTCAGTGCTTATTGTGAGCCTCTTCCCTCGTGTCCTTCATGTTTCGTGCTTTGCAACGATCAATCTTCGGCGCTCATCGCAAAGACAGATATATAAGTAGTGTTAAATATATAATTTTTTTTGTGCAGTGTAAATTAAAAAATGTATTCAGGTCTCAGAGCATAATAAAGTGATTTAGATTTGTAACTGCTTTGAGAGTGCTATCGCTGGCAGCCAATGAGCAGGAATCCAGATATATAACTGCAGAGTAAAAAGTAAAACATTTTAGTGTAGTGTAAAGTCTACATTTTTATTTTCCATTACTAATTAATACTTATTAAATGAATGCACGATAACAACTATTGTGAATGAACAAATGTATTAGGAAGTGCGAAGCGTTAATGTATGTAAAGTAACCGCAGTGTAAAATATGCTATTAAGCGTATTTTTTTTATATATATTGTTTTTAATAATAATGAATTAATTAATTACTAAAATACTTTACCTATTTGTAATTAATATATCCAGTGATCAATAACCTGAAGAGCTAACTAAAAAAGATTTTCCTAAAAAGCCGTACGAGATAAAGATACACTATTAACAAGGACGCTAAATCATCCACACCCGCTTACCACATACACATTCCCCGCCATTTTACAACACTAACTTACACAATGCGGAAGTACCCAGCTACCCTAACGGCTTCCACTCGCGCACGCAGCCTATTTACACTACACACTGCACACATTGCTGACACTTACACAGCAGCTCCACAGCACTGAAAATCTACATTGTATGCTGCAGGAACATGAAAACAGATTGTCAGCTCTTCAGCACAATGCTTCCTGCATATATTACTTACAAATAGGTAAAGTATATTCATTTAGTAATTATTTCATTAGCATACAAAAATACATATACACAAAAAAAACATTATCACATTAAACATAAAAGCCATTCACTGCGCGCCTCACAACGAGCGCCAACGCTGCTCATAGCACACAAAGCCTTGCAATAAGCGCAAAAAACACATCACCGCCGACCAAAGAATAACAGCAAAAGCGCCTATCAAAAAAAAAATACAACCAACAGCCTCGCAATGAGCGCCGAAGGATATCCGACCGCCAACAAAATGAATGTCTCGTCCAAACCATTACCTGCCTTACAATCTTATTGCCGCCATTTTTTGACGGGCAAGTCGCTAGTAAATATATAAAGATCAAGATAATAAAAGTATCAGGAAATGTAACACAAAGATGCACGCGCGTCTGAATAATACGACAAATACGGATTTTTGTCATAAATGATATGATCGCAGTATTGGGTCATAAACCCTAAACACTGGAATCTGTTACATACAATTTACTGATGATGTCATTAATGGGCTTCAAGGGGGGGGATCTCTTTTCATACTTTTTGAGTGGTGCAAATCCAACATACGCAGAGCGGAAACGCCACATCTGTGGGACACACACTGTAACGGAACCCATCACTGTTTTACCCTGTTTTATGGTTATTTAATTCTTGGTTAAAATATGATCCTACTGTTATATTATATGTATGTTGGTTGATGCTCTGCAGGATATTAGCTCAGAATATTACAGACACCTAGCAGAATATATAATCCTATTAGGGTCTCCTAGAGGCAGGAGAGGCCTATTGTGTAAAGTGTTCACATTGTGAAAGACGGAACAAAGAGAAGCATTATCTTATCAATGTCTGTTATTGAATCAAAGTAGCCGGCTAGTCCCTGGGAGGTGTGACCCCACCTATTGTTCTCTCTATGTGTGGTCAAATATGGGCATGTGTATTGCCTGTGGGAAGAGATGGGTATAAATATTTCTGCAATAACAAAATAAAGTCAGTATTCATTTGACTCCCAAATTGTGTGTCGTCCAATATGGGAGGTCGGGAATGGTGAAACTGTAGTGCCTCTTGGGTATTTGACCGTATACCAGCGGAGATATTGGACTGCGTGTTCCAGCTCCGTTACACACACAAAGGGGTTCACTTTGGGAGAAAAAAACAAACAAATATGAAATATTTAATAATCATATTTTCATGTTACCAACAGATAAGGAAACGAAACTGAGGTTATTATATCTAATAGTAGCAAGCCTGGGAGTACTGGGAGTAATCATACTGCAGCAGGAGGTCAGGACTAATGTCACCTATAGACCCCCAGACAGATAAAGGTCAGTACTAATGTCCCTCTCTAGACCCCCAGTCAGATAAAGGTCAGTACTAATGTCCCTCTATAGACCCCCAGTCAGATAAAGGTCATTACTAATGTCCCTCTATAGACACCCAGTCAGATAAAGGTCAGTACTAATGTCCCTCTATAGACACCCAGTCAGATAAAGGTTATTACTAATGTCCCTCTATAGACACCCAGTCAGATAAAGGTCAGTACTAATGTAACCTATAGACCCCCAGTCATATAAAGGTCAGTACTAATGTCACTCTATAGACACCCAGTCAGATAAAGGTCAGTACTAATGTCCCTCTCTAGACACCCAGTCAGATAAAGGTCAGTACTAATGTCCCTCTATAGACACCCAGTCAGATAAAGGTCATTACTAATGTCCCTCTATAGACACCCAGTCAGATAAAGGTCATTACTAATGTCCCTCTAAAGACACCCAGTCAGATAAAGGTCAGTACTAATGTCCCTCTATAGACCCCCAGTCATATAAAGGTCAGTACTAATGTCATTCTATAGATCCCCAGTCAGATAAAGTTTTTAAATGTTTCTTGGATAGCATTGGGGCTAAAGGAGGTTTGGCCATCAGGTAGTCTAAAGATACCGTATATTATGTCCTCTCTTGGGGGGTAAAGACACTAATAATTCCTCCA
>CM050169.1:88906206-88991553 GCA_027410445.1 Discoglossus pictus
CCAACCTTAATAGGTTTGTTCTATAGCCATGATACGCCACTCTGAGAGCAACCTCTTTTAGCTCACTTGTGCCCTTCACAGGGAGAAATATCCTGTAGTATATCAGTCTGGTGCCACTCAAAAGAGTGACCCAGTCCCTAAGGCACAAAGGCTGAAACGCGACTGGGGTTTGCTGTGTCTCCTGTTCAGGGTAGAATTGCCTGGTATTTCGGGGCTGGTTCACTATTTTGAGTTGGACCAGACTGATATACTACAGGATATTTCTCCCTGTGAAGGGCACAAGTGAGCTAAAAGAGGTTGCTCTCAGAGTAGCTTATCATGGCTATAGAACTTACCTATTAAGGTTAGTTCGTTCTCTGATGAGCACCTCTGACTTTGTTATGTTGTATATGCAAATTACCTTTAGGGTTTAGTCTCCCTAAAGGTAATAGGGGACTCCAGACGTGGACCCCTTGCTCACTGTGACTTAGGGAGTTCAGCTGCACCTCACTGACGAGGCCTATAAAGGCAGAAAAACGCGTCGGCGGTTTGCTGTGTCTCCTGTTCAGGGTAGAATCGCCTGGTATTTCGGGGCTGGTTCACTCTTTTGAGTTGTACCAGACTGATATACTACAGGATATTTCTCCCTGTGAAGGGCACAAGTGAGCTAAAAGAGGTTGCTCTCAGAGTAGCTTATCATGGCTATAGAACTAACCTATTAAGATTGGTTCGTTCTCTGATGAGCACCTCTGACTTTGTTGTGTTTTATATATATATATATATATATATGTATATATATATATATATATATATATATATATATATATATACATATATACACACATATATATATATATATATATATATATATACATGTGCAGTGTGTATACATATATATATAATGATGTATTGTGTGTGTGTGTAATGTGCAGTGTGTATACATATATATATATATATATATATATATAATGATGTACTGTGTGTGTGAGGTGTGTGTGTGTAATGTGCAGAGTGAATATATATATATATATATATATATATATATATAATGATGTATTGTGTGTGTGTGTAATGTGCAGTGTGTATACATATATATATATATATATATATATATATATATATATATATATATAGTGATGTATTGTGTGTGGGTGAGGGGTGTGTGTGTAATGTGCAGAGTGTGTATATATATATATATATATATATATATATAATGATGTATTGTGTGTGTGAGGTGTGTGTGTAATGTGCAGTGTGTATATATATATATATATATATATATATATATATAATGATGTATTGTGTGTAATGTGCAGAGTGTATATATATATATATATATATATATATATATATATATATATATATATATAATGATGTATTGTGTGTGTGTGTAATGTGCAGAGTGTATACATATATATATAATGATGTATTGTGTGTAATGTGCAGTGTGTATACATATATATATATAATGATGTATTGTGCGTAATGTGCAGAGTGTATACATATATATATATATATAATTATGTATTGTGCGTAATGTGCAGAGTGTATACATATATATATATATATATATATATATATATATATATATATATAAAATGATGTATTGTGTGTGTGTGTGTAATGTGCAGAGTGTATACATATAACATATATAGTTGTGAGCGTACGGGCCGTTGCTCACGCTTGCGGCCTCGCGTAGCCCTTGCCCGCAGCCCTCGCTGCCCTTGCCCGCAGTCAGTTGCTGGGATGGAGCGCCGAAGGAGCCGCGGCCCTCGCGGGCCTCAGTTCCAGACACTTGATTTGCATAGACACAACTTTACAGAAGAGCTCCTCGGCCATGATGCTCGGGCGCTGCTCTTTCACATATCCCGGGTCCTCCTGGCTGTATGCTCCCCCCTAATCCTCTTCCCGGGAGTCCCACCAGCACATGGCCTGCACCTCACACACGTCTCCCTGGCAGCCACACAAATGAATGAGAGGGCGGAGCCGCAGCACCAGGCACCTGTTAATAAAACTTCCAGACGGCGACCTATGGATATTCCGCTAAGACGCATACCACACATTACCCGCCATTTTACGCTAATGCGGAAGTACCCAACTACGCTAACGGTTTTGGCTCGCGCACGCACACTATTACACTGCACACGTTCATCACGCTCACACAGCAGCTCCACACCACTAATGCTGCAGCAACATCAACACAGATTTCCAGCTCTTCAACACAATGCTTCAAAATACGTAAAGTCGATTAATTTATTAATGTATTATATATTTCATTATTATATTCTAAACAGCATTAGCTCACTTACAATTTCATTGCCGTCATTTTTTGACAGGCAAGTCGCTAGTATATATATATATATATATATATATGTGTGTATACCAGGTAACCAGGTCATTTCTAGATAGAAAAAATTCCAACACTCCATCCCAGGATTTTTTAGGCAGGGGGCGAGGCCGAAAATCCACAAGTGCAAAGAAAAGCAGAGGGAGAGAAGGAGCAAAGATAAACAGAGAAGAATCTCGACAACTTCCCCAGAAGGAATAAAAGAAATGGAACCTAATGAAAATGATATAAGACCTTCTCTATATGAACCAAACAAACAAGAATGCAAATCTTATAAAACAATAATCTTGGACCACACAACTGTGGAAATGAATAATGAAAAATGGTTTAAGAATAAGACAGCAAAGCAAAGACAAAGAAAAAAATCATTTAATAATCAATCAGGTAAAAAGAATAATAAAAACCAAATCATAAATTTTTCAGACTTTGCACTCAACAAAAACATATAGATCTACTTGAAAAAGGACTTTCATTTGTTCCATCTAGTAATACAGACCTGTTCACCAATATAAAAGATTTAAATTTGTTTATGAAGAAATTGGCTTTCAAAAAACACTTTACTGAAAAAAAGAAAAGACAAATGGAAGCATTAGGTCTACTGTATGAAGATAATATCGCCTTGCAAAATCTAGTGGATCTATTAAAAGAGAGTGAGGATCCAGACAAATAGAGCAGATACCTCAAAATATGTAGGCAAAAGTAAATTCATGCCAGTCATAAAAGATAACATAGAGATGTTTCTCAAACTAGTCACAACAGAAATTGAATTACTTCATGAGAAAAGAGACAAAAAATATAACGTTATACGAAATTTATCTCAGGAAGAACGTAAAGCACTTGTTAACCTCCAAAAAAGCGACTTAGAGATTAAGGGCCCTATTAAATTTGAGCTGCGTAAATAATAGGTGAAAACGCAAGGCCTACGTAGTTGAAAATTGAAACCGTTTCCGACGCTATTAAATTCAAAAGTGCTGCGAGATACGAGCGATGGATGCGAATGCGTACACGTTAGGATTTGCGCATGAGGTACGCTATCTCGGATAACTTTGCGTATGAAAAGAGCGCGAAATACGTGATACGTACCACTTAACCAGACGGCAGTATGCCTTTAAAAGGGATCCAAAACAGAAAATAATTGACTGTGCTGGAGCTTTTGCAAGTAGACACACAGGTCTAGGCGTTGGTGGGTTTTTGGTGAGCAAGGAGAGAGAGAAGAGAGCATTTCAATTTTTGATCTTTTGAACTAGCAGATAATTTAACCCTTTGTTTACAACACACATAATTACTGACATCACATAATTCACACACATAGATTAATACGTACACATAGCTACACCTAGTGGTAGGCCTCTGCACACCTAACCCCCCCCCCCCCCCCCCCATACAAATACTGGAGGAGGAGGAGGAGGGAGAGGAGGAGGAGAGCAAGGAGGAGAGCAGGGGGGGAGGGAAGTGCCCCCAGAGCTAGGAATCCAAGTTGAAGGGGCAAAGGGTCAGGGGCCTGATCCCTTGGTGGGAGGTAGTGGGGATGAGGGAGCGGCCCCAGGGATAGAAGAGGAAGAGCAGGCACCGTCTGTAAGGCAACGGGTTGTGGCAAGGCCCAGGGCCCCCAATTATAGCCCAGAGGAGATCCAGGTTCTCCTCAGGGAAATCTGTGCCTGCCAGGGGATCATATGTGGTGGGAGAGACATTAATGCCAGCCAGAGGCGGCAGGCCTGGTCCCAGAGCTGTGTCGGCAGTAGGGGTCACCAATAGGGACTGGAGGACAGTGCGTCACAAGTTTGATGATCTTAAGATGGCTGTCAAAAGGAAGATGGGCAGGGAGGCAGCAGCAGCACGTCAGACTGGTGGTGGGCCCGCGGTCCCTTTTGTTTACAAGCAATGGGAGAGGACAGTGATGAGATTTGTCCCTTCTGAATCTGTGGTGGGAATACCAGGCCAGATGGACACAGATCGTCCTAACACCCTGCAACGTGAGTATCATATCACACACATGGTTGGCTGGGATTGTGGGGGGATGGGCTGTCCAAAAGCCTGCAGATAACATGCTGTATGTATGTATGTATAAATAGGCTTGTGTTCTGGCTGTTGTATATAATGAGCTGTATCCCTCTAGAACAGGGGTGGGTAAGGAGGGCCACATACATGCCGGCCTTTCAAGATATCATGCTGTTTGTATGTATGTATGTTTGTATGTATAAATAGGCTTGTGTTCTGGCTGTTGTATATAATGAGCTGTATCCCTCTAGAACAGGGGTGGGTAAGGAGGGCCACATACATGCCAGCCTTTCAAGATATCCTTTTTGGGCACAGGTGAGTCAATCAGGATGACTGAAAAGGCGATTGGCTCACCTGTGTGGCCCTCCAGGCCCGAACCTGCCCAGCCTTGCTCAAGAATTATATGGCCTCCTACACCCCTGCCCACACACAGGGATAATTCACATACATAAGCACTGTAAGCCCTATGGTTGACTAAAAATGTATGGGGCGACAATAACCATTTCAGTCCTGTTAGCAAACCTATCATGTTCATAATTTGTCTCCCTGATATGTCAATTTCTAATTATATCCAGATTGATTGCAATAGAGCAGGGTGTCCAAAGTCAAACTTGATGGGCTGCGCTCAGGCCTGGATGAGTCAATTAGACTTAATGACTTGGAGAATGATATTCTCATATGTGGATCCAGACTCTGTAGCACTGCATGTGTGTCATATACTGTCCTAACCTGGCCCATGTCTCAGCTGCATATTAACAACCATTGCTGGAAACTTGTCAGATTGGTCAGTCTCACACACTGCACAGCAGATGCAGCAGAGCACGTGTCTGAGGCACATGCAGTACACATTCATATGAGCCATGATCCACAATGCTCATTATGCAGCCCGTGGCTCATCTGTGTAACACAAGCACCACAGTCACTCACAGGTGACCATGATGTCAATGATATGTAAATGCATAGCTGTCAATTGTGTATGGCAACCAACTGAAATATATGTTTATTCCATTGCAGTATCCACAGATTCAGAAGAGGAGGAGGCAGGAGTGGCTGAAGTGGGCCAGGACATTCAGGAGGGCCCGGGACCATCTACATCACTGGCTCATGAGGAGCGGGAAGTGATGCCCGGGCCCTCATCCTATGCTGCCCCCTGCCATTCGTCGTGGCCACCTCAGGGCCTGCACCAGCCACACCATGCTGTACCTCCCTCAGCTGCTCCCCCTTCAGCGGCTCCGCCCTCATCCTGGGCACCGCCCTCATCCTGGGCACAGCCCTCATCCTGGGCTCCACCCTCATCCTGGGCACCGCCCTCAGCCTGGGCCCCGGGAGGAAGTGCCCCGGCCCCGGGAGGAAGTGCCGCGGAGTCGCCGGCCGCCCAGTCGCCAGCCGCAAGACAAGCCCCTTCAGGCCCTCTGCCACCACTCTCTGGCCAATTACGGAACATCATGGAGCACATACAACAAGAGGACCAGGCACAAAGCCAGAGAGCACGGCAAATGCTGGAAATAAGCGAAAGACAGTTGGCTGTTAGTAGTGCCATCCTGGCTGGCAACAGGGTGATCTCGGCAACCACCCTTGCTATATATGCTGAGATGAGGAGGCACAACCGAAGGATGGAGAGATATGAGGAACGCGCAAGCCTGGAGAGACGCGCGTTGTTGCGTCAACTACGTCGCCAGCCCATACCTCTCCAGCCTTCGGTTGTACAATCGCAACCTGAGATGTCTGCCTCCTCATCTCAGACATCGCCCACTCATGAACCCCAGCCACCTGCTGTAGTGGCACCCCCTGCTCTAACACCACGTCGTGGAAGAGGGAGACGGGGCCGCGGGCACAGACGGTGGGGGCCCGCTAACTCGGAGTAGGAGGTGTTAGGACCATCCGAGAAGGCCTCCTGACCACTCCTCACAGAATACTGATTGTTATAGATGTTGACATAGTATTGGCTACAGAGTGTGTACATGTCTGGTTATGTTTAACATTTTAACAATTGATGTTCAATGTGGATTGACCTTGAGCTTAAATGCTGTATTTAATCATAATATTGTTCTGAATGATACATTGTTTTTGTCTTTGTAGGTGTTAATAGCCAAATCTCACAACTATGAAGACATTTTCTTCATCTTCGAGCAGTACAATACCATCATGTGAGTAAACACTCAACCCAGTTCACAACGGGCATTCTATCAGGGTTATTCACCACTGCAGATGGCTCTGAAATGCAATATACATATCTTTTCACTAAGAAACATGACTGTGTGATCTTCCATTATAATGATCAGTGTCCCGGCTATAGAGTTGCACAGTCCCATTACTATCTGCTAATCCAAACCAGCAATTCCACATAAGTTTTTGTAGCATTCCATCCCGTTAGCATTATGAAATTGGATTCAGTTTTTTCATGTCATCCAAACCAAAGTGGCAATTTTCTTGGTTTGACATCATGATCAATGTGCATGTGTTTAGGGGTAATGTGAACAGTGTAATCTGTCTGGCCTTGGTACCACCCATTTAGAAGTGAGATGTGATATCAGCATGGCACAACTATTCCATATAGATAGTGATAGTACATTTTGTTGAAGGATTGTGTTCACAGTGAAGAATGCCTTGTCGTATTCCACATCCTAAGCATATTCCTGGAAGGCTGACTGAACAGGATAGAATAAATATGGTTATTACTGCTCGGAGATGATGTTCATGTTAGTTGGTTTATAGTAGTGTCAAGAGCAAAAACAATGTACTCTAATAACAGCTTATAATTGTTCTAACACCTCCTATCTCTGATTTCCAGATTCACATCATCTATTGACCAATCATCAGTAATGTATGCGAACACACTGTGTGTGAAATCGCTTAGTATCACATGATCCCTGTTTTATAGTGTCTGTTTATTCTGGCAACCATATGGTTGTTGTATGCGCATTAATGGTTATGTTGATTAAATGTCGTGTTATATGCTGTTGGTTATTGTGGGGTCCTGACCACATATGACCCTAGGAGATGCTATGCATTACCCTCATGATGTTGTCTGTTTCCTCTTCAGATGTCCTCAGATTTGCCACAGCCCCTTGCCATACTAGGATATCTTCACAACACACACATGATATTAATGCACAGTCTTGTCCATTTCTGTTTGTCCTCTGTGTATGAAATAAAGTATGATTATGTTATACTGTTATCACTGTTTCTGTGTGTGTGTACCATATCATGCTTTCTAGTTGAGAGAATACAGATAGAATGAAGTGTCATTGTTCAATACATATATCTGTGTGTGTTTACAGAGATACATATGCTACATTAATCTGTACCTTGCCAATATACATGTAGGTGCAAGCCGGAGGGGTGTGAATTCTGAAATCATGTTTATAGACATGCAGGGTTGTATATAATGACTTGAAGGGCTCAACTTGAATGATATGAATCGACATTCATGATTATGTAGTAATGTAAACGCAGATTGAACAGAATAGTTACACCACTAACTGATGGTGCTGAGCACATCTGACTTTCAGGGTAATTTACTTGTTACATGGTAAATATCCAGGATTACACAAACATTGAGTGAAAAAAAACGGTTTAATTGTTCACAAAGCCACACAGTGACAAATTACCACATGCCTGCTCAGTATCATGGTGGAGGTGGGTAGGATACAGAGTTCCAGTAACACACGGAAATAGGGACATGGGGCCAGAATGCAGGCAGGGGGGATGATATTGGTATAGATGATCAGCTGAGGGGGGTTATATACAGTGCATCATCCAACAAGAGGCAATATCAGTTATATTAATAAATATATCAGGATAACATTCAATATTCAAACCCAACAATACAGAAGGAGATATGCTCATGGGGAGAAGTAATCTGTAGTCTTGTGTGTGCGCGCAACACACACTCCTATGCAACTGCAGAGGTAGAAGTGCTCAATCAGTCAATGTTAGAACCCCCGTAGGTCATGTCACTGGAAATGGCACTATGAGAGAAGACTCTACATACATAAGTTTGGACACTCAGATGGGAACATGACCAGGACCATATCAGTGTGTTCCAAATAATTTCAGGTGTTAGCAGAACTACCAACCAACTGGCCAGTTCGAGGTGTATTCTGTTCTGTGAATGAGCATCTCTATTATCTGCTGTTGCATATTCATAACTGAAGGTAAACGGAACCTCATTAACAGTTATGTTCCAAGGCTAGAGTTACTCTTCCCCATATGTACAGGGAGGATCACATCAGCACTGAGGAAGAGATCTGGAAGGAAGTATGATACAGGCTTCCCAATAGTCCAAGTAGAGGAGAGAATGGCATATCTAAAGCAATAGGTACATATAAATCGATGTAGAGGATGTGATATCACACTCGATGCAACACATGATGACTGACATATGAACATACATGATGCAATGTGACAATAGCATAGTCCTGGAACGTGGGAATGCTCATCATTCCTTGTTCTGACCGTGGAAAGGGACTCGTCTTTGCGATCTGAAACATACAAGGACCATTTCAATATTTACATTGCACATGCTCCCGGAGCGCTTACTTCGTCACTTACAGTGGTTATAAAAAGTCTACACACCCCTGTAAACAAATTAGCCAATGAAAAATCATTTCAGAACTTTATCCACCTTTAATGTGACATATAAACTGTACAACTCAATTGTAAAACAAACGGAAATCTTTTAGGTGAAGGGAAGAAAAAAACAAAGAAAACTAATGTGGTTGCATAAGTTTGCACACTCTCCTATAACTGGGGATGTAGCTGTGTTCAGAATTAAGCAATCACATTCCAAATCGTGTTAAATAGGAGTTAGCATACACCTGCCATCATTTAAAGTGCCTCTGATTAACCCCAAATTAAGTTAAGCTGCTCTAGTTGGTCTTTCCTGAAATGTTCTTAGTCGCATCCCACAGCAAAAGCCATGGTCCACAGAGAGCTTCCAAAGCATCAGAGGGATTTCATTGTTAAAAGGTATCAGTCAGGAGAAGGGTACAAAATAATTTCCAAGGCATTAGATATACCATGGAACACAGTGAAGACAGTCATCATCAAGCGGAGAAAATATGGCACAACAGTGACATTACCAAGAACTGGAGCTCCCTCCAAAATTGATGAAAAGACCAGAAGAAAACTGGTCTGGGAGGCTACCAAGAGGCCTACAGCAACATTAAAGGAACTGCAGAAATATCTGGCAAGTACTGGCTGTGTGGTACATGTGACAACAATCTCCCGTATTCTTCATATGTCTGGCGTATGGGGTAGAGTGGCAAGACGAAAGCCTTTTCTTACAAAGAAAAACATCCAAGCCAGGCTGCATTTTGCAAAAAACCCATCTGAAGTCTCCCAAAAGCATGTGGGAAAAGGGGTTATGGTCTGATGAAACCAAGGTTGAACCTTTTGGCCATAATGCCAAAAGATATGTTTGGCGCAAAAACAACACTGCACATCACCAAAAGAACACAGTACCCACAGTGAAGCGTGGTGGTGGCAGCATCATGCTTTGGGGCTGTTTTTCTTCAGCTGGAACTGGGGCCTTAGTTAAGAGAGAGGGAATTATTTTTCAGTTCCAAATACCATTCAATATTGGCACAAAACCTTCAGGCTTCTGCTAGCAAGCTGAACATGAAGAGGAACTTCATCTTTCAGCATGACAACGACCCAAAGCATACATCCAAATCAACAAAGGAATGGCTTCACAAGAAGAAGATTACAGTTTTGGAATGGCCCAGCCAGAGCCCAGACCTGAATCCAATTGAAAATCTGTGGGGTGATCTGAAGAGGGCTGTACACAGGAGATGCCCTCGCAATCTGACAGATTTGGAGTGATTTTTCAAAGAAGAGTGGGCAAATCTTGCAAAGTCAAAATGTGCCATGCGGATAGACTCATCCCCAAAAAGAGAGCGCTGTAAGAAAATCAAAAGGTGCTTCAACAAAAGTATTAGTTTAGGGGTGTGCATACTTATGCAACCATGTGATTTTATTTTTTGATTTTTTCTTCACTCTACCTAACAGATTTCAGTTTGTTTTTAAATTAAATTGTCCAGTTTATAGGTCACATTAAAGGTGGAAAAAGTTCAGAAATGGTTTACCTTGGTCTCATTTTTTGACAGCACAGAAACATGACATTTTAACAGGGGTGTGTAGACTTTAGACCTTTTCGATCCACTGTACCGATATATGTTGCTCATTTCATACAAACGTCTTCACTGTTCTTTCCCTACATATGAAACGAGCTACTCATCTGGCTAATGATGTAGGAATCTCACATAGATTACACATTAATGCATCTTTGGAGAGCCAAATGTGGTGTTTTACCTTGGACGCAGTCCCAAGCTCATCCACGAGGTGATTTGTTCCACCAGGACACGTGCGCTGTGGATCAGCATTAGTTATCACCGCTTACCTATCTGATGTATTCTGGAAAGAGATAGGCCGATATTAATAAAGTGATTGATGTGTTATTTGTGTCCTTCAGCATACGTGGCCATATTATTACACAAATACTCACTATTTAGTTCACATTGATGTAGCAGTTCTGTTGCTGGTCATGTTTTTCCATGTCTAGGTTGTTGAAAGAAGAGTTGACACACGACAGCAGCTCTGTAAGGTTAATATGATGTTAGGATTACAGTCACAAATTAGACAAAGTATGTTTTCTATTCGTATTGGATATCTCTTATTAATAAGAAGTCATTGCCGGTTAGTGAGTTATGCGATGTTGCTACAGGGTGCAAAAATCTGGATTTCGGCATGGTCTCATGTAAACAAGTCTAAAAAGCTATGTCTGGATATATTTCAGTAGTAGTCACGTCTCCAGCATGTCAGCAGCAGCCACCATGTTGGGTTTGGCTGGTGATCCATATTGGATCAAACTGAATAAACTCGAATCATGAGGAAATAACCAGAGGACTCGGTTTTGTGTTATCGTGACTGGTTCTTGATCTCCAAAGTATGTGTGTATGGTATTTATCTACGGCATTTTGATACCATTTCATGTGGTTTGGCAGGATCAGACAATGTGAACAATACTGGCCTGTAGAGGTTGTAGGTGACTTTAAAAAGGGATTGGGTATATTTTTACATTAAAAAAACAAACAGGCATTAGGGGCTATCCTGGATAAATAGAGAGGGAGTATTGATCCAGGGATGAATACGATCACCAGTATCTGGGGTCAGGAAGGAATGTTATATTTTTCTTCCCTGTGTAGACAATTGTCAAAGTTTCACTTTATGTTCTTCTGTTACTTCCTCTGGATCAATTAACAATAAATCTGCGTATTGCAGATCATAGATCTATAGAGGTTGAACCTGATGGACTAAAGTATTTTTTCAATCTAAATTACTAGATAACAATGTAACGTGGGGCATATATACATTGACATAGTGGGATATATAATCCACTCAAATTATCTATGCCATTGATGTTTATAACCGTCAGTACTTAAGATGTGTATGGGAATGTGTGCTTACTTACCTGTAACTGATCATGTGGCTTGTTCCAGTGTACAAACATCGACAAAGTCAAGGAACTCTCCTCTACTGTGGACTGGTTGGAATTCTGTATGAAAAGGGCGATGGATAGAGGTGGATTTGGGAGTTAGGTATAATCCAGATACATTAGACTGTGTTCCATGCATATTGGGTATGTACTTACATGTGAAGTACTCACGAATTAGGCGGGCACGTTGTTGTGACCCCTGCAGATTATCCACTTCAGGGGGAAGTAAAGGCTCTTCCTCCCCATGTAGCGGAGCTGCATCAATGTCCCCCAGACAGTTGGCCTGTACTGCTATATTGTGCAGACAGCAGCAGGCAACGATGATGCGACAAACTTTCTGGGGCTTGTATTGTAGAGCACCCCCAGTGGAATGTAAACATCTGAAGCGCATCTTTAGTACACCAAAGGTACGCTCAATTACATTCCGGCAGGTTTTATGAGCAGCATTATACTGCACCTCTTCCCGAGTATGGGGATTGTTCACAGGGGTCAACAACCACGGCAAACACCCATATCCTGCATCACCTGGTGGAAATAAAATATGATGTTGATATGAATAGGATGTTGTGATGTTTGACAAAGCATATGCCCAAATATCGTCATCATGACCTATCAACACATCCCTGTGGCTAATACACAGTTAAAGATATATGTAAGGGAGATGGATCATGAATGCATCTGATAGGATAATTAGTAGTGTATTAACACATGTATTCTATATGAAGCTTCAGATCAATTACAATGCGATTTCCACAAATGTAAAATCCAGATGTTCACACCCACAGGACGCTTACATGAGGCAGAGATACAAGGGAAATACAACAGGGTACATATTGCGACCCTTCTGGTAGAGAGCACAGGAAGTCAATGTTGCAGTTCTTGTACCGAGCAGATGCCAGAGGTCTGAGGTGAAGCGTGATAGTGTATTCTTGTGAACGTAAATGTGATGCTAATTCAGGTGGAATTTTCAAGGGGCGTACACGATCAAACGCAAATGCCAAAAGACCTTGGAGATTTTGATAACTTCAAGGTAAGCTAATTCATGTTTATTCAGGGATATATTCATGCAAGAAAAAGTTTGCCAAACACTATTAATTCTCCTCTATCAGATGAATTCTGAAGTCCTCTCACTTACATAGCCCTTACAATAACACACAACACGTTATGTAGACTAGAGATGTCCATGTCACAGGATACAAGGGAATGCATCAGAACATAAACCTAATGATTAATCAATTGTGGTTTTTGTTATATGTTGTTGTGAACTGCATACTGTTTGGCCAAGCTAACACAGGGTTATGGCCAGCAATGAGCTATTATGTTCTTGCTTTGTGAGTATTACTCCGTAATGCACATGTGAACATCATAGCAATAGAGGGAAACATGATGTTCCGTATGTGTTATTGTATCCAGTCATAGTAAGATATGGTTGACTGCCATTACTAATGTGTACTCACCCAGCAGCCATCCGGATGGAAATCTGCCGGACTCAAATATGTCACATATTCCGGATGCACGCAGGATATAGGCGTCGTGAGCACTTCCCGGGAAGCCTGCATACACACCTTGTATGCGCATGTTCGCATCGCAAACAACCTGGACATTGATTGAATGATAATGCTTACGATTTCTGTACAGCGCTTCTTGCTCTCTAGGAGGTATCAGTGCCACGTGTGTACAGTCAATAGCACCAAGCACATTGGGGATACCTCCTAATTGGAAGAAATCGAACTTCACCTTCGAGATCTCTTCAGCAGTGTTAGGGTAACTGATGTATCTGGCAGCTTTCCGACCAATAGCACGGAGGAATGCACTCAGACAATTCGAGAGGCTTGGCTGAGACATTCCTCCGGCTATGCTCAGGGTGTTCTGAAAGCTACCAGAAGCAAGGAGATGTATTGCAACTAACATCCGTGTCATTCCTGGGATGGCTCTATTTGCCTCTGAGCGAGGCTCAAGGTCCACTCTCAGAACCTCATAGAGCTCCCCAAGACTGGCACGGGTCAGCCGAAAACGCTCATACACCTCCCCATCAGTTAACCCCTCTAATGTGAGTGTGAGGAATTGACTCTGCTGTGTTTTGAACCCTGGTCCCCAGGCTGCTATACCTCTTCCCTACCACTGCGCCAGCCCGCCTTTTGTGAATTCCATTGAGACCTTATAAGCTTGACTCTGCTAGCAATTTTATCAGTACCTAAGTCTCTTCAGCTGTGTCTGGTCAGGTGTCTGGTTCTTGGCCTATATAAGGCACTTCCTGTATCTGTATCCTTGCCAGATTATGGTTGGTTCCTGATCCCTTCAATAAAAGCTTGTTCCTGTTTAACCTACAAGTTGCTGAACCGGATTATTGCTGACCTTGGCTACTGGTGTTCACAACTTTGTGATTCCTATATCATTACAGAATAATCTGGCCCTTTCATGGAGACCGCCGCAACAGATTCTGCATTGGCCCAGCAGGTTGCTTTTACTGCAAGAACTGAGCAGACCCAGGCACAGACCATCCAAGTGCTGCAGGACCAGGTAGCTGAACTGCAAAATAAATTTCAGTCAATGCACAGTGAGTACACCAGCTACAGGGCACGTGATGTTTCAGCTGCTACTGTTACACCTGCACAAGATGCCCGCTTGCCCCTGCCAGAAAAGTTTGGAGGAGATCGCAAAAAATGTAGGGGTTTCCTAAATCAATGCCGTTTGCACTTCATGATGTTACCTCACCAATTTCCATCTGAAAGAGAGAAGGTGGAATTTATTTTTTCACTATTCAAAGATGAAGCCCTGGCTTGGGGCTCCCCTCTTCTGGAACAGGACAGTCCAGTCTTGGGTAATCTAAATGACTTTCTTGAGGCCATGTGCCTAGTTTTTGATGACCCCAATCGATTTGCTACAGCAGAAGCCACTCTACTTCATTTGCATCAAGGGATGCGCTCCGTGGCTGAATATGCTGCTGAATTCAGACAGTGGGTTGCTGATACTACCTGGAACCAATCAGCTCAGAGGTTCCACTTCAGAAAAGGTCTCTCAAAAGCTATAAAAGATGAGCTAGCTTGTGTTGATCTTCCTGCTGAGTTTGATGCATTAGTGCGTTTGGCTATCCGTATCGATCGGAGACTTTCTGAAAGAAGACTGGAAAGACAGGGCTCTTTTAGACCAAGTACTACTCCTATTTCCTATTCAAGAATTTCTACTCCAACCCCACAAACACCTTCAGACTCTGAGCCTGAGGCTATGCAGGTAAATCTAATAAGAGGGCCATTATCCAATGAAGAAAAACAGTGGCGACGCACTCACAATTTATGCCTGTATTGTGGTAGTGCAATTGAAAAATTCATGGCTGAGCTTAACACCAATGACATAGGCCTAAAATTTACCTATGAGATTAACTCTTCATCCATTACGTTCCTGGATCTATTGATAAAAAAGGATGATAATGGAAGACTATCTACCACAACCTACAGAAAAGACACAGCCACAAATTCCTTATTAAATTGGAGTAGCCAACATTTTGAGCCACTCAAAAGAGGAATTCCCAGAGGGCAATATCTCCGGATAAAAAGAAATTGCAGCTCTGAGGAGCAATACAAAATTGAAGCAGACAAATTACGAACAAGGTTTCTGGAAAGAGGTTATTCTAACAGATGCCTTAAGTCTGCTTACAAGTTTGCATCCAACTGCAATAGAACTGAACTACTTAATGGCCTAAACGAAAAGAAGCAAACGGACAATAAGAACAATCAACCACGCTGCATAATGACCTTTGGATTTGATTCAGACATCATCAGAGAGATATTATCAAAACATTGGCACCTCCTAAAGAGTGATGATGACCTAAAAGAAGTTCTACCACCAAGGGCCTCCATCACATACCGCAGAGGCAAAAATCTCAGAGACATATTAGTCCATAGCTCTTTTCAAGAATCCAAGGCCAAAACCTGGTTACAATCGTTGGCAGGCTGTTTCAGATGCAGTAGATGCAAATTTTGCAGGTATATTAGTCCAACAAAAACATTTGAACACCCAATAACAGGGGAGAAGTTTGTTATAAAGGAGTTTTTGAATTGTTGTTCTACTGGAGTAGTGTATGTGGCTTCCTGCATTTGCAGGAAAATTTATGTAGGTAAAACGAGGCGCCAGCTGCGCCGAAGAGTTGGTGAACATATAAACAGCATCAAGAATTCACTAGACACACTAGACACACCAATTGCTCGCCATGTAAAATATTATCATGCCAACCACAGTGAGGTATTAACCTTCTGTGCGTTAGAAAAAGTGTATGCAGGTCCCAGACAAGGAGATCTGGAGACAAAATTACTGCAATGTGAGGATTTACAAATTAAAAGCACAAAGTCCCAATGGTTTGAATGAAGGTTTTACCTTCACACCCTTTATTTAAGGGGTTCTTTTTTGTTGATATAATCTATTATTATTTATTTCCTTCTTCACTCATCTTATCATTATATTTTTTACTAGCGAATTGCCCGTCAAAAAATGACGGCAATGAAATTGTAAGGTAGCTAATGCTGTTTAGTGTGTAATAATGAAATATATAATACATTAATAAATGAATATACTTTACCTATTTTAAAGCATTGTGTGGAAGAGCTGTGAATGTGTTTTGATGTTGCTGCAGCATTAGTGGTGTGGATCTGCTGTGTAAGCGTGCTGAATGTGTGCAGTGTAACACTGTGCGTGCGCGAGACCAAACCGTTAGCGTAGTCGTGTACTTCCGCATTGGCGAGAAATGGCGAGTAATGTGTGTTATACGTTTGTATCGGAATATCCGTAGGTGTTTTGTGTTGTTTTGCGAGTTTCTTGTGGTGTTTTGCGAGTTTAGAGTGCTGTAGCCTCGTTTTCGTTTTGTTCGGCGGCCATTTTTTCTCTCGCTTCGTTTTTTTTTTAGTCTCTAAACTGTTTTATTTGAAGTAAAATCGAGGTGTAAGTTGTATTTTTGAGGTGCTGGGTGCTCCCTCTTGGTGTAGGTAAGTTTTTTATGTATGTGGTGTGTGTATGTATTGTGTTTGACATTTTGTAATGTTCGCGAGTTGCGTCCGAGTGTTGCGAGTCCGTAATGTGTGTGAACGTGTGTCGTATGTTGTTTGCGAGTGTCGTAATGTGTGTGTCGTACTGTTTGGGTTGCGACGTGAAGTTTGCGAGGGTCGCAGTTGCTGGCAAGGAGCGCCTTCGGCGCTCCATGCCAGCAACTGAGACCCTCGGGCAGTGCCCTCGCTTCGCGAGGGCCTCGGCTCGCTGCGCGAGCCGCGGCCCTCGCTACGCGAGGGCCGCGGGCTCGCTACGCGAGCCCGCAGCGTTAGCAACAACTCGTACGCTCACAACTATATATTTTTTTTATTATTTATCAACTTTGGCTTGATATCTACCCACCTGCCATGATATGGCGGTCTAGTAACATACCTCCACATGATCCTATTTATCTCACCTTGATTCCACTGGCTATTAGTTTTCCCCAGTGATACACACGTTGAAATATATTCCTTATCTATTTATGGTATCTACCCATATCACTTCCAGGTATTGGGGTTATCACAGATCATTTCTTATATCCCAGTGCACTTATGCCATACACAGACTTCACTCCAGCCACACATCACTTAGTATGTCTACACTTTTATTAGCCTTTCTTTTGTAGTCCCACATATTATTGGTTCACATACCTAGGTGGATACTACTTTATACCATCTAACATTTCTTGTTACCTTCTTACACTGTATAATCTTGTTTTCTATATTTGGTGGTACACAATACTCTATCTATTTATTATATATGCCAACACTTTTATTAGCTTTTTTGTAGTTTCATATACTTTGGGTTCACATTCCCATATTTAGGAGGATATTACCTTATACCATCCAATATACCTCCTTCTTCTATTAGATTATCTTATTTCTAGAATTTGGTGGTACATCACATTTTATATATATTTTTATATATATTTATTTCAAATATATAAATGTTGCCTTTGTTCTCTGGGGGACATAATTTATTCTCACAGCCCCTATATTAGGAGCTACTGCCTACACATATATTTTACACACATCTGTTATTTATTTTTTCCATTTGTGCCCAAGTCCATCTTATCCACATCACTTCTACTGTCTCAGGTTTAAGTCTGAGGTATATACCAACTCCCTCCAGCAGATGGAGCCATAGCCGCAAATTACATTATAAGCAAGCCTCTATGGTGTTACCTAGACAACCTTATCCTATAAAAAGCTCTCTTGTAACAGCCTCGTGTCATTCTACCTTTGAAAAAGACGTGTCTACGTCGAAACGCGTCAGGCCTCAGTAACCACGCAGCGCACGTCATCACGCTAGACGTGCGCATGCGCGTTACCAACCAGGAAGTCACGCTGTGTGCGGCCTGCAAATGCTAAGAGTTCTGGCCTAGCTTAATGTCCCTCATAATCCCCTAGTAGGCTCTATATCACTTTATATTTCTGATATACTCACAGACAGTCCTATTGACATCTGGTACTTGCCCTTGGGAGACCAATGGATTTACCCTTGGGTTCATATATATACCATTACACGATTGCCATACTGTGGACTGTTTACTTACAAGCAACTGCACAATTCCTTCATATTGTGCTGTATAGGTAGTGCCAACTACTAGAAGTCAAGTAGAGATACTCCCTTGATTGTAATTTTGGGACTGTTTATTGTATAGCAAGCCACACTCTTATAAGCCTATGGTCAGTTTATTGTCAGATCGCCAACGACTGAACCACATAGGATACTCTATATAGGCAAGCACATCCTTATATTTGGATTTTCCATTAGAATTGTAATAGCTGTGACTGCTAGTTGTAGTATCAGTATCCCTCCAATTGGAGAAAATTTATAATACAGAGTTTCTGTATAGAACCAGGATTACTGTACTTGCATTTGCCCTTTTTTTAAAATTTTCCCTTCACCTCCCCTGTTTTATTCATTTTACTCGTCGCTGTTTGATATAAGTAATAAATAAAATTTTCAATCACATTATATCCCCTTCACTTTGCCATATTGTATTTGGGGTGGAAAACACCCTGGGGAACCATAAAATTCCTCACATTACCTAATTTGCAGGGCACTATGCCATCAATTGCCCTAGCAAATCCAAAAGAACAATAGCTATGGCTGCTGAGGGCGCACAGATTCGACACCAATCCCAGATTGCAGATCAACTGGATTCTGTCACACAACCCTTGTTTTCTCTGGCTCATGGTGAAGAGGGTATGTTGACTCAACATCCTCATTTTGTGGTGCCTATCAGGTTGCAATGTGGTGATCATAAAATTTCAACTACAGCTATGATAGATTCTGGAGCAGGCGGAAACTTTATGGACATTAAATTTGCAGCAGGAAATGGAATTCAGTCTATGCCTAATTCTTCACCTGTGTTAATGGAGACAGTGGACGGTTCTCCACTTACGTCGGGCCCGGTTACACATGAGACTGTGCCCTTAAAGTTGACTCTGGAAGTGAATCACCATGAGACTATATCTTTCCACCTAATTTCCTCAACACAGTTTCCAGTGATTTTGGGGGTTACTTGGCTTGCTCTGCATAACCCACAGATTGATTGGAAGATCAGAACTTTGTCCTTTCCTTCAGAACACTGCTTAATGAATTGTCAACCCACTAAGGTAACACCTGTTGCCACAACAATTAATGAAATGGTTGCTACAAACTTGACTAAGCTTCCTCTACAATATCGGGATTTTGCAGATGTCTGTGATAAGAAGAATGCTGATCAGCTTCCACCCCACAGGCCTTATGATTGCCCAATAGAGCTGTTGCCTGGGGCTGCTATCCCATTTGGCCGTATATATTCCCTTTCTGAGCCTGAATTGAAAGCTCTTCGTGAATACATACAAGAAAATCTTGCCAAAGGTTTTATTCGACCATCTACTTCCCCAGCAGGAGCTCCTATATTCTTTGTAGAGAAGAAAGATGGCAGCCTACGGCCATGCGTTGATTACAGGGACATTAATAACATCACTGTTAAAAACCGCTACCCCTTGCCTCTCATTCCTGAACTTTTGGAGAGACTTCGCTCAGCTAAAATATTTACAAAGCTTGATCTTCGGGGGGCATATAATCTGGTTCGCATAAGACCAAATGATGAATGGAAAACAGCTTTCAGAACCAGGTACGGGCATTACGAATATCTAGTAATGCCATTTGGGCTTTGTAATGCCCCTGCAACTTTCCAGCATCTTATCAATGATGTACTACGAGATCTCCTGGATCAGTTTGTTGTGGCATATTTGGATGATATCCTAATATTCTCTGATAGTCTTGAAAACCACAGAAAACAGGTCCGTATAGTTCTGGAGCGCCTTCGTACCCACCACCTATACATTAAACTAGAAAAATGTGAGGTTGAACAAACAGAAATTCAATTCCTGGGGTATGTCATAACTCCTAAAGGTTTAACTATGGACGCAAGTAAAATTAAAGCTGTGCTGGACTGGCCCATCCCCAAGAATGAAAAAGATGTCCAGAGATTTGTGGGGTTTGCCAATTTTTACAGGCGTTTCATTAAGAATTTCTCTGCCGTTATTACACCGATCACTGAACTCACACGTAAGGGGACTCCTTTTCAGTGGTCCGATAAGGCTGATACCTCATTCTCCCGATTAAAGACTCTGTTTACATCTGCCCCCGTCCTGATACATCCTCAGCCAGAATTGCCATTTATTGTGGAAGTTGATGCTTCTGATTCAGCTGTTGGTGCTATACTGTCCCAAAGGACTGGACCTAAGATGCTGTTACATCCGTGTGCCTTCTATTCCCGTCAGATGGTGCCAGCAGGAAGAAATTATGACATAGGGAATAAAGAACTATTGGCTATAAAAGCTGCCTTCACCGAATGGAGACATCTCTTGGAGGGAGCTACCCATCCAATCACTGTCCTCACAGATCACAAAAATCTGGAATGTATTCGATCAGCTAAGAGACTGTCAGCCAGACAAGCACGCTGGTCCCTATTCTTCTCAAGGTTTAATTTTTTGGTTACATACCGTCCTGGCTCCAAGAATGGTAAGGCGGATGCCTTGTCTAGAATAGCCCCCTCCATGCTACCGTAACCAAGACCACCATCTTGCCGGAGGATATATTTATAGGAGTTGCTTTTCCTTCTGATCTGATGTCTCGCATTAAAAAGGGCTACGCTGAAGACGCAGTTCTTCGTGATCCTCCTCGTGATCTCCATATGACGATGCTTAATGGGTTTTGGATTTTTCAACGACGTCTGTTTGCTCCGGAGTCAGTGCGACTGGACCTTTTACGTCTCTACCATGACTCAAAACCAGCAGGTCATCCAGGAATCCGAAAGACGCAAGACCTACTTGCCCGATCCTTTAATGTGGCCGAAGTATCATGAGGATGTTAAGAAGTATGTGTCCTCTTGTGATGTGTGTGCCAGACATAAGACTCCTCGCTCATCCCCTGTTGGCTTGCTTCAGCCTCTTCCGATTCCTCATCGTCCCTGGGGATCTATATCCATGGACTTTATTGTGGAACTACCTCCCTCTAAGGAACACACTACCATTCTTGTTGTTGTGGACAGGTTAACTAAGATGGGTCATTTCATACCAGCTCGTGGTCTCCCTTCAGCTAAACAGATGGCTGACCTGGTTATTCGGGAAATTTTTCGCTTGCATGGAGTGCCTGATGAAGTAGTTTCTGACAGGGGAGTGCAGTTTACGTCTCGTTTTTGGAAACATTTTTGTTCTAATCTAGGTATTAATGTAAATCTGTCGTCAGCTTTTCATCCGCAAATTAATGGACAGACTGAGCGAACCAACCAAACTTTGGAGCAATATTTGCGGTGCTATATTAGTTACCTGCAGGATGACTGGCTGGATTTTCTACCCACATCGGAGTTTGCCTATAACAATGCCCAACACTGCTCCACTTCTTTGAGCCCATTTTTTGCCAACTATGGTTACCATCCGACCTTTCTAGTCAGTCTCCCAATTACTACTTCCATTCCTGCTGTCACTGACCGGCTAACCACCTTACGTGATTCCCAAGCACTGTTGAAAAAGACTCTTTTGGAGGCTCAGGAATGTTACAAAAGAGCTGCTGATAGGCATAGAAAGGAGGCCCCAGTCTATCGCGTTGGTGACAAGGTGTGGCTGTCAACAAAGAATCTTAAGCTTCGGATTCCTTCTCATAAATTGGGTCAAAGTTTCATGGGACCTTTTGAGATCATTGCTCAGATCAATGCTGTCACCTTCCGTTTGCAACTCCCGAATTTCATGAAAATACATCCAGTGCTTCACGTTGCACTGCTTAAACCTGTTCATGAAAATACTTTCCCTGGCCGAGCCCTGCCTGCCCCACCTCCAGTCCTCGTGGATGGTGAGGATGAGTACGAAGTGGACAAATTTCTTGACTCCCGGATCTTCCGTAACAAACTTCAGTATCTGGAAAGGCTATGGTGAGGAGGAGAGTTCATGGGAACCAGTGGACAATATTCACGCTCCTGATCTACTTTGGTCTTTTCATGTGCAGTACCCTGCTAAACCAGGTAATAGGGCATCCAGAGGCTGCACCTATAGAGGCGGGGGTAATGTGAGGAATTGACTCTGCTGGGTTTTGAACCCTGGTCCCCAGGCTGCTATACCTCCTCCCTACCACTGCGCCAGCCTGCCTTTTGTGAATTCCATTGAGACCTTATAAGCTTGACTCTGCTTGCAATTTTATCAGTACCTAAGTCTCTTCAGCTGTGTCTGGTCAGGTGTCTGGTTCTTGGCCTATATAAGGCACTTCCTGTCTCTGTATCCTTGCCAGATTATTGTTGGTTCCTGATCCCTTCAATAAAAGCTTGTTCCTGTTTAACCTACAAGTTGCTGAACCGGATTATTGCTGACCTTGGCTACTGGTCTCCACAACTTTGTGATTCCTATATCATTACAGTGAGTCTCTCCCTGTACACATTGGGTGCCCTTCGCCTCCTCACAGGCTCCTGGCCAGGCTCCCCCCCTTCTGCCTGAGCCACCACATCCTGTACTCCCCCCAGCAGCTGATCACCGACAACATTGTCAGCCTCCCTGTCTGCAGGTGGCCCTATATCCCTCTGTCCCTGTGCTACTGGAGCTCTCTCTCCTCCCTGATCCACCCCCACGATACTAGGCATGACCTGTGGTAATTCCCTTGCCTGGCTTGGTTCTGCCCCAGCATGGATCACATCACCACTCACACCCTCATTCACTCCCAGACACTCCTCTCTGCCACTCCCCATCACCCCCTCAATCACACACCTTGCTTCCTGGTCTTCATACTGTGCTAGGTGAGATGCACAAAAGCATCTCAACCTCATCCGCCCACTCAGACTGTCCATCATCCCTCTCACATGATCATCCATGCTGTTTCAGACATGCTGATGACTTGTTGGGGATGGGGTTATATAGCTTGGTGATTGCATGACCTGGTATTAGGCACGTTAATTTCTGCTTTGCCATTGGTCACCTGTGGATCTTTACATGGCATTCCAGCTGATGATTTTACGTCAAGAAGCCTCTCAACCTATTAAATACGCACTTGGCCGCATGTAATTGGCTGTCCCAACACGGGCCGCCAAGTGCGTATGTAATAGGTTGAGAGTCCCAACGCGGGCCACCCAGTGCGTATGTAATAGGTTGAGAGTCCCAACGCGGGCCGCCCAGTGCGTATGTAATTGGCTGAGAGTCCCAACGCGGGACGCCAAGTGCGTATGTAATTGGCTGAGAGGCTTTTGGCGGGCCAACGTGGCAATGGTGATGGCGCAAAAACCCGCCAAAAGCCTCTCAGCCAATTACATACGCACTTGGAGGCCCGTGTTGGGACTCTCAGCCAATTACATACGCACTTGGCGGCCTGACACTATAAGTGCGTATGTAATTGGCTGAGTCTGTTGGCGCGCTCGCAAGCTGATAAGGGGACGTCCTAGCGAGACACGCCTCTCAGCCAATCATGTACGAGCTAAGAATTTGATTTACAGTATGAGCTTATAAATGTGATTGATACAAACCCATGCGCTGACTGTGTTGTAAGAGCCATTGGAGTTAGCACGCAGTTCCAGGAGCAGGTGGGAGAGCGTTTGATTAGTACTTTGGAGAGAGGGAGATTCGTTGTTTTTTTCTTTTTTCATTGTCTATTTCCATTTAAGCAATACACATATTTACAGATTTCACATATTTGCAAGACACATAGATTAAATAACACACATAGAGACATATATATAGTTAGGACACACACCCCACACACCCATCCCCCCCACCACACCCCATCCCCCAACACACCCCATCCCCCACCACTTATTAAATACACATAGCACACACATCTTTTCTTTCCAACAGACATTCCAGTAATACTTTTATTTCTTTATCGTTATATTGATTTGTGGGAGCACTCTTTTTGATTGTTTTGTATTTTATTACTAGCATATTTACACGTAAGAGTTACACATATTAACACATTACACATATTTGCCTGACACATAGATTAAAGACACATAGAGACATACATAGCGTTAGGATACACACCACACACCTCCCCCCCCCCCCCCCAAACCTTTGCACCGCATCCCCCAACAGTTATTAAAAACACATAGAACATACACTTTTTTTTTCATCACCTATATAACAGTTACACTTATTTTGAGTTATCCTTATTTTGTTATTATTTCAGCATGGAGGGAGGAGATAGGAGGAGAGGAGCGGAGAGTGAGGAGAGCGTAGTGGAGGGTGGAGGAGAGGTGGAGGAGGTGTCCCCGGAGGGGGTGGAGATGGTGTCCCCGGAGGGGGTGGAGGAGGACGAGGGGTCCCCGGAGGGAGATGCCAGTGCAGGCACTTGTAGAGGAGGGACAGAGGGGAAGGGGTCTGTTCCCAGGGGGCGGGGTAGTTTGGGGAAGGGACAGGCCTCAGGAAGAGTGCAGGGAGGCCAGGGTCCCCGAGCACAGTCGAGAGAGCAAGGGGCTATTGGCAAGGGCAGGCGCAGGGCCCCTAATTATACGCCCCAGGAGAATATGGTCCTCCTGGGTGCGATCCGTGACCGGCCCGTCATCCTTGTTGCAAGGGAAGCGAAGCCTGGGCCTAAGGCTCAGGCTTGGAAGGAGGTAGTGGAATTGATGAAGGAGGTGTCCACGGTTCCTAGGGGCTTGAGGTCCTTGAAGCACAGATATGTGGATATCAGGGCCACGGTGAAGAGGAAGATGGCCAGAGAAGCTGAGGGACACAGTGTCACCTATAAGGAGTGGGAGAGGATCGCAAGGGACTTTCTGAGACCATTGCCCGCAGCTTCATCCCCGGTGGCCCAGCAGGACCCAGCCTCCAGTTCAGGTGAATATCACATACACCAACATGCCACCACATGTACATAACACACACTACACATGGTGACCAACAAGGACACTGACATGTCAGCTCCATGGAATTAACAAGGGATGGATGGAAGTGTCATTAAATCCATGAAGCTGACAAGTCAATGTCATTCCTAGCCACCCCAAGAGTAATCAAGCAATAGAGTCCATGTACTGGTGTGCCCAATGCAGCCTATGCAGTTACAGACCGCAGAAGAAATACAGACAGCGTTAGGAGCCAGGAGAGGTCAAGACAAGAAACCAAAGAATAGATCCAATCTAGCAAATGACAGCTAATGTGAGTTGCAATTAGGAGAATCATCCATGTTCAGACCTAGATGTCAGATAGTTAGGAGTGAAACCGCAGAAGAAATACAGACAGCGTTAGGAGCCAGGAGAGGTCAAGACAAGAAACCAAAGAATAGATCCAGTCTAGCAAATGACAGCTAATGTGAGTTGCAATTAGGAGAATCATCCATGTTCAGGCCTAGATGTCAGATAGTTAGGAGTGAAAACATATCAATGTATTGATCAGCATACTAATGACATGTACCTTTCTTTTCTCTATTTCAGCATCCAGTAGGAGGTCTGGGTCCAGTGATGAGCCAGGAGCGGGGCCGTCAGCCCCCGCCCCGCAGGAGACCGCTCAGGGGGAGGAGGCTACAGGCTCATCCGAGGGCCCTGGCTCTTCGGAGGGGGAGGTCGTGGTAGTTGACAGCCCCCCTGTCCAGAGCCCGACTGTCCCCCTCCTCCAAAGACTTGCCATCTCGCCGGGGCCCTCAGAAGTAGTGGAATATGCCACAGCTCCTCCTTCCCCACACACTGAGCCACCGGGGACACCATCATCAGAGACCCTGTCTCCAGCCGGATCCCAGATCCTCCCCACTCTCTCCCCGCCATCTTCCCACACGGCCATGCCAGCAGGACCCCAGCCCCCCCCCCCCACCACCAACGACCGAGGCTGCGCTGCCAGAGTTGTTGACCCTCGTGAGGAGGATTAATGCCAACATCTCTGGCATGAGGAGCAGCCTGGACAGGCGCTTTAGGGAGGAGAGGAGGCATCATCGGAGGCTGGAGCAGCATTTGGTCAGGCTGCTGGGAACGGGGCAGGTCAACAGCCAACAGCAGCCTGGCCCCTCCTCTCCTTCCACCATGCCTCCGCCGCCACCACCACCCGTGGTGCCACTACCTCCTCCCGCTCCCCCACCACCAACAGGGAGACGGCGTCCGGCCGCGGACGATGCAGGTCCTGTGCCAAGGCGGAGGAGGACCTAGGGGCTGTGGACATAATTGTGCCTTCTCAACAGCACTCCTCAGTGACCATCTATTGGTCACAATGCTGACCTCATCTAGCCTGGCTACAGAGTTTGGGATCTTTGCCTATCTGATGGTGATATTTTGTATGCAGATGGCTACCTCCCATCACATGGTCCATGATCCTCTTCTCTGTGGACACGTAGGGTTCGGTTGAACATGTCACCAATTGATAGTCACTGGGGAATGCTGTTGGGAAGGGATGCTGCAGTCCCCTTTTTTTTAGGCCCTTAGATTTTAGCTTTTCTCTTTGTTTTTCTTTCCATTTGTTTTGTTTTAGGTACAATTCAGGCCCATGAAGGCATCTCCTACATCTGCAAGCATTGTGGAGGAATTATATGAGGCGTAAGTTTTTCCCAGTGCCTCTCAGGTATACATTACTCCAATGACAGCCCCCTCCTTAACATGTAGCTCCCACAATCTTAAAGCTATCATATTGCCAGATATCTCAGACATGATTATTGTTAGCTGAAATATAGACTAATACCGCTATGGCGGTGGACTTGCAAAGTCTCACAATGGCATGTTAATGACAGCCAGCATTAATATATGCACTAATAAAGCATGTGATCCTGACCTTTAATATCGGTCTGAGAACAGATCTTTGGGTCTGATGTAAGAAACAGTGAATGTGGCTGCTGACCTTTGTGTCCTGTCCATATTAATGGGTATTTTCCCATATTACTCATTATCCAGAGACCTACTGTAGCTAATAGTAATGCTTGCAGATGGGAATCAGGTGAGTTGGTATATTGGTACAGTATTTAGCACTTTACTGTACATGCATTGTCATTTTTTTTTTTCTATCCTCCTCCGCCTTTTTGTTTTTTGTTGACCATTCATTTTTGTGGGCAATTTCGCACACCACACTGTATGTGTGAAACTGGATTGGATTACACAGTCCAGAGGTTGAATCATTTGTTCCATTGAGCAGATCCAGACAAGTTGTAAGTGCCATGCACTCTAATGGTTTCTTCAGTTAAATGGAGTGATTTGTGATGATCCTTTTTCTCATCATATTCCGGTGGCAGCGGTGTACTGACCGCATGTGACCCTGGTAGGTGCTATGCATCATGCTTATTCTAGACTATTAGATTGACCCCTGTAGGTATCCCCTTTTTTTATTTAGCCCCTTGCTCTCTCGGGACCTCACCACACCCATGATATTAATGCACAGTCCTGACCACTGGTGATTGTGGTCTGTGTCCAAAAATAAAGTTTTGTTATACCGTTCTGTGAATGCACAGTCTTGACCACTGCTGATTGTGGTCTGTGTCCAAAAATAAAGTTTTGTTATACCGTTCTGTGAATGCACAGTCTTGACCACTGCTGATTGTGGTCTGTGTCCAAAAATAAAGCTGTGTTATCCTGTTCTCACTATGTCGGTGTGTTTTCAATGGTTGGGGTTAGGGGACATCCACATGCATCACATTAGTGTCACATTACTATAGCTGTAAACTAATGAGCACTAGTTAACCTGCAATAGATCCATACATACTAAGAGGAATAATAGTTCTAATAGCATTAGATATCATATAATGCATCTAATTGATCTACAATCTAGGCATAATAAAGGGTTAATGCACAGGCCAAGTACAATTAGCGAGACTGGGGAGTAGGAACATTCCCCTGAGGGCCTAACAGGATAATGATAGGTGATACTGCAGTGGCTTGTCAGTTCCTTCTCCAGTGATTTGGTATTTGTCCGTCCACTTTGCTTTCACCCGCACTTCCCCAACATCACTTAGCAATCGAAACTAATGTAAATTGATGAATAGCAGAACATAATGGGAGGTCAACAAATTGGAATGAATGGACATCTTGGCACATGGCCACCAGCAATGGCGTGGGACTTCCTTGGATAAGAGTAGTGGCGATTACCCCTGTTGGAGGTGAGTTGGCTGGTGCTCATTGTGTCTCTGCAAACCCTCTGTGTGTGTTTGCTGCCCTTGTGGGTGGGAGAGTGAAAGCAGAGTGACAGCAGAACTGACAATCCACTCCGGTCTCACCAGCATAGGAACCTTGTAAGAAAGCAGTGACAGAGGGTCAGAGACAGTCAGACCCGACCGAAAGAGCAAACAAGAGGTATTGTGTATTTCAATGAAGCTGTGAGCTATCCCATTAAGGGCCATTGTGGGTGGGAGAGTGAAAGCAGAGTGGACGGCCAAATCCTAAACCACTGGAGAAGGAACTGACAATCCACTCCGGTCTCACCAGCATAGGAACCTTGTAAGAAAGCAGTGACAGAGGGTCAGAGACAGTCAGACCCGACCGAAAGACCAAACAAGAGGTATTGTGTATTTCAATGAAGCTGTGAGCTATCCCATTAAGGGCCATTGTGGGTGGGAGAGTGAAAGCAGAGTGGACGGCCAAATCCCAAACCACTGGAGAAGGAACTGACAATCCACTCTGGTCTCACC
Organism: Discoglossus pictus; assembly: GCA_027410445.1. NCBI lineage: Eukaryota > Metazoa > Chordata > Amphibia > Anura > Alytidae > Discoglossus > Discoglossus pictus. Next base: position 88,935,111 of record CM050169.1, read on the forward strand.
AGCATAGGAACCTTGTAAGAAAGCAGTGACAGAGGGTCAGAGACAGTCAGACCCGACCGAAAGACCAAACAAGAGGTATTGTGTATTTCAATGAAGCTGTGAGCTATCCCATTAAGGGTCATTGTGGGTGGGAGAGTGAAAGCAGAGTGGACGGTCAAATCCCAAACCACTGGAGAAGGAACTGACAATCCACTCCGGTATCACCAGCATAGGAACCTTGTAAGAAAGCAGTGACAGAGGGTCAGAGACAGTCAGACCCGACCGAAAGACCAAACAAGAGGTATTGTGTATTTCAATGAAGCTGTGAGCTATCCCATTAAGGGCCATTGTGGGTGGGAGAGTGAAAGCAGAGTGGACGGCCAAATCCCAAACCACTGGAGAAGGAACTGACAATCCACTCCGGTCTCACCAGCATAGGAACCTTGTAAGAAAGCAGTGACAGAGGGTCAGAGACAGTCAGACCCGACCGAAAGACCACACAAGAGGTATTGTGTATTTCAATGAAGCTGTGAGCTATCCCATTAAGGGCCATTGTGGGTGTGAGAGTGAAAGCAGAGTGACAGCAGAACTGACAATCCACTCCGGTCTCACCAGCATAGGAACCTTGTAAGAAAGCAGTGACAGAGGGTCAGAGACAGTCAGACCCGACCGAAAGACCAAACAAGAGGTATTGTGTATTTCAATGAAGCTGTGAGCTATCCCATTAAGGGCCATTGTGGGTGGGAGAGTGAAAGCAGAGTGTAGGGCCAAATCCCAAACCACTGGAGAAGGAACTGACAATCCACTCCGGTCTCACCAGCATGAGAACCTTGTAAGAAAGCAGTGACAGAGGGTCAGAGACAGTCAGACCCGACCGAAAGACCAAACAAGAGGTATTGTGTATTTTAGTGAAGCTGTGAGCTATCCCATTAAGGGCCATTGTGGGTGGGAGAGTGAAAGCAGAGTGACAGCAGAACTGACAATCCACTCCGGTATCACCAGCATAGGAACCTTGTAAGAAAGCAGTGACAGAGGGTCAGAGACAGACCCGACCGAAAGACTGAACAGGACATATTCACATACTCCATGTGCCCCATATTTGTGTTCCCAAATGTAGATGTGATGAGCAACATGTATACAAAATAACAGGGTTAATATGGCATTATTTTGATGTTTTTGTGTTTTTATGTAATCAGGTAGTGTGTCTTTAATTTTGCTTTATGTAAGCTGCAGCATGGCTTTTCATTCAAAATGTAACAACTAATTGGTTGTATAATGCATTTGCTTTGGTGGGGGGAGGGGATGGTGAAATCAATTGTAATTGCCTTCCATGCTTTTCCTCTGTTAAACTCACTTTTACATTTTTAAGTTGTCTGTACGTAATGCGTAAACCATTTTACTGGTGTTTTTTGTGCACTTAGCGATTTTGCGAGATACGAGCATCTACGCAAAGAATTATTTTCCGCTACTTCCTACGTATCGCTTTTCGGAGGCATATCTCGGCAAAGGAGTCCGAAATTACGCAAGTCAATCGCAAGTCAATCGCAAGTCGACTCGTATTACGTAAATCGCTTTACGATGCGCATTTGCGAGATACGATTTCATACGCAGCTCGAATTTAATAGGGCCCTAAATCAGCAGATAAAGAAGGCAATATAGTACTCATGAAGAAAAAGGACTATCAGAAAATATGTCTTAAAATTCTGGATGATCGAAATACATATGAGGTATTACAAAAGAACCCTGCAGTCTCTTATTACAAAGAATTGAAAATTATTCTGTCAGAAGCTAAAGAGAAGAATCTCATTACAGATAAAAATCTAAACTATCTTCTTCCGAAATGTCCCATTTTAGCTACATTCTATGCATTGCCAAAAATCCATAAGCAAATCACACCAATACCAGGAAGACCAATTATCTCCGGTAATGGAAATTAAACGGAGAGAATAAGTAAATTGGTGGATGACAATCTAAAAGATTTAGTTGTCACATTGCCATCATTCATCAAGGATACATCAGACGTGTTGAGAAGCTTGGATAATATTCATGTGCCACCTACAGCGCTGTTGGAAAGCATAGATGTAGAGCAACTCTACAGCAGTATACCGCACCATCTAGGCATAAAAGCTGTAGAATATTTCTTAAGTACAAAGGGAATTGGTCAAGGAGAGTGGAACGACTTTCTATCACTGTTGTTAAATTTCATTCTGACAAGGAATTTTTTCCTTTTTGACAAGAAATGGTATAGGCAGATTAGGGGCACTGCAATGGGAACTGCCTGTGCCCCTAATTATGCTACCTGTTTTTGGGCCACTGGGAACAAACAGTGGTCTTAACAAGTAGATATGATCACTTTACCAAAAATATACTACTTTGGCAGAGGTTCATTGATGATGTCCTTATTATTTGGACAGGTTCCAGAAAGGACTTTGAGAAATTTTTAGGGAATCTAAATGAGAATGATAAGAATCTAAGATTAACCTATACAATCAATGATCATACATTAGAATTTTTGGACCTCCTTATCAAAAAGGATTTAGAAGGTAATCTACATACAACAGTATTTAATAAAAGACACAGCAACCAATTCGTTATTGAATTGGAAAAGTGAACATCCACTACCTCTAAAATGTGGAATACCTACAGGACAATATATACAGCTCAGAAGAAATTGTAACAACATCGAAGATTTTAAAAAAACAAGCAAAAGAACTAAAGGAACGGTTTATAAACCAAGGATATCCAAATAGAGCCTTAAAGTGTGCATATAAAAATGCACTGGAGAAAGAGCGGCCACAACTGCTGTTTAAGAATAAAGAAAAAGAACAAGCAAAAGAACAGATAAGATGCATTCTAACCTTTGGCAGTGACAGCGTTGAAATACGTGCCATTATGGACAAATATTGGTACCTATTGAAGGATGACCCAAGTTTAAAAGAAGTCATATCAGAAAAAGCGTCAGTCACGTTTAGGCGAGGAACCAGCCTTAGAGAAAAACTGACACATAGCTTTTCTACATCTGGAAAAGAACAAAATTGGCTACAACCGACCAAAGGTCTCTTTCAATGTGGTCACTACAAGGCATGCAAATATATTGCAACAGAAAAAATCTTTGAGCACCCGCTTACCAAGCAAAAATATCCAATAAAAAGATTCTACAACTGTATGTCAACATCTGTGATATACATAGCGGTCTGTAGATGTAATAAAATCTATGTCGGAAAAACGGACCGTCAGCTTAGAAGAAGAATTCTGGAGCATGTAGGCTCCATAAGAAATCAATTAGATACTCCTATCTCTAAACATATTAGAATACATCATCATGGAGATGCAAATAATCTAAAATTTCATGTAGTGGACGGTGTTCAGTTAAGATCCAGAGGTGAAGACAGTAGCAAAAAATTGCTACAAGCTGAATGTAGATGGATTTACACCTTGGGTGCTCTCAGTCCAAAAGGTTTAAATGAAGATGCATCTTTTACAGCTTTCCTCTAAATCTATCCCCCCAATTAAACTAATATTATCTATAACATATCCAGTACACAAAGAAATGGACATTTAAATGCAGGCATCTGCTTACATCAATGTCAAGACACATACACCAGAAATCCACAGAATGGTGGCCACCACCTATTATTACTACCATTAAGTGCACAATATTGAAACACAACAACCTACTCTCTCATATATATCCCACAATTGTGGGATCAATTCACTACTTGGGCAATGGATGGTGTCTCATGGCCGGGCATGGATGCGTGCAGAGTTGCGGACGGAGTCCCGTTGTGGACAGTGTCGCACCTCGTTGGCCTGGTCCGGAGTGGGGGAGTGACGCGGGCAGCTTGGGAGGAGTAGTTCTGTGGCTGTGATGTGCGCCTGCACAGCCTAAAAGCTGTAGAATCGCGCGCAATGGCCATGTGCAATAGGATATAGACGCGCATTGACGTCACCAGCGTCTAAAACGTTGTAACGAAAAAACTGGCATAGCCAATCAAATTGTCAAGGAGGCGGGAGCAAGTCCAAATAAAAGCCTGCGAAGGGCAGTATACAGAGAGTGGTAGCCTTTGACAAAGTTGCTGTGTAAGCAACGAAACCGGTCAGCTACAACCACAACCACCACCACCTCAATCGCAACCAGGAACAGGACGTTCACAGCTCTATTTCATATCAGCACTGCACGGTAAGTAATAGCCCTTGTAGGCAACTTAATTGTATTATATTACATTTTATCAATCCCCTTTTCTTCTAACAATACTTTTTATACCTTTTTGTATCATTGTGTATATATACCAAACCACTATTTGGTCCCCTCATTAGGGTAAACTCCTTTATGGGTGATTTCATCGTTAGATGAGACCCAAGGGGCACATAAAAACCAATATTAAAGTGGACAGCTCTATACACATACATTTACATATAACTATTGATACTGTATAAATATGCTTGTGCATATACCATTTTTTATGATCATTTTGTTCCTGTGTATATTTATACTCATATTTATATACATCCTGGTTGTGTCATTTTTTCTTTTAATATAAACTAATATATATTTTTTAGCCTTTCAAGTACTATTCACCAATTTTTTGTTTATCCGATGATTTACAAATTTTTGTTCATATGAGGATAACTCAGTTTTTGCATTTGATCTGAGGCTCTACCAGTGTCTTAAACACCTATTACGCATAGCCCCCAACACTTATCATCCTACACATAGTCTCAACATCTTATTCATGTATCACTAACAATCACTATAGTCTCTTTTTTATTATATTTTCCAATACGGTTAATATCAACACCCCCACATTGTCCCGTTATTTTCTATTTCATCTTTACACAATAATTTTTTCACATTTTTTCTCACCATTTTTTTATTCACTTTTTCCTATTTTTGACTCCTTATTGAGTCATGTATCAGTCATTACAATCATAACTCCATATTAGTCACAACACATAATATTTACCCAACACCACTCACCAGGTAGATTCAGCCCTCCAACTGATTTTTTTCCCATATATATATATATATGTATATCACATGTATAGTTGTGAGCGTACGAGTTGTTGCTAATGCTTGCGGGCTCGCGCAGCGAGCCGCGGCCCTTGCATAGCGAGGGCTGCGGGCGAGGGCCTCAGTTGCTGGCATGGAGCGCCTAAGGCGCTCCTTGCCAGCAACTGCGACCCTCGCAAAATTTACGTTAAACCGCAAGCAACACGACACAACAACTGTGACCCTCGCAAACTTTACCTCGCAATGCAAAAAACATACGAGATACGTTACCACACATTACGACCTCGCAAAAATCGTCCGCAACTCGCGAACATCACAAAATTAAAAACATAATAAATACACACAGCACATACATAAAAAGCTTACCTACAGCAAGAGCAAGCATCCAGGACCTCAAAAAAACAACTTACACCTTCAGTTAACTAAAAATAAAAGAGTTTAGACACTAAAAAAATCGCTAAGCGAGAGAAAAAATGGCCGCCGAACAAAACAAAAACGAGGCTACAGCACTCTAACCACGAAAAATACCACAAGAAACTCGCAAAACACCACAAACGACCTACGGATATTCCGCTAAGACGCATACCACACATTACCCGCCATTTTACGCTAATGCGGAAGTACACAACTACGCTAACGGTTTCGGCTCGCGCACGCACACTATTACACTGCACACATTCATCACGCTTACACAGCAGCTCAACACCACTAATGCTGCAGCAACATCAAAACACATTGACAGCTCTTCAACACAATGCTTTAAAATAGGTAAACTATATTCATTTATTAATTGTATTACATATTTCAGTAGTAGACACAAAACACCATTAGTTACCTTACAATTTCATTGCCGTAATTTTTTGACGGGCAATTCGCTAGTACTTATATAAAGGTTATTTTCATATATATCATTTTATTTTTACTTACACATTTTTTTTAATATATTAGCAAGCCTGAATAGGCAGCTTATAATAAAATTTGTCTTAATTCTCCTTTATTTCATATACTTTATATAAATATATATATATATATATATATATATATATATATATGTATGTGTGTGTATGTGTGAGTGTGTGTGTGTGAGTGTGTGTGTGTGTGTGTATATGTGTGAGTGTGTATATGTGTGAGTGTGTATATGTGTGTGTGTATATATGTGTGTGTGTATATGTATGTGTGTGTGTGTGTATATGTCTAATTATATATATAGATATATATATATATATATATATATATATATATATATATATATATATGTGTGTGTGTGTGTGTGTATGTTTGAAAATTTTGAGACTGCATAATTATACAAGAGTATGCATATAAATAATTAAAGATCCAAACATTGAAACATTGCTGGAAGTTGTGTGTGTGATGGGCGTTTCCATTTGTGGTTGCATTGAATGATGCAAGGTGTCTGCTTCTGAGCAAGTGTGGGGAAGGGTATAGGATCAATTCACATTGTATTCAGTGATTAAACAAAGTCTCTGGAGATTTGCCTGTTTCCTCCTCGCCCACCTCTCCCTCCACGGATAACTACAAACACACACCCAACATTTAGCTTTGAGAATATGATGCGATCAAAAGAAAATGGATTCCTTTACACAAAAATCATCAACCATTCAGATTTTCCTCAAAAGTGTTTTATACCCACAGCTGCTAATATTGTTAGTTTTGTCCTAGATAAGAAGAGTTAGAGAGGGGGTCCTGTATATATAATTTGTTATTAAAATACCTAACTTGCAAGCATAACTATTTAAAGCATATACTAAAAATAATTAGAGGTTCCAAATATGGTATAATATAATTTTATAGATAATAATAAGTACTTTATCAATAGAATATTAATTAAAAGTTATATGTAATAATGAGTACTTTATTAATAGAATATTAATTAAAATAGATAATAATGAGTACTTTATCAATAGGTAGTTAATTAAAAATTGCATTTTCCTCCATTAAACTAAGGATAAAGTGTAACACTTTGAGCTTTCAGTCAGCCTTTCTGATCCACCCATAAACAGAGATTTAACTATTTTCTTAATGAGAGATCACTTCCATTAATTATTAGATCTGAGGTACTGGGTCCATTGTCTTGAACAAACCCAGTCTTTCTTTCTGCACTATACTACACATTTTGTCCATGATACTACACTCAGGACAATAGACCCAATGCCTCAGAGGCTACTAAGTAATGGCAATGATCTCCCATTAACAATATATTTTAATATCTGTGTGTTGGTGGATCAGAAAGGCTGGCAGACAGTACACTGCAGTCTAAGTTTACTGTAGGAAAATGCACTTTTTAATTACCATTCTATTGATGAAGTACTCATAAGATTCAATTACGTGTAATTACTTACTAGTAACGTGCTTGTCATAATTGACGGTGTCATCTGTTATGCTTACTTGTCTGTGCTGTCTTTCTCTGTGCAGGTGTTCTGCACATCTGCTATTATAGTAGATTCTATATTTGGAACCTCTGCTGTCACTTTAAATGAGCATATTTTGTAAAATAAAATAAAAACTTTACATTTATTTTATCAGCATTCTGCCAGATGGGTCAGCAAAGCAATTAGGATTAAACCTAACTCCTCGAACAGACATTTCATCCTCCACTGAGGATTTCCAGGCACTATACACAATATAGAGGATTTCACATCTCCCTTTCGTGAGATTTAGTGATAAGTATTATTATAATTTTCTGTTAAATGGACTCTTATAATTATTTTTAAATGCTACACATACCCTAACTATGAGAATGTGGTAGAGTCTCAACTCACACAACACAAATTCCTACTAATGTCTTTTCCACTTGGTCGCCATGTTATATTGTCTCCACAATCCCCCAGTAGTAGAAACAGGTACGAGGAGGTTCCATAAAACTCACCAACATAAAACCCTGTTCAGTTATAACATGATACCAGACACAACACCTATTATTTTCCATTGTTTGCAGCCCGAGATATGCCTATGTACAGTCTAGGGGAAGTTAAGATAGGGGAATGAGAGTTGCTGGCACTATGGCCCTATCTGGGCATTTGCCTGTGCTAATATCCTGGTGCCTTGGTTATGTGGAAAATGTAAAAACCTCAAGGGGGAGGGAGGTTTAAGTCGGATATGTGGACATGTTGTTTGTTTACTGTTTAATGTCTGGCTTTCCTTTTGTTCAGTCCCCTATAAACCTGCTTACACATCCCCAATAAAGTCACTTCTGGCCAACGATTACAAGCATGAGAGATGGACTTCATTAGGTCAGGAAAACCACTTTATAAGACAGTTACATTATTTAAAAAAATAGAATCTCTGTACACTGATGTCACTGAAGATAGTCATACCCACCCGATACAAGGACCTAGTCGGTGGGAGTTCCAGAGCGCGCTGGTCCTGCTGGTCATGTATTGTGACAATCCTAAATATCAATCTGTTAGCCATAGCCAACAATATACTACTAGCTTGATAGCTAAGGGGAACTTGATTCCCCCCATCAACTCCCTTAGCCTTTTTATTAGTCAAGGATATTGCTGAAGTCACTAGGCATTTAAATTATACAAACAAGAGGGGACAGAGACTGCTTTACAGGAATACAAGGAAATCAACAAGGCTTGCAAAAGTGTGATTAGACTGGCTAAAATAGAAAATGAAAAATTAATTGCAAAAGAGAGTAAGACTAACCCTAAAATATTTTTTAAGTATATTAACGGCAAGAAGGCGAGGAAGGAAGCTATAGGAATATTACAATGTGACACAGGCCATCTGATAATTAGTGACCAAGAAAAGGCAGATGAGCTAAATAGGTTATTTTTTTCGGTATACACAAGGGAGGTACCAGTGGTTGGGACACGGCAACATAATGGGGCTACACTACTTTTGACACAGGAAGTAATCCAAAAGTGTTTGGGAAAAATAAATGTTAATAAAGCCCCGGGTCCTGATGGAATACATCCAAGGGTACTAAGGGAACTGGGTTCTGTAACAGCCAAACCATTATATTTAATTTTTCAAGATTCACTCAACACAGGGTCTCTACCAGATGACTGGAGAAAAGCTGATGTGATACCTATATTTAAAAAGGGAGCAAGAGCAAATCTGGGGAATTATAGAGCAGTGAGCCTCACTTCTGTAGTGGGGAAGCTTTTAGAAGGGTTAATAAGGGATAATATACAAGAATATGTCTATTTGAACAGGATTATAAGTAGGAGTCAACATGGATTTATGAGGGATAGGTCATGTCGAACAAATCTAATTAGTTTCTATGAGGAGGTTAGTAGGAACCTGGATCAAGGCAACTCAGTGGATGTAGTCTTTTTGGATTTTGCAAAGGCTTTTGATACAGTGCCACATGGGAGACTATTGTGCAAACTAAGAGATACAGGAGTTGCAGTAAATATCTGCTCATGGATTGAGAGCTGGCTAAAAGACAGGAAGCAAAGGGTTGTTGTAAATGGAACATACTCCGATTGGACTAATGTGGTAAGTGGGGTTCCTCAGGGTTCAGTATTAGGTCCTCTCCTTTATAACATTTATTAATGACTTAGAGGTAGGATTGAAGTGTGGTGTCTCCATTTTCGCTGATGACACGAAGTTGTGCACAGTAATTAAATCACATAGTGATGTGCTTTCCCACCAAAGGGATTTACATAAAATTGAGGAATGGGCATCTAAATGGCAGATGAGATTTAATATGAATAAATGTAAAGTTATGCATCTGGGAAGGAAAAATAGCCATGCAATTTATAATCTTAATGGAGCAAATCTAGGTGTATCAGATATTGAAAGGGATTTGGGAGTGCTTGTGGACAATCACCTAGGTAACAGTGCTCAAAGCCAAGCAGCAGCTGCAAAGGCAAATAAAATATTAACATGTATTAAGAAGAGTATCAAATCTCTAGTACGCCCTCATTTGTAATATGGAGTACAATATTGGGCACCACTTCATAAAAAGGGCATTTTAGAGCTGGAAAAGGTACAGAGGAGGGCAACAAAACTAATAAGGGGAATGAAAGGGCTAAGTTATGAAGAAAGTCTAACCAAATTAAACTTATTTTCTCTAGAAAAAAGGCGTCTAAGAGGAGATAAGATTACCTTATATAAATACATCCAGGGTCAGTATAAAGATTTGTCAAAGGAGCTTTTTGTGCCAAGATGTTTTCATCTGACAAGAAGACATCCCTTGAGGTGGGAAGTAAAAAGATTCCACCTTAAACAAAGAAAAGGGTTCTTCACAGTAAGGGTGGTTAATCTGTGGAATTCTCTACCAGAGGACGTGGTGACAGCGGATTCGATACATAACTTTAAAAGGGGACTGGATTTATTTTGAATTAAAAAGGGAATAAAGGGTTATCATGGATAATTAGAGAGGCAGTATTGATTCAGGGAGAAGTCCATCGCTGGTGTCTGGGATCAGGAGGGGATTGATTTTTTAAAATTTATTTTTTATACAACTAATTCATAGTTAATCCGCATATTGCAGATCAGAGGAGATCTTAAAAGGTTGAACCTTTTTTCAATCTTAAATACAGTCAGCCTTATTAAATTGTGATTCAGTAAATTTAAAAGAGCTCTATTTAAGCACAGAGCATATTTTATTTACAGAAGTTTTTAGTTAGTGAAGACATTGCTTTTGGATAGAAGTTCACTAACTAAGAACTTTTGTAAAAAAATATGCTGTGTGCTTATATAGAGCCCTTTTAAATTTACTGAATCGCAATTTAATAAGGCTTTATGTAACTAGCAATACAGACAATAGAATTGGGGCAAATGCACAAAGCAACCTTGCCACAAAGCCACCTTGAGAGTCTTCTTCAGATAGTAGCCTCTGATTTCATTGGTCCGTTTGCTCACCCTAATACATTTTTTTTTAAAGTGACATGGTCTTGGTGTTGGATTTCACCATCAGTGGTTGTAGCATTATCCTGTACATAAGAGATTGCATGGCTGATGCCTGGATCACTATGTCCACACCAGTAAGATATTTTAAAGTGAAGTGACCCGGCTCATTTAGAAAGTGATGCAGCAGTTCTAGCAATTCTGTGAGCTAAAGCAACTATGACCTAAACCTTATCATTCCTGGAGGAATAGGACGTGCAAGAGATTCATTGTCACCCTCAAAGCTTTGCTCAAAGGTTTTGTAGATAAGGAGAAATTACTATCTCCTTACCTGTCTGGCTATTTATAGATCCTAAGGGAGAAATTGTAAAATGCTTTTTTGTGACCGCCATTATGTAACTTCAACCTCCATTTTGCAAATTGCTATAGAGTTATGTGACTTTAAATGATATATTTTTGCTTGCATGAAACTACTAAGACCTTGGCATATGCTAAGGGCAACTCAGTAATAAGATAAGGTTTGTTTTGCCTACAAACTAGAATTTGAGATTGTTTATTTGCAACTTGTATAGCCTACTGACCACTGAAAAGAATGTCACTTGGGCATTTGGTAATGGTAAATATCTGTGTGCTTATTGCAATAATAGGTCAGTGACCATATTTGGATTTGTTTCTGTTTCCTTCTATATAGCCAGTAGAAGCTCATGGAATTGTAGGAGGTGCAGGTGCCACAGGTGATGGTTGCAGTTCTGCCATATATCATCAATGTCTGCTACTGCATGCAAGCCCTCATTGGGGGTACACAAGTTCAGTCCTGGAGGGCCACATACAGGCCCATCAGGATGACTGAAGAAGCGATTGGCTCAACTGTGCGCAGCAGGGATATCAAGTTATCAAGGTCTGTGGTCTAATGGTCTGGATATCAAGGTCTGTGTGTGGCCCTCAAGGACCGAACTTGTGCACCCCTGGGCTAGTCAAAGCCGACCTTCAGTTTAACAAAGCAAATCAGAAAATGTGGTATGATAAATGGACTCAGGATAGAGAATTTCATTTTGGCATTTCACATTGGTAAACAAGTACAAGCTTTGGTACCCCATGCACAGGACAAATTGCAGGCGATCTGAACTCATATTGCCCATAAGGCAGTAGAAGTCCATGTAGCGACAAGCCTATATAAGAAATAAGGTTATCAGCAGAAAATCGGTTGTTACCACCTATTAGGTGCTTTTCCTGCAAACTGAGTCACTTATAATGGAGAATAGTCATCTCACCAAAGACAAGGCCAAGGCATATACAGTGCCTTGCAAAAGTATTCACCCCCTTGACTCTTTACCTATTTTGTTACATTACAGCCTTAAGTTCAATGTTTTGTTTATCTGAATTTTATGTGATGGATCATAACACAATAGTCTAAGTTGGTGAACTAAAACGAGATAAATATATACATAAAACTATTTTTTAGAAATAGAAAACAGAAAATTGGCATGTGCGTATATATTCACCCCCTTTGTTATGATGCCCATAAAAAGCCCTGGTGCAACCAATTACCTTCAGAAGTAACATAATTAGTGAAATGATGCCCACCTGTGTGCAATCTAAGTGTCAAGTGATCTGTCATTTACATATACACACCTTTTTTTAAAGGCCCCAGTGGCTGCAACACCTAAGCAAGAGGCAACACTAACCAAACACTGCCATGAAGACCAAGGAACTCGCCAAACAAGTAAGGGACAATGTTGAGTACAAGTCAGGGTTAGGTTATAAGAAAATATCCAAATCTTTGATGATCACCAGGAGCACCATCAAATCTATCATAACCAAATGGAAAGCACATGGCACAACAGCAAACCTGCCAAGAGATGGCCCACCAAAACTCATGGACAGGGCAAGGAGGGCATTAATCAGAGATGCAGCACAGAAACCTAAGGTAACCCTGGAGAAGCTGCAGAGTTCCACAGCAGACACTGGAGTATCTGTACATAGGATGACAAGAAGCTGTAGGCTCCATAGAGTTGGGCTTTATGACAGAGTGGCCAAAAAAAAGCCATTACTTTCCGCAAAAAACAAAATGGCACGTTTGACTAAAATTGAACTTTTCGGCCATCAAAGAAAACGCTATGTCTGGCGCAAACCCAACACATCACATCACCCAAACACGTTCGTGGCAGCATCATGCTGTGTGGATGTTTTTCAGCAGCCGGGACTGGGAAAGAGTTGAGGGAAAGATGGATGGTGCTAAATACAGGGATATTCTTGAGCAAAACCTGTACCACTCTGTGCGTGATTTGAGGCTAGGACGGAGGTTCACCTTCCAGCAGGACAATGACCCCAAACACACCTCTAAAGCAACATTTGAGTGGTTTAAGGGGAAACATGTAAATGTGTTGGATGGCCTAGTCAAAGACTAGACCTCAATCCAATAGAAAATCTGTGGTCAGACTTAAAGAAGCGCAAACCATCCAACTTGAAGGAGCTGGAGCAGTATTGCAAGGAGGAATGGGCAAAAATCCCAGTGGTAAGATGTAGCAAGCTCATAGAGACTTGGAGCTGTGATTGCCGCAAAAGGTGGCTCTACAAAGCATTGACTTTAGGGGGGTGAATTGTTATCAATGTTAATCTTATAGGAGTTTTTTAGAACACAGACTGAAAGTGCTTAACACTACTGTTTTAATATCAAAAGGAAAACAAAAAGTGGGGAAAGGTAAGTATGTATTATTTATATTTTAATTACATTTATATTGAAAACAACAACCCTATCACACAATTAAAAACATTTAAAGAAAAAGGAAAAACACCCTTTGTATAAATATTCGCAAAAATCTTGTCGTTTCAAATGACTTGATGTCTATTTCCCTTTAAATTAGTGATAAAGATCTTGCTAATGTAATCGAAAAGTCTAACGGAGACTATATTGAGCTCCTCTGAGGGATACAATGGAATTTTTATTTGTTGTTATATGTCATAATGGTCGATCATGCACATCAAGCCTGTATACTCCTGGGGCGTGACAGGAAATGAGGTTGTGCTAGCTCACAGCTAGCTTCAGGGTGGTAGGGAGACTGCAGCACCTCTGAGATGAGGAGATGAGGAGCTGAGTCGCTAAGCAGAGAGGGGGAGACCGCATTTGGGTGATCAGAGCGGCAGCGACGCTACTCTCGTCATAAAGGAGGACCAGACCCGCCAGTGCTGATGGGGGAGCGGTTGCCATACAGAGCGTAGCATAGTGAGTGGCGTTGGCGGGCCCTGGAGAGGGGGGAGGAGACGTCAGGAGAAGCGTGGAGGCTCATAGAGCTCCGGAGCGCCGAAAAACTGCGCCAGCCTAACACACTCCAACACACGAGTCAGAGGGTTCTGAAGATAGGTTCCTGGAACACGCTGAAGACCTGAGCTCTCCCTGGCGCCCTCCACAAGCCCCCAGACAGCCTAAGACCTGGTGAGAAGTCCGAAGGTTCCTACTGTCGTAAATAACAGGCAGCTTGAGACAACCTGAGAGGACAGGTGAAGCTGGAGGTTTTAGCAGATGCAGATGCCTTTGCGGATAATGCCTGACCTATGAGGTGCTCCCCTTACACTGGATCAGAGATAACATGAACATGGAGGGAGGTGATGTTCCTGTACATATGGCCCTAGAGGAATTCGGAATATAGTTGGGAATGGAGTCTGGGTGCTGGAGGGTAAGGTGAAGAAATTGGGAAAAAGGAAACGATCTGGTCATTCAAGAGGTATGTGAAACTTATATAAAGAAACTTCCAGACTCCCTGAGACATTTTGGGGTCTGCAACAGTGAGGTAATAATAACTCTCACTTCTTCCTTTTATTGGTTAAATGGTCAATCTCACATCTAGAGTGAAAAATACATAATGATATGGGCCAAAGGCCATATAGACTAGATAAAAAGAAAGAAAAGGGAAAAGTAGAAGTTTCTCCAAATCTTAAAGTCCTTAAACACCCAGCAATATCTTAAAATCTGGACATTATTAATAAGACAACAAGTTTCCCAAACTATAGAGAAGCAATAAAGGGTGAAATTTTACAAACAACAATAGTTCTATCAGCTCCATATTGGCAAGTAAATAAAGGCCCCTCTCGCTATTAGATCGGTAAGCTAAGAGCTATGCACATGGAAAACAGATTTAAAGGGGAATATTAGCCACTAGTCATTTTTATAGGAGAGTATAACTGCTGACTAGTGATGTCGCGAACATAAAATTTTCGGTTCGCAAACCGCGATCACGAACCGCCGCAAATGTTCGCGAACCGGCGAACATCTGCGAACCGCCATAGACTTCAATGGGCAGGCAAATTTTAAAACCCACAGGGACTCTTTCTGGCCACAATAGTGATGGGAAAGTTGTTTCAACGGGACTAACACCTGGACTGTGGCATGCCGGAGGGGGATCCATGGCAAAACTCCCATGGAAAATTACATAGTTGATGCAGAGTCTGGTTTTAAGCCATAAAGGGCATAAATTACCTAACATTCCTAAATTGTTTGGAATAACGTGCTTTAAAACATCAGGTATGATGTTGTATCGATCAGGTAGTGTAAGGGTTAGGCCCGCTTCACAGTGACAGACCAAACTCCCCGTTTAACGCATGGCAAACAACCACAAACAGTCCATTTGCACAAGGTTGGATACCAAGCTAGCCATGTCCCGTTCCTTGTCCTCACTGATGTCATTGAAGGTCTCTTCCTCCACCCAGCCACGTACAACACCAAGGGTCCCCGAAAGGTGACAACAAGCCCCCTGGGACGCCTGCTGTGTTTGGTCTTCCACCTCCTCAAAGCCACCTTCCTCCTCTGACTCCTCTTCTTCAGACTCCTCTCACTGCATTGCCTCTCTCTGCATTATTATAAGGTGTGTTAAGTAGTACTACTCTTATCAGTTTAATACTTGTTACGTCACCTATCAGGGGGCGTGTATAAGGCCTGGATTTTTAGAACCAGGAGATGGAAAAAGATGCTTTGTTGGTCGTATCACTTCAATTTTGGGGCACAGCACGTGCAGTCAAAGGTGCCACCAGATAGGAGTGGCGTGTTTGTAAGTACTACTCTTATCAGTTTAATACTTGTTATGTCACCTATCAGGGGGCGTGTTTATGGCCTGGATTTTTAGAACCAGGAGATGGAAAAAGATGCTTTGTTGGTTGTATCCCTTCAATTTTGGGGCACGGCACGTGCAGTCAAAGGTGCCACCAGATAGGAGTGGCATGTTTGTAAGTACTACTCTTATCAGTTTAATACTTGTTACGTCACCTATCAGGGGGCGTGTATAAGGCCTGGATTTTTAGAACCAGGAGATGGAAAAAGATGCTTTGTTGGTCGTATCACTTCAATTTTGGGGCACGGCACGTGCAGTCAAAGGTGCCACCAGATAGGAGTGGCGTGTTTGTAAGTACTACTCTTATCAGTTTAATACTTGTTACGTCACCTATCAGGGGGCGTGTATAAGGCCTGGATTTTTAGAACCAGGAGATGGAAAAAGATGCTTTGTTGGTCGTATCACTTCAATTTTGGGGCACGGCACGTGCAGTCAAAGGTGCCACCAGATAGGAGTGGCGTGTTTGTAAGTACTACTCTTATCAGTTTAATACTTGTTACGTCACCTATCAGGGGGCGTGTATAAGGCCTGGATTTTTAGAACCAGGAGATGGAAAAAGATGCTTTGTTGGTCATATCACTTCAATTTTGGGGCACGGCACGTGCAGTCAAAGGTGCCACCAGATAGGAGTGGCGTGTTTGTAAGTACTACTCTTATCAGTTTAATACTTGTTACGTCACCTATCAGGGGGCGTGTTTAAGGCCTGGATTTTTAGAACCAGGAGATGGAAAAAGATGCTTTGTTGGTTGTATCACTTCAATTTTGGGGCACGGCACGTGCAGTCAAAGGTGCCACCAGATAGGAGTGGCGTGTTTGTAAGTACTACTCTTATCAGTTTAATACTTGTTACGTCACCTATCAGGGGGCGTGTATAAGGCCTGGATTTTTAGAACCAGGAGATGGAAAAAGATGCTTTGTTGGTCGTATCACTTCAATTTTGGGGCACGGCACGTGCAGTCAAAGGTGCCACCAGATAGGAGTGGCGTGTTTGTAAGTACTACTCTTATCAGTTTAATACTTGTTACGTCACCTATCAGGGGGCCTGTTTAAGGCCTGGATTTTTAGAACCAGGAGATGGAAAAAGATGCTTTGTTGGTCGTATCACTTCAATTTTGGGGCACGGCACGTGCAGTCAAAGGTGCCACCAGATAGGAGTGGCGTGTTTGTAAGTACTACTCTTATCAGTTTAATAATTGTTACGTCACCTATCAGGGGGCGTGTATAAGGCCTGGATTTTTAGAACCAGGAGATGGAAAAAGATGCTTTGTTGGTTGTATCCCTTCAATTTTGGGGCACGGCGCGTGCAGTCAAAGGTGCCACCAGATAGGAGTGGCGTGTTTGTAAGTACTACTCTTATCAGTTTAATACTTGTTACGTCACCTATCAGGGGGCGTGTATAAGGCCTGGATTTTTAGAACCAGGAGATGGAAAAAGATGCTTTGTTGGTCGTATCACTTCAATTTTGGGGCACTTTGTGACATTAGCTTCTTACGCTCAAACATGTCCTTTACAGGCACCTGACTATGGGCAGATGAGCAGGAACTGCTCAAGGCGAGAGACGGAGTGGCGGATGGTTGAGAGGGGGCAAGGAGGACAGCAGTGGTTGATGTGGCTTATGATACTGCACCAGGAGGAGGATGGCGGCTTTGAGTTTGTGTGCTGCTTGTACTCATGTGTTGGTCTGGAGTCACCCAAACATTAGGTCTCAACCTGTAGAGGATAAGGGAACCAGGCTACTCTAGACCTCATTCATCATTACAGGTTTTGACAGATCGGTACTATGCGTCCAAGCTACTGTGACAACAGATATGAGTGGCACTGTACACTTGCAGAAGTTGGTAGAGTAGACGCTGTAGGTCTGACACACACGCTTGCAGACAACTTACTGCTATGCAATCTATTACAGTAGAATTTTTTTTTTTTTTTAAATGTACACTACTGTTACACCAGATATGAGTGGTGTGTTAAGTAGTACTACTCCTATCAGTTTAATCCCTGTTATGTGCCTTTTTTTTGGGTTTGGTTGTTGAAGCCACAGTGCAGCACCAGAGGCCAGAAAAATTAGGCATGTACACATGCCTGAAAAATTAGGTATTGTTGATCTTGCAGCGAGCAGAGAAGAAGGTAGGCCTGATTCAACGCCCCATCCCTGCATATCCACACTCAGAGATTGAGGGGGCGACCCTTACAAGGCCACGGGCCGGAGATATAAAGGGGGGCCATCCCAAATAAGCACACAAGCGGGGACAAAGGTAGTGAAGGGGACATAGAGGCCCATGGACTGACAATCGCCATCTTGGCAGGAAAAGGGCCCAGCAATTAAGCCAAACTGACCCAGCACAGGCAGCTACTTGAGTCAAACATTGTACAATTACACCTTAATAAAGCTGAAACATGCAGCAGCAGGGATTCTAAACGGCCACACGGGGACAAGGAGGCTAACAGCCCCCACAGTCTCTGCACCACTCTTTTTAACAGATAACCCAAGGGGCTAACCAGGGACCTTGCCCACAAAAAAAAAGCAGAATTTTATTGGAGGAATTATTAGTGTCTTTACCCCCCAAGAGAGGACATAATATACGGTATCTTTAGACTACCTGATGGCCAAACCTCCTTTAGCCCCAATGCTATCCAAGAAACATTTCAAAACTTCGATCAGACCATATATTCATCCCAATCCCGCTGCAGCGGATCTGACATAGAGTCCTTCCTACTACAGCAAGAAGTCCACAAAATACCAGTACCTCAATTGGACAGCTTGAACCTAGACATATCCCAAGAGGAAGTTAAATCTACAATCCAAGATCTTAAATTTGGCAAGTCCCCAGGGTCAGACGGTTTTACTCATCTGTACTATAAGAAATTTGAGCCCTTGCTTACCCCCGCACCTAACATCTTTGTTTAACGCTATACTAAATGGAGAACCTATGCCCCCTTAATTGAATCAGGCCGACCTCATAGTCTTTCCAAAAGAGGGTAGGGACCCGAATCTCAAACTGTATTACAAGGCAGCGCAGCTGGCTTTCATTCCTCTTGCGCATTCTCCAAAACACATCAGCCGCTCTGGGTATTTATGGAAAATGTAAGCATGTCACCTTATACATGGGATACAGTAATATGGATTCCAGGCCTGTATACTTTTTTGAGAAACTTGAAAAACCCATTGATTAAGCACTCATTAAAAATATGGACGGAGATGAACTGGACACAAAAACTGGACACTCGGGTATCAGATCTTACCCCTATCGTACCTAATCCCCACTTTAAGATACATCTTCCGGAAAGCTCTCTCAGTTGGTGGAAGTCTCAGAACCTACTAAGGGTTGGTCCATGGTGGCATGACGACAAAATAATGACCTTTGAGTGGGTGAGAGATAGATACAATTTACGCCTGGCTGAACACTACGGGAAGAAACATGCTTACTAGCTTCTAAAATGTTTAAGATTGACCTAATAAAATATTTTTTTAAAGAAAAAATACACATAGCTAGTAGTTGGAAAACCCCAAATTAAAACTTTCAGGAATTAATAAAAAAATCAACTATTTACTGCTCAACAAGAGATTTAACCATGTAGTCTTGGATAGAATCACCCAGTTCCAGACAATTTGGGATCCCTGGATAACATCCCCATTTAGTGCCCCCCTAATATAATAAAACATTTGTTAATGGTTGAAGCGACTCGGGGGGAAGGACCGGAGTGGGGGAGCCCTGGAGGAGACCCTTCAGAAGCAACCGGCGGCAAAATCATCCGAGGAAAGGAGAGGTCGCCTACTGAAGCCTGCCCTAGGGTAACCCAAGGGCGATTGAGCAGGTTAGACATTGTAAATAATAAGCTACTGCTGGAGCGATGATAGCTAATAGGACTTTGGTGTTAACTGCTGATATACTCTTTACTATTGTCTGTTTTATCATGTCTTAGGTTTCTCTTAAAAATTGCAATCACAGTAAAAAAAAAGAAAATGTATTAACCAAAAAAGTAAAAAAAAGAAGGCCTAGCCACCTAATTTTAACAAAATGTCTTCATTGTAAATATGTATTTTTGCACAACTGTTGTGTTATGCAAGACTGTTCAATATGCTTTCTTTTCCATTACATGCCGTACGCCTTCTGACATAAAAATTGAAATTCAAAAATTAGATATTGTTGCAGCCGCTGCTGTTGCAGCGGCCAGAAAAAATGACCTTTGTTCCCCAGGCAGAAAGTGCCATAAAACATTGCCTCTTCTTGAACCCTAGTTGGTGGCGGATAATTCACGCAAGTCATCCGGCATTCACAGATAACATACAGCAGCGTGTGGACCATTTATAGCCGAAGGCAGCTCATCTTATCAGGCCTTTTTCAGTCGAATGTATCGCCCAGTGTCAGTCCCTTCGGGATCCATCCCTCATTCATCTTTATAAAGGTGAGGCAATCTAGACTTTTTTGCCCTAGGCGACTTCTCTTCTCGGTGACAAAACCTCCTGCTGCACTGAAGGTCCTTTCTGACAGGACACTTGAAGCGGGGCAGGCCAGAAGTTCAATTGCAAATTGGGATAGCTCAGGCCACAGGTCTAGCCTGCATACCCAGTAGTCAAGGGGTTCATCGCTCCTCAGAGTGTCGATATCTGCAGTTAAGGCGAGGTAGTCTGCTACCTGTCGGTCAAGTCGTTCTGTGAGGGTGGATCCCGAAGGGCTGATGCGATGCGTAGGACTGAAAAAGGTCTGTATGTCCTCCATCAACAACACGTCTTTTAAACGTCCTGTCCTTGCCGGCGTGGTCGTGGGAGGTGGATTACTTTCACCTCTTCCCCTGTTATATTGCCCTTGTGCTGTGACATCACGCTTATATGCTGTGTAAAGCATACTTGTTAATTTGTTTTGGACCTGCTGCATCCTTTCTGACTTGCGGTAATTTGGTAACATATCAGGCACTTTCTGCTTATACCGGGGGTCTAGTAGCGTGCACACCCAGTACAGGTCGTTCCCCTTCAGCCTTTTTATACGAGGGTCCTGCGACAGGCACGACAGCATGAAAGACCCCATTTGCACAAGGTTGGATGCCGAGCTAGTCATGTCCCGTTCCTCGTCCTCAGTGATCTCGCTGAAGATATGTTCTTCCCCCCAGCCACGTACAACACCACGGTACCAGATAGGTGACAACGAGCACCCTGGGATGCCTGTTTTGATTGGTCTTCCTCCTCCCCCTCAAAGCCACATTCCTCCTCTGACTCCTCTTCCTCACAATCCTCTTCCAGCGTTGCCGCAGGTCCAGCAAGCGATGCTGATAAGGCTGTTTCTGGTGGTGATGGTGACCACAACTCTTCCTCTTCCTCGTCACGCTCATCTACGGCCTGATCCAGCACTCTTCGCAGGGCACGCTCCAGGAATAAAACAAATGGTATGATGTCGCTGATGGTGCCTTCGTTGCGACTGACAAGGTTTGTCACCTCCTCAAAAGGACGCATGAGCCTACAGGCATTGCGCATGAGCGTCCAGTAACGTGGCAAAAAAATCCCCAGCTCCGCAGAGGCTGTCCTAGCACCCCGGTCATACAAATACTCGTTAATGGCTTTTTCTTGTTGGAGCTGGCGGTCGAACATTAGGAGTGTTGAATTCCAACGTGTGGGGCTGTCACAAATCAAGCTCCTCACTGGCATGTTGTTTCGCCGCTGGATATCTGAAAAGTGCGCCATGGCCGTGTAGGAACGTCTCCTCCTCCTCTCTGTCTCCCCATCTGAACTTTCCCCCTGTTCTTCTTCTCTTCTAGCGGGCACCCACGTGACGCATCGTCATCATTATCACCCGCCTCACTTGTATATGACAACTGAACAAAGGAAGCAGCAGCGGGTACATCATCATCATAATCATCATCACATCGTACGTACATGTGTGTAATGCTGCCTGACTGAGACATATCCCTGTTATCTACATTCTCTGGCAATAATGGTTGCGCATCACTCATTTCTTCAAACTGATGTGTAAATAACTCTTCTGACTGATCAATTGAATTGGCTGTGGTACTAGTGTTGGTGGTGGCGGCAGGCGGGTGAGTGGTAACTTGAGAGGTGCCCGAAGCTAAACTGGAGGAGGATGGTGCGTCAATGTTCCAAGCGGAAGCTGTAGAAGATTGGGTGTCCTGTGTTAGCCAGTCAACTACGTCCTCTGAACTTTTCAAGTTCAGGGTAACTGGCCTCTGAACACTGGGCATTATTGTAGGGCCAAAAGGAATCACAGCACCACGACCACGACGGGCTGTGCGGGGTGTCCAGCCTCTGCCTGTCATTTTTTTTTTAATGTGGACTGTTGGTACCCCAAATAGATTGGATTGGTTGAACTTGGCACAGTACTTGTAAGCAAGACACACACTATGGGTAGCAGTCAAGCAAATGAACTTTGATTGATGGTCAGTCAAATGCACTTAGATTTAAGAAAATAAAAGTTTGGGTTTTTTAAATGTGGACTGTTGGTACCCCAAATAGATTGGATTGGTTGAACTTGGCACAGTGTATTTTAAAATTATGAGAAAAACATGATCTGTAAACTAAATAAAAATCATTTTAGGAGGTGAAGAGAAAAAGAAACCGGATGGGGGGATACCGAGCAGAGCACACCATCTACAGCCCACTGGGAGACAAACTCATCCATTCCCCCAGTGGACAAAGCCAGGTGGTACTCTGCCCGGACACGAGAGCGCACCAGCACCCGGAACATGGCCTCAGGTGACAAGGGAACCCCCCCTATCAAACACTGCTTCCTGGACTTATATATAGCCAATTTGGCTAATGCCAGGAGCAGGTTGACGAGGAGGTCCCTGGCCTTATTGCCCCGGGACACTGGGTGCCCAAAAATAAAAATGTGAGGGGAGAAATGCAGCCAGAACTGCAGGAGGAGGCCCCTCAAGAGTGACAAGAAGGGCTGCAGTCTGGCGCAACTAAAATAAATATGATACACGGACTCTCCCTTGCCACAGAATGGACAAGTGGAGGGAGAGTCCGTGAATTTAGCTAAGTACTCTCCCGTGCTCAGTGCACCATGGAGCACTCTCCAACTCAAGTCCCCGGTGGGTCTTGGAACTAAATCAGAATAAAGTTCCCTCCACCGGGGTCTCTTGCCCTCGTCAGTTGGTAGGACCCGCCTCCAGATGGTATCGGGACGGGTCACGAGGGCAAGGAAGTGCACTGTATGGAGCACGAGAGAATATAAGCTCTTCCTCGGCATGCCGCGAAAGCATGCCGAGGGTATGTCCCTCAACCTTGAGAGGTTGGGGACAGGAGGAGCCTGAGGGGAAACACGGGGCTTATGTCCAATGCAAACAGCCGGAGAAGGGGTGTTGAAAGGTGCATGTGGCACTCCGGCCTGCAAAGCCCCGCGAAGGAAGGTGCGCGAGTCGGGGGAGATGGCATCTCTAATCTCCTGGAGCAAGCGCCCTGAGACTTTGGGCGTCACATATCCCAAACGGAGCGCAAGCTCCTGGGGTGACACCCAATCAGAACGCCCGTATTCCAGGAGATCCCCGACTCGGGTCATCCGTGCATGACTAAGGCGGCGGATGATACTGGGGTACTGTAACATTGGAGCCCCCACTGCTGCATTAAATAGCAGGGGCTCTGTAAATATTTCATCCCCCAAAGGCACGCCCTGCCTGGTCACGGAGACCATGCTCCAGGCCTTGAGGGTTTCCTGGTAGTATGCCGGCAACACAGAGAGGTCTTTTCCAAACCCCTCGGGCCTGATCAGAAATAATTGCCGGTCATACCCCAGGTTGCGCAACTGGCGATAAAAGCTGGATGCCAGTGCGCACCACTGCGGAGAGGGATCTGCATATAGGTATCTCTGCAGGTACTGAAGGCGGAAGGTGGACAACTGGGAGCACACACAAACTACTCCCTGTCCACCCTCCACCAAAGGCAGACTTGCCACCCCTGCAGAGACCCAATGCCTTCCCATCCAGAGGAAATCTAACAAATTCCTCTGGATATTGGTGACAAACTCGGGGGTCAGACAAATCAGCCGGTGCCAGATCTGAGAAGCCACCAGCTGATTCACCACTAGAGTCCGCCCCCTAAGGGAAAGCATTTTTGCTAGACCCCTCCATCGTCCCAGACGAGAGAGGACACTGCCCTCTAACTCCCTCCAGTTGTCTGGGACGGAAGCGTCCGCAGCGGACAGGTAGACCCCCAGATATTTAATGACATCTGCCTCCCACGTGATGTCACGAAACGTGGGAGGCAAAGAGTCTACCTGTAAATTACCCTCTAAAAGGCCTGTGCATTTGGACCAGTTGATCTGAGCGGAGGAGGCAGCTGAATATACCTCCTGGCACTGTTTTGCCAGCTCAAGATCAACTGGATCCTGGGCCACGAGGAGCACATCGTCAGCATAAGCTGAAAGGACAATCCGCATGTCTGGATCTTTTAGCACCAGCCCTGTGAGCCTTTTCCTCAGTAGGCAGAGGAAAGGCTCAATGGCCAGTGCATATAACTGTCCAGACAAGGGACATCCTTGACGCACCCCTCGTCCAAATACCAAAGGTGCTGTTAGGGACCAATTGATTTTAAGTAAACACTCTGCAGAGGCGTACAGCGTTCTTATAAAGCCCACAAACTGTGGGCCAAAGCCGTACGCTTGCAGAGTGGCTATGAGGTAACCATGGTCCACCCTGTCAAACGCCTTCTCTTGATCTAAAGAGAGAAAGGCGAGTGACAGACCAGTCCTGCGAGAATAATGCAATAGATCCCGGACCAGAAAGATACTATCAAAGATAGTCCGGCCCGGGATCGCATAGGACTGGTCAGGGTGAACCAATTCTGCCAGCACAGACCCAAGTCTAAGCGAGATGGCTTTAGCTACAATCTTGTAGTCCGTGCTGAGCAGAGAGACCGGTCGCCAGTTCTTAATAAGCCGGAGATCCCCCTTTTTGGGCAGCAGGGCAAGTACTGCCCTGCGACAAGACAGGGGCATCTCCCCGGTCTCCAGGGCTTCCCCAAGGACCAGATGGAAATCAGGTCCCAGAGTCTCCCAGAAAAATTGGAAAAACTCTACAGTCAGTCCGTCCAGTCCTGGAGACTTCTCACAGGACATGGCACGGAGGGCTTCAGAGAGCTCTTGAAAAGACAGTGGTATATCAAGCCGCTCTCTTACACCCTCACTGACTGTGGGGAGCCCCTCCCATAGCACCCTGCAGGCGTCCGGAGAAATGGGATCCGGAGAGTAAAGATCTTTATAAAAGTTCCGGGCTCTATCCCGGATACTCTCCGGATCTGTAAGGGGGGCACCGTCTTCATCTAGAAGACAGGTGATGTGCCTACTGTTACCCCCCTTTTTCTCCAGTGAGTAGAAGAGGCGCGAGCCGCGGTCTAGATCTTTGAGAAAACCTAAGCGGCTGCGCACGTATGCCCCCTTGGCCTGTTGTCGTTCCAGGTCACAGAGGACACCCTTCCTCTCTACATACTCGCTCTGCAGGGATTGGTCCCTACAAGTGAACAGCCTCTGCTCCAGATGGAGTACCTCCCCCCGGAGTGACTCCAACTCAGCTTTGCGCTGCCCACTCGCACCCTTGGTATATTCCTGACACAGAAGTCGCAAATGAACCTTGCCCACGTCCCACCACAGTTTTAACGTGGCAAAGTCCCCCTTGCAACCCCTCCAGTCCGTCCAAAACTCCCGGATCAATGTAACGAGCCCCTGGTCCTTCAACAAAGCATTGTTGAAGTGCCAATAGGCGGCTCGTGGCGCTGTTGGCGTTAGCGCCACTGTCACAGACACACAGTTGTGGTCTGTGAACGGAGCCAGCCTAATGGCACAAGAACCGACTCGTGACATATAGTGACTAGATATATATAGTCTGTCGATCCGGGAGTGGGACACCAGACCGGCTCTCACCCTGACGTAGGTGAAACCGTCTGATGCCCCTGGGTTCTGCTCTCGCCAGATGTCCTCCAGGGAGAAGCGGGCGATGATCTCCCGCAGGGCTGACGCAGAAGGCGGGTACGGCTCTGGACTATTCCGGTCCAGAGCGTCGAGGGTGCAGTTGAAATCACCCCCGAGTACCAAACACTCATCTGCGTCAACCGTCTCCAAAAACTGGGACAGTCTGGCGAGGAACCTCACTCTCTCGAGCCCTCCAGCAGGGGCATATATATTAACTAGGTTAATGATGCTACCCTGCTCTCGGACCCGGAGGTGGATTAGACGGCCTGGGATAACAGCTTTCACAAGCAGCAGCTCTGGCTGAAAAGACTCTGAGAACAGGGTCACCACTCCACATGACGCCGATGTGAAGTGGCTGAAGAAGACCCTGCCTCTCCACTCCAGTTGCCACGAGGCCTCAGCCTCTGGAGTGGTTTGGTATTTAGCGTGCTGATGTGCAAAGCCATTACTGCGTGTCAGGAATTGTGCGTTCCTCAGACCCTTGAGACTGCTGATAGGACACGCACATTTTATAGAATTTCCGGACGCGGAGATGCTCCGCAGTCCCAGAATTCTTGGCCCTAGTGCTGACCACTAGATATTGCTGGAGAGAGTGGAAAATAAACGACATATTCTTCCACCTCTCCAAGGCCAGCCGCACCTTCCTTTTCTTTTGTCCATGAAGGGTGCTCTGAAGGAATAGATCTATTTCCTTGACAGGGATAACCCACCCAGAATCTGATGTTCCTTCTAGTGGGTCACCCCTGGGCTCCTCTTGGCTGAGGGCTTTTACTCCATCCTCCCCGGCTGGAGTCAGTTTCCTCAGCTTTATTCTCAGGGACCCCCTCTTAGATGATACAGAAGGAGTCCCTTTAGCACCCTTCAAGGTAAATAATGGACCCTTGGATTGCTGCTGCACCCCTGTAGCTTCAGGAGTGCATTCAGGGGTAGCTGGCTGGACAGCAGTGGCTGGCATGGCTTCCTTAATGGAAGCCTTGGAGGCTTTATATGCCTCCTCTGCCAGTTCCACCGCTGCTTGCTCAGCTTGGATGGCACCGATGTTAGGGTCAGTGGACGGCTGAGGAGGGTAGACAGGCTCTCCCATGATGTTAACAGGAAAACCTGTTTTATCACCCTCCCCCATTTCCACTTCCCCTTGTGCCACATCCCCCCTGACAGACAAATCCATGGGGTCCTGAATGGGGGTCATGCCTATATTCCCCCCCTCCAGTAGTGACTCGGCCTGGGGCTCTAACAAAGCCCGAGGTACGTCACTAGAGAGTGACACTGGAGGAGGAGACTGACTGGTGCCCTTGAAGCTCAGCACCTCAGGGACACTGACTACCCATTCAGCAGGGGCTTTGTTGGGACCCCCCTCAAAGGCCAGAGGCAGAACCTGATCTTTCTTGTCTACCCCTGCCTCACTTGGGAGACCCTCTTGCCCCTGCTTTTCCTCCAGACCCTTTTCCACATTAACCCCTATAGGGTCTGGAGAGAGAGATGTGTGGTCTGGCACCGGCTGGCTGAGCTTAATAACCGGGCCAGAAAATGTCACCGGATGAGGAGGAGATGTTTTGTTCCTCTTCTTGCTTTTAGAGGGAGGTGCTCCACTATAGAGCACTTCCCACTTATCAGCAACCTCCCTGTTGGTTTTATGCTTCCTCTTCCTGGGGACGTCACTCCTGGAAGAGGAGCTGCCACTAGCTGCCTCCCCTGCAGAGGGCTTATTATCCCTCTGCTTACACTGTGCCCCCACACTAACTGATGTGCTAATGAGGGGCTATGACCCTTGAGGTCCCCGCTGTTATGGGCTCAGCGGGGATGGGTGCCGTACTGACGGAGGTGCCATTTGCTGGGGCTGGGGCATGATGCTTTACATTAGGACAATTCCTACGTGTATGCCCCAACCCCTTGCAATGATAGTACTGCACCTCCGTAGTGCTGTAAAAAATCCTGTACAGCACCCCCTCAAATGGAACCCCAAAAGACCCCTCTATGTTTTCTGCACCCTGAGGCAGGCACATTTGTACCTGCCTCTTGAAAGAGAGCACATGACGAAGTGCTCTCTCTCTGCACCCCAGGGGAATTTTAATAAATGGTGTTTTTACTTCCCCTAGGGTTAGCAGGTGGGGGCGCAGGAGGGAGTCTGGTAGGAAGGGGGGCACATTAGAGAGTGTTACTTTTGTGCCCAACCCTTCCAGGGGTTCTATTGGGACATATAATCCCCCCACTGTGATGCCTCTCTGTATAAGAATGTGAGCAGCAGCCAGCGTACGGGTAAAGAAAACTGCTTTCCCGTACATTTTGCTGGCTGCTACTATAACAGAGGGGCTGATGACGTTAGCTGCAGCACGCAGATAGATATCAATGCTGTAGACCCCAGACATCTGACATTTAACCCCATGCTTCCTAGTGATCTGCCCCTCAGCCCCAGCGGTGGTATTACTGGGGCCAGCAGAAACCACCTGTGACCAGGTATTAGCCACAGGGGTAGGTCTGCTGGCAGAACCACCAGGAGCTGGGGCTGCCTTATCTGCCTGGGGCCTATGCTGTGCAGTGCTGCAGCTAGGATTTTCAGGGGCCATTATTCCCCCTTTTGACCCCTGAGGCTTCTTAGTGGTCTTATCCCTCATGTTTAGACCCTTTTTTTTTTAGTTTATTTGTTTTATTTATTTTTATTTTTTTGTTTTATGATTTTTTACTGTTTTCTTTTTTTTTTAAATATAAAAGTGTGAAAAAGAAACAAAAAGACAAAACTAAGGGAGACAAAACTAAGGGAGAGAGAGAGGTGATGCTTTGCAGTAGAAGGGTTAATGGCCTGTTGCAAGGTGTCTAATTGCAACAACACAGAGAACACAGAGGCTTTTTAACCCCTCTGTGTCTCTGTGTCAGATGTTAAAAAAAAAAAAAAAAAAAAAAAGCCTTTTCAACAAAAAATTCTAATTGTTTTCCCCCCCACTGCCTACAAAGATGTTACTTGTCTTCTCTCCCCCAAAACATAAAACCCAACACCAAACAAACAAAACTTCAACAAAACCTAATAAACTTTTTAAAAGAAAAAAAGTCAAAGTAACAAAGCTCCAGGAGTGAAGGTGTAGTGCTAAGAGAGGGTTGTGGCAAAGTATCCAGGAGACAGCTCACTCTCCTGGGATAGAGACTTGAGCCTGAGTCCCAGAAAACTAAAACTTAAATTAAACTAAGAAAAACACCACAAAAACTCCCAAAAAAGAACAACACCGTGCACAAAGTGCTTATAAACAGAAAGGTGTTAAAATAAAACTTGTATTTGAGGGACTAAGACCCTAAAAAGCCTTTTGTTTGGAGCTCAAGCATTCACACAACATGCTCTCTGGCACAGTACTTGTAAGCAAGACTCACACTATGGGTAGCGGTCAAGCAAATTATCTTTGATTGACGGTCAGGCAAATGCACTTAGATTTAAGAAAATAAAAGTTTGGGTTTTTTAAATGTGGACTGTTGGTACCCCAAATAGATTGGATTGGTTGAACTTGGCACAGTGTATTTTAAAATTATGAGAAAAACTGTTCTGTAAACTAAAGAAAAATCATTTTAGGAGGGTGAGAGATAAAGAAACCGGATGGGGGGATACCGAGCAGAGCACACCATCTAAAGCCCACTGGGAGACAAACTCATCCATTCCCCCAGTGGACAAAGCCAGGTGGTACTCTGCCCGGATACGGGAGCGCACCAGCACCCGGAACATGGCCTCAGGTGACAAGGGAACCCCCCCTATCAAACACTGCTTCCTGGACTTATATATAGCCAATTTGGCTAATGCCAGGAGCAGGTTGACGAGGAGGTCCCTGGCCTTATTGCCCCGGGACACTGGGCGCCCAAAAATAAAAATGTGAGGGGAGAAATGCAGCCAGAACTGCAGGAGGAGGCCCCTCAAGAGTGACAAGAGGGGCTGCAGTCTGGCGCAACTAAAATAAATATGATACACGGACTCTCCCTTGCCACAGAATGGACAAGTGGAGGGAGAGTCCGTGAATTTAGCTAAGTACTCTCCCGTGCTCAGTGCACCATGGAGCACTCTCCAACTCAAGTCCCCGGTGGGTCGTGGAACTAAATCAGAATAAAGTTCCCTCCACCGGGGCCTCTTGCCCTCGTCAGCTGGTAGGACCCGCCTCCAGATGGTATCGGGACGGGTCACGAGGGCAAGGAAGTGCACTGTATGGAGCACGAGAGAATATAAGCTCTTCCTCGGCATGCCGCGAAAGCATGCCGAGGGTATGTCCCTCAACTTTGAGAGGTTGGGGACAGGAGGAGCCTGAGGGGAAACACGGGGCTTGTGTCCAATGCAAACAGCCGGAGCAGGGGTGTTGAAAGGTGCATGTGGCACTCCGGCCTGCAAAGCCCCGCGAAGGAAGGTGCTCGAGTCGGGGGAGATGGCATCCCTAATCTCCTGGAGCAAGCGTCCTGAGACTTTGGGCGTCACATATCCCAAACGGAGCGCAAGCTCCTGGGGTGACACCCAATCAGAACGCCTGTATTCCAAGAGATCCCCGACACGGGTCATCCGTGCATGACTAAGGCGGCGGATGATACTGGGGGACTGTAACATTGGAGCCCCCACTGCTGGATTAAATAGCAGGGGCTCCGTGAATATTTCATCCCCCAAAGGCACGCCCTGCCTGGTCACGGAGACCATGCTCCAGGCCTTGAGGGTTTCCTGGTAGTATGCCGGCAACACAGAGAGGTCTCTCCCAAACCCCTCGGGCCTGATCAGAAATAATTGCCGGTCATACCCCAGGTTGCGCAACTGGCGAAAAAAGCTGGATGCCAGTGCGCACCACTGCGGAGAGGGATCTGCATATAGGTATCTCTGCAGGTACTGAAGGCGGAAGGTGGACAACTGGGAGCACACACAAACTACTCCCTGTCCACCCTCCACCAAAGGCAGACTTGCCACCCCTGCAGAGACCCAATGCCTTCCCATCCAGAGGAAATCTAACAAACTCCTCTGGATATTGGTGACAAACTCGGGGGTCGGACTCAGACAAATCAGCCGGTGCCAGATCTGAGAAGCCACCAGCTGATTCACCACTAGAGTTCGCCCCCTAAGGGAAAGCATTTTTGCTAGACCCCTCCATCGTCCCAGACGAGAGAGGACACTGCCCTCTAACTCCCTCCAGTTGTCTGGGACGGAAGCGTCCGCAGCGGACAGGTAGACCCCCAGATATTTAATGACATCTGCCTCCCACGTGATGTCACGAAACGTGGGAGGCAAAGAGTCTACCTGTAAATTACCCTCTAAAAGGCCTGTGCATTTGGACCAGTTGATCTGAGCGGAGGAGGCAGCTGAATATACCTCCTGGCACTGTTTTGCCAGCTCAAGATCAACTGGATCCTGGGCCACGAGGAGCACATCGTCAGCATAAGCTGAAAGGACAATCCGCATGTCTGGATCTTTTAGCACCAGCCCTGTGAGCCTTTTCCTCAGTAGGCAGAGGAAAGGCTCAATGGCCAGTGCATATAACTGTCCAGACAAGGGACATCCTTGACGCACCCCTCGTCCAAATACCAAAGGTGCTGTTAGGGACCAATTGATTTTAAGTAAACACTCTGCAGAGGCGTACAGCGTTCTTATAAAGCCCACAAACTGTGGGCCAAAGCCGTACGCTTGCAGAGTGGCTATGAGGTAACCATGGTCCACCCTGTCAAACGCCTTCTCTTGATCTAAAGAGAGAAAGGCGAGTGACAGACCAGTCCTGCGAGAATAATGCAATAGATCCCGGACCAGAAAGATACTATCAAAGATAGTCCGGCCCGGGATCGCATAGGACTGGTCAGGGTGAACCAATTCTGCCAGCACAGACCCAAGTCTAAGCGAGATGGCTTTAGCTACAATCTTGTAGTCCGTGCTGAGCAGAGAGACCGGTCGCCAGTTCTTAATAAGCCGGAGATCCCCCTTTTTGGGCAGCAGGGCAAGTACTGCCCTGCGACAAGACAGGGGCATCTCCCCGGTCTCCAGGGCTTCCCCAAGGACCAGATGGAAATCAGGTCCCAGAGTCTCCCAGAAAAATTGGAAAAACTCTACAGTCAGTCCGTCCAGTCCTGGAGACTTCTCACAGGACATGGCACGGAGGGCTTCAGAGAGCTCTTGAAAAGATAGTGGTATATCAAGCCGCTCTCTTACACCCTCACTGACTGTGGGGAGCCCCTCCCATAGCACCCTGCAGGCGTCTGGAGAAATGGGATCCGGAGAGTAAAGATCTTTATAAAAGTTCCGGGCTCTATCCCGGATACTCTCCGGATCTGTAAGGGAGGCACCGTCTTCATCTAGAAGACAGGTGATGTGCCTACTGTTACCCCCCTTTTTCTCCAGTGAGTAGAAGAGGCGCGAGCCGCGGTCTAGATCTTTGAGAAAACCTAAGCGGCTGCGCACGTATGCCCCCTTGGCCTGTTGTCGTTCCAGGTCACAGAGGACACCCTTCCTCTCTACATACTCGCTCTGCAGGGATTGGTCCCTACAAGTGAACAGCCTCTGCTCCAGATGGAGTACCTCCCCCCGGAGTGACTCCAACTCAGCTTCGCGCTGCCCACTCGCACCCTTGGTATATTCCTGACACAGAAGTCGCAAATGAACCTTGCCCACGTCCCACCACAGTTTTAACGTGGCAAAGTCTCCCTTGCAACCCCTCCAGTCCGTCCAAAACTCCCGGATCAATGTCACGAGCCCCTGGTCCTTCAACAAAGCATTGTTGAAGTGCCAATAGGCGGCTCGTGGCGCTGTTGGCGTTAGCGCCACCGTCACAGACACACAGTTGTGGTCTGTGAACGGAGCCAGCCTAATGGCACAAGAACCGACTCGTGACATATAGTGACTAGATATATATAGTCTGTCGATCCGGGAGTGGGACACCAGACCGCCTCTCACCCTGACGTAGGTGAAACCGTCTGATGCCCCTGGGTTCTGCTCTCGCCAGATGTCCTCCAGGGAGAAGCGGGCGATGATCTCCCGCAGGGCTGACGCAGAAGGCGGGTACGGCTCTGGACTATTCCGGTCCAGAGCGTTGAGGGTGCAGTTGAAATCACCCCCGAGTGCCAAACACTCATCTGCGTCAACCGTCTCCAAAAACTGGGACAGTCTGGCGAGGAACCTCACTCTCTCGGGCCCTCCAGCAGGGGCATATATATTAACTAGGTTAATGATGCTACCCTGCTCTCGGACCCGGAGGTGGATTAGACGGCCTGGGATAACAGCTTTCACAAGCAGCAGCTCTGGCTGAAAAGACTCTGAGAACAGGGTCACCACTCCACATGACGCTGATGTGAAGTGGCTGAAGAAGACCCTGCCTCTCCACTCCAGTTGCCACGAGGCCTCAGCCTCTGGAGTGGTTTGGTATTTAGCGTGCTGATGTGCAAAGCCATTACTGCGTGTCAGGAATTGTGCGTTCCTCAGACCCTTGAGACTGCTGATAGGACACGCACATTTTATAGAATTTCCGGACGCGGAGATGCTCCGCAGTCCCAGAATTCTTGGCCCTAGTGCTGACCACTAGATATTGCTGGAGAGAGTGGAAAATAAACGACATATTCTTCCACCTCTCCAAGGCCAGCCGCACCTTCCTTTTCTTTTGTCCATGAAGGGTGCTCTGAAGGAATAGATCTATTTCCTTGACAGGGATAACCCACCCAGAATCTGATGTTCCTTCTAGTGGGTCACCCCTGGGCTCCTCTTGGCTGAGGGCTTTTACTCCATCCTCCCCGGCTGGAGTCAGTTTCCTCAGCTTTATTCTCAGGGACCCCCTCTTAGATGATACAGAAGGAGTCCCTTTAGCACCCTTCAAGGTAAATAATGGACCCTTGGATTGCTGCTGCACCCCTGTAGCTTCAGGAGTGCATTCAGGGGTAGCTGGCTGGACAGCAGTGGCTGGCATGGCTTCCTTAATGGAAGCCTTGGAGGCTTTATATGCCTCCTCTGCCAGTTCCACCGCTGCTTGCTCAGCTTGGATGGCACCGATGTTAGGGTCAGTGGACGGCTGAGGAGGGTAGACAGGCTCTCCCATGATGTTAACAGGAAAACCTGTTTTATCACCCTCCCCCATTTCCACTTCCCCTTGTGCCACATCCCCCCTGACAGACAAATCCATGGGGTCCTGAATGGGGGTCATGCCTATATTCCCCCCCTCCAGTAGTGACTCGGCCTGGGGCTCTAACAAAGCCCGAGGTACGTCACTAGAGAGTGACACTGGAGGAGGAGACTGACTGGTGCCCTTGAAGCTCAGCACCTCAGGGACACTGACTACCCATTCAGCAGGGGCTTTGTTGGGACCCCCCTCAAAGGCCAGAGGCAGAACCTGATCTTTCTTGTCTACCCCTGCCTCACTTGGGAGACCCTCTTGCCCCTGCTTTTCCTCCAGACCCTTTTCCACATTAACCCCTATAGGGTCTGGAGAGAGAGATGTGTGGTCTGGCACCGGCTGGCTGAGCTTAATAACCGGGCCAGAAAATGTCACCGGATGAGGAGGAGATGTTTTGTTCCTCTTCTTGCTTTTAGAGGGAGGTGCTCCACTATAGAGCACTTCCCACTTATCAGCAACCTCCCTGTTGGTTTTATGCTTCCTCTTCCTGGGGACGTCACTCCTGGAAGAGGAGCTGCCACTAGCTGCCTCCCTTGCAGAGGGCTTATTATCCCTCTGCTTACACTGTGCCCCCACACTAACTGATGTGCTAATGAGGGGCTATGACCCTTGAGGTCCCCGCTGTTATGGGCTCAGCGGGGATGGGTGCCGTACTGACGGAGGTGCCATTTGCTGGGGCTGGGGCATGATGCTTTACATTAGGACAATTCCTACGTGTATGCCCCAACCCCTTGCAATGATAGTACTGCACCTCCGTAGTGCTGTAAAAAATCCTGTACAGCACCCCCTCAAATGGAACCCCAAAAGACCCCTCTATGTTTTCTGCACCCTGAGGCAGGCACATTTGTACCTGCCTCTTGAAAGAGAGCACATGACGAAGTGCTCTCTCTCTGCACCCCAGGGGAATTTTAATAAATGGTGTTTTTACTTCCCCTAGGGTTAGCAGGTGGGGGCGCAGGAGGGAGTCTGGTAGGAAGGGGGGCACATTAGAGAGTGTTACTTTTGTGCCCAACCCTTCCAGGGGTTCTATTGGGACATATAATCCCCCCACTGTGATGCCTCTCTGTATAAGAATGTGAGCAGCAGCCAGCGTACGGGTAAAGAAAACTGCTTTCCCGTACATTTTGCTGGCTGCTACTATAACAGAGGGGCTGATGACGTTAGCTGCAGCACGCAGATAGATATCAATGCTGTAGACCCCAGACATCTGACATTTAACCCCATGCTTCCTAGTGATCTGCCCCTCAGCCCCAGCGGTGGTATTACTGGGGCCAGCAGAAACCACCTGTGACCAGGTATTAGCCACAGGGGTAGGTCTGCTGGCAGAACCACCAGGAGCTGGGGCTGCCTTATCTGCCTGGGGGCCTATGCTGTGCAGTGCTGCAGCTAGGATTTTCAGGGGCCATTATTCCCCCTTTTGACCCCTGAGGCTTCTTAGTGGTCTTATCCCTCATGTTTAGACCCTTTTTTTTTTAGTTTATTTGTTTTATTTATTTTTATTTTTTTGTTTTATGATTTTTTACTGTTTTCTTTTTTTTTTAAATATAAAAGTGTGAAAAAGAAACAAAAAGACAAAACTAAGGGAGACAAAACTAAGGGAGAGAGAGAGGTGATGCTTTGCAGTAGAAGGGTTAATGGCCTGTTGCAAGGTGTCTAATTGCAACAACACAGAGAACACAGAGGCTTTTTAACCCCTCTGTGTCTCTGTGTCAGATGTTAAAAAAAAAAAAAAAAAAAAAAAAGCCTTTTCAACAAAAAATTCTAATTGTTTTCCCCCCCACTGCCTACAAAGATGTTACTTGTCTTCTCTCCCCCAAAACATAAAACCCAACACCAAACAAACAAAACTTCAACAAAACCTAATAAACTTTTTAAAAGAAAAAAAGTCAAAGTAACAAAGCTCCAGGAGTGAAGGTGTAGTGCTAAGAGAGGGTTGTGGCAAAGTATCCAGGAGACAGCTCACTCTCCTGGGATAGAGACTTGAGCCTGAGTCCCAGAAAACTAAAACTTAAATTAAACTAAGAAAAACACCACAAAAACTCCCAAAAAAGAACAACACCGTGCACAAAGTGCTTATAAACAGAAAGGTGTTAAAATAAAACTTGTATTTGAGGGACTAAGACCCTAAAAAGCCTTTTGTTTGGAGCTCAAGCATTCACACAACATGCTCTCTGGCACAGTACTTGTAAGCAAGACTCACACTATGGGTAGCGGTCAAGCAAATTATCTTTGATTGACGGTCAGGCAAATGCACTTAGATTTAAGAAAATAAAAGTTTGGGTTTTTTAAATGTGGACTGTTGGTACCCCAAATAGATTGGATTGGTTGAACTTGGCACAGTACTTGTAAGCAAGACACACACTATGGGTAGCGGTCAAGCAAATGAACTTTGATTGACGGTCAGGAAAATGCACTTAGATTTAAGAAAATAAAAGTTTGGGTTTTTTAAAAGTAGACAACTAGTAAACAATATTATATTGTATGCGTTGTGCACACACAGTATAAGCTGTGAGCCTGACACACACACTTGCAAGCAGGGGCTAGCAGGGAGACAGGCAAATGAAATTAGATTACACAGAAAAAAAATAAAGAAAAAAAATGATGTTATAGCCCTAAAAAGGGCTTTTTGGGGTGCTGTGTTTACAGCAGAGATCTGATGAGTCCTTCAGCACTGCACTGGACACTGAATAAACTTGCCTAGCTATTGATTTTCCTATTCAATCAGCATCACCTACACTCTACCTCCTCTCTGTAAGACTGCAAGTTAGTTATGATTCCAAAATGGCTGCTGTCCATGAGGTAGATGGCTCTGGAAGGGAGTGTATGCTGCTGATTGGCTGGAATGTGTCTGCTGACTGTGACATGCAGGGTCAAAGTTTGCTCAATGATAAGGTATTGGGGGCGGGTCAAATCTCGCATATGTTCGCTGTTCGCCGTGAACGCGAACATGCTATGTTCGCCGGGAACAATCCGCCGGCGAACTATTCGCGACATCTTAACTGCTGACGGGAAAGGCAGACCGCTGCAGCCGAGGTCTGGAAATTGCACCTTGATACCAGAGGGCCCACCAGGCAAAAGGAAGTTCCCCCAGTAAATTTTCAGTTAATGTGTTTTATTCAAATTTCTGGTGGAATTTATCCTGATTTATGCAGGCCTACACTTAAAGGCAACTTGCAAAGATGCCGTCTAAAATGAAAGCAAAGGACAAAAAAGCTGATATCTTAAAAACACCGAACATTTTTTCTCCCAGGAGCAAGGGCGCTAATACCTCTAATACTGAGGAAGAAACTCACCCTAATGTTGAGGCTAATCGCTCGCCAGAAAAAGTGTCTCAAACTGTGAGTGCGGGGAGCTCCTTTTCTGATGAAGAAGATATCCTGACATGCTCAAAAATGAGAGAACTATTCCAAAACTTTAAAACTAGCCTTGTGGCAGACTTAACCAAAAAAATCACCGAAAATACACAACTCATTAAAGAAGATAAGGAAAGAGTTGACGCGGTTGAAAAAGTTTGTGACAAACTAATTTCCGATAATAACAGTTTATTAAAATACACCTCGATTCTGGAAAATAAATTAGAAGACCTGCAGTTAAAAACTATCCCACTTGAAGACCGCAGTAGGATAAATAATCTGCGTTTAAGAAGCATATCGGAGACGATACCAGAGAACAATTTGAAGACCTATGTAGAGGACTTATGGGGGACCTTGGTCCCAAATATTTCAAAATCAGAAAATACTATTGACAGTATCCATAGGCTGCCTCTAGCTAGACACTTAGATAAGTCCTTACCCAGAGATGTTATCCTTAGATTGCACTTTAGATCCTACAAAGAAACAATAGTAAGGGTCTCATATGAAAAAAAAGGTTTACCCTCCCCATATGAACATATCAAAATATTTACAGATTTATCAGCTCAGACACTAGCTAGGAGGAGAGAATTTTCAGAAATAACCCAGATATTAAGACAGAGAGAAATTAAGTATAAATGGATCTCTCCAACTGGTATTTCAGTATATAAGGATTTAAATTGGTATAGGATTAAAACAGTCCAGGAAGGTGTAAAAATGTTGAAAGAATGGCAGATGGACATAGTTAAGGAAGTCAAAGGGGTTGAAAAAGTGACACTGTCTGCCAGTAACTTGACCTGGCATACAAGGCTAAGTTAAAAAGTGTATATGTACCCAAATATAGAAAGGGACAATGTTACTAGACTTGCCAGGAAATATTGATAGTTCATTAGATAGATGAGAAGATTTTCATAGTGTATAAAGCCGAAAAAGGATATCCTCCCACATGTAATTTCTCTGTTTCCCGACTCTTACGCCCCTCCCTTTCTTCTCTCCAGGTCCGCCTACCCCCTCTCTCACCACTCCCCTTCACTTTACAATTAAGAATTCCCTTATAGGATTATATGATATATGGGTCCGCTTTTTCTCTTTCTTTAGTCACTTTGTTGTTTTGTAGTTTCACAATTAGAGGGTAGTGCTCATTCATTAGAAGTAGGATGTTGTAAATTGTCACTACGCCCTGGGAGGGGATACTTTCATAATATAATATTACAGCACCTAAATAGGAGAGGGGAGCGGTGAGATGGTGGGGAGGGGGGGGGGGGGTGCAACGGAGGTAGGGCGGGGGAAAGGAGTTATGTATTCTGCCCCCCTAGTTGGAGAAGAGCTAAGGGTTAATATATTTTATTAGAGGTCAATAAGTGTCTACATGGGTTCTGCAAGGGCATACATGCTTGCCTACCCTACTATGTAAAAGGCAATCTCTTTAATGGTACATCTCCTCCTCTATTTCTTCCTTTTATCCTTCCTTTTTTTCTCTTTGTCCTTTTCTTTTTTTCTTATCTGTAGGTCTCCCTACCAATGGTGGATAGCCACCCCTGACATTTCCCTATACCAGGCTATCGCCCTGTTAACCAGAGTCTAGGATGTCGGTAGACTTTGCTTTAATATGTATGAATGTGTATGTTGAAAGAATGATGAATGTATCCGGGAACTATCTGAGGCATTGTAAAGTGGAAACTTTATTATATATGACATGGGAGGAATCTAAAAATCTTGTCAATGGGTAAAGGATTAAAAGTCATCTTGCATAATGTAAATGGTCTGAACTCAGCAACAAAGAGGAAAATAGCCTTCTTGAACTATTATAAGATTCAGGCGGATATTCTCTGCCTCCAAGAAACCCATCTAAAGAGGGAGTCAGTGCAATATATGTCCAATAAATCTTATCCAACTAGAATCGACTCCACATATAACAACAAATCAAAAGGAGTCTCTATCTTTTTTAACAAAAGGTTAGTGGTGGCTGAAGAATTTAAAAAAATAGACCCCTTGGGTAGATATATAATATGGATTGGCCATATAAACAATAGATTGATAACCTTAGTTAATGTCTATCTGCCAAATAAAAACCAAAACAGATATCTTAAACATTTACTGATTTTTTTAAATCAAAAAAGGATTGATTATGTTATGTGGGGACTTCAATCTGGTAACTAATGTGTCAATGGATAAACAGAGGTCTTATAAAGTTAGATGTCAGAGACTAAGATAATTAACATTTTGAAAGAAGGTAAAAATCCGGAGCAGTGCGGAAGCTATCGACCAATATCTCTGATTAATTGAGATATAAAAATCTACGCCAAAATATTGGCAAATAAACTGAAAACCATAATTAACCAGTTGATCCATAGAGACCAAACAGGCTTTATTCCTGGTCGCCAGGCATCTGATAACTCTAGACGAATGATTGATATTTTAAACTACGTTGTAGAACAGGATATACCCTTATTGGCCCTGTCTTTGGATGCGGAAAAGGCATTCGACAGGCTCAATTGGGAATTTCTCCAGGCTGTCCTGACGAAATTCGGATTTAACGACTTTGCCTCGAGAACTGTTAAAGCCCTGTATGCCAATCCTACGGCATATATAGCAAATCCAGACTTCGAGTCAAAAAAGTTTAAAATTGTTAATGGCACTCGGCAGGGATGTCCCCTATCCCCTTTACTGTTTATCCTTTTTATAGAACCCCTAGCTATTTATATTCGAGAGTGTAAAGCTATTGTAAAGCTATAGAGGGTGTAATTATTAATAAGGATGAATTTAAATTTATGGGTTTTGCAGATGATATTGTCATTACTATGACTAACCCGGAGGAGGCATGCCCAAAATTACAAGAAATTCTGGATGAATTCGGAAGACTATCATATTTCAAGATAAATAATCTAAAATCTAATACCTTAATGAGAGGTTTTAAACCGGAAGTTAAAAATAGATTGGGGAAAATATCCTCGTATAATTGGAAATCCGAATATATAGTCCATTTGGGCATAAAACTGTCATTTGGAGTCAAGGATATTCTTAAAGTTGACTTGGAAGGTGTCATGAAACAAATCAGACCTATTCTATGTGATTGGAGATCTCTTAACTTGCCCTGGTCGGCGAGAATCGCAGCAACCAACATGAGTATTGTCCCGAAAATTACCTATTGCTTAAGATCCATACCTGACAGAATATCAAACAATTATCTGAAAATCATCCAGGACATTTTGGATAAATACATATATGGTGGAAAAAAAAAGTAGAATCATGAAAAGCGTGGTTAGTAAGAAATATGAAAAAGGAGGCTTAAATGCCCCTAGTATAAGAGACATATATCATAAAATTATCGTTGCGCAACTTATAAATTGGAACACCCTCCAGGAGAAACCTAGATGGTTGGTCTTTGAAGAGGCTATTCTTAGTGACTCCTCTATAAAGAACCTATTATGGTTACCGTATTATAATAAAAATTCACTGGGTAAACTACCAAAAAATTTGCAATTTCTAGTAAAATTTTGGTATAAAAATAAAGAGAGAATGCAAATAACACATTATCCATCTTTAGCCACCCCTATTGAATTGGTCTATTCCAGTGACCCCTCCGTAAACCTTTATCTTTCGTATAAAGGAGGCATTTCCTTGGTATTAGAGTTATATAATAATAATAATCTTTGGAAAAAATACAACCTGGAAAAACTCTCATGGCTAAATTATGAAAGCTTAAAACAAGCTTTAATTTCCTGGGGATTTAAAACCCAAGAAATAAATCCACCTACTAAAATAGAAGAACTAATTATAAAGAGAAGGAATCGTCATATTATTTTAAACTGCAACAAGATTCTAAGCGAGATCACGCCGTTTATTAAAAGTAAGTGAATCATAGGCTGGGAATTAGATCTTAATGTGGCCTTCGATGAAGACAATTGGAGGGATATTATAAAGCTGATTAAGAAATCCGCTATAAATCCAGCTTATCTGGAACTCTTTTTTAAAATCTTACACAGATGGCATCTAACCCCGGTTAGAATCTTGGGGGCCAAACGGTTGTTAGTAAAATACTGGAAAACTCCTGATATCCCTACAATTAGAGAGTTAATCAATACTATTTGCTGTAACAGGGACCTAACGTCCAATGATTACAGTTTGGCTAATGCAAAAAATAGAAATATGATAAATTGGTCTAAATGGGATAACTACATCAAACATAGTACAACTTAGCCAGAGGGCAGGGGGAAATATTACTTACCTTACTATTTCTCTGGTGTAACTTCATCTGGCCCTAATCCTCCTCATTGGCCTACCTGTGTAAACATGTTACCTGCCTCGAATCTGAGTGAATGTTAGTATGGTTGTACATTGTACCTTTTCATTGGTTAATATAATCTAGAAAATTGCACTACTTTTGGAGAATATTGTTGGTACAATGGTTTGTTCATCATTTTTATGTTTACTTCTGTGTACTGTTTGTTTATTCATTTTTCTACGATGATGTAAGCTATATGTAAAATACATTTAAAAAAAAGCCTGTATACTCCTGAACATCCACTTTACCATCTGTACCTTAGCACCATATATTTGTGTATATACCAGACTTGACAAGAAGAGATAGCTTATTGGACTCTTTGTTTCCTAGGCTTTACAGTTTGGTTTATAGCATCCCTAAAAATGTGGGGCTCAAGAATGTGGTTTCTATGATATCCTATTGGTATGTATATGAGAGGGTCAGTACAATATTTACCCTAAAGGCTATTTTCTTTATTATTTATTTTTCCAGCTATACTGGTATTAGCCTAAGGGAAA
This sequence comes from Discoglossus pictus, assembly GCA_027410445.1. Classification (NCBI taxonomy): domain Eukaryota; kingdom Metazoa; phylum Chordata; class Amphibia; order Anura; family Alytidae; genus Discoglossus; species Discoglossus pictus. Next base: position 88,977,159 of record CM050169.1, read on the forward strand.
TGCATCTTCAAAATTCTTGACCCCTAAATCCCAATGCTCAATTTATCACTTCCTTCTAGTATGAAGTTTAGCCTTTAGAGCCCATATAAATTGGGTTACTAGAGTGCTCTTCTTGAAAACTCCATGTTATTGTTGGAGATATCAGCTTACTTGTATTTCTCAAATGTATTCAGCTATGCTGGAATAAATGATAAGCCCGGTTTTAGTGCTGTAAAGATTTTCTTTTTCAATATATATCGGGTTAATGTGTAGAGGATGTCAGCTCAGGACTTAAGGTATTATCTGTCCAATTCTTGGTTGCTACCATTAGTACAGCACCGATTGATCTCCTACTCTGGTCTCTGTCTCTTTCCAGCATCTGCGTGTGACGTCACGCAGCACACTTGCCCTTAACATACGTTTCTACGCATCAGCATCTTTGTCAAAGGGAGGAAAGGCTCTACAAAGCATTGACTTTAGGGGCGGGGGGTGAATAGTTATGCACATTGACTTTTTCTGTTCTTTTGTCCTATTTGTGGTTTGCTTAATAATAAAAAAAACATCTTCAAAGTTGTGGGCATGTTCTGTAAATTAATTGATGCAAATCCTCAAACAATCCATGTTAATTCCAGGTTCTGAGGCAACAAAACACGAAAAATGCCAAGGGGAGTGAATACTTGTACAGTGATACTGGATCTAAATACATGGCCACCGCTACCATGGAAATGTTGCCAACAAGAGACTTCTGGGATGGGGCAAATACATTTTTGATCAAGTACCTTATCAAGGCAAGCTCTTAATAGAGTACATGACTTTGTCAGCAAAAGTATAACGATGAAGACTGAGCTGTCTTGTCACTTATAGGATTCCACAGTCATTTTGTCTTCCATTGCTTGTTTTTGTGTTGATTAATTGATAACAACTGTACCATCAAAGAAGCATATCTAATATCAAGGGTAGAAGAGCCCAATACCTGACCATTCCAGATTTGGTATATTGGAAGATGTTACTTGCTCCTTGTCACGACTCTGACATGAGGGGTCCACGCACACCCCTAACTCTCCTGCTTTAGCTTACAGGAACAATCTCTGGGTTGTGACTTTGTGTTCATCTCAGTGCCTAGCATGCCAGTTCACACACATCTTTCATGGAGAAACAAGGAAATCATATCCCTTTAATTAGAATTTCACATCATACAAGAAATATACACGCACCCTGGTTTAGTGCAGAGACAGACTGACCCTTTATTCCCCTCCCACAGATATTTTAAACCAGCACAATGGAATCCACCCACATGGCCCCCCTTCAAAATCCCCCTCCCTGTATGAGGGGGTTGCTTTCTTACTGTACACCATTTCTGCCACCTATACACAACAAATGGTGCATATCACATCATATAGTACCTCCAACTTTCATTATTACATTACACATGAAAACAAAATGTCAAAGTCCTTAAAACAAGTCTCGTGTCCATCGTAATAGCCTTTGATATTAGCAACCCTGTACGTTAGAGCATGAATAACCAGGATTGCTTGTGGGGCTTAGGGGAGTCCCATCCTGGCCCCCAAATCAGTCATGACATTCCTATAAACATCTTCAGCCAGACGCGGGATGTTAGACCTTAGATCTTAGTCACGTTGATGACCATGGAGAAAGACAGATGATCACCTACATTAGCTATAAGATCCTAGACAGAGGTGTGCTATGCAGAAAATAAATGTTTGATTGTGGTCTGAACACTTAAAAAACTATTAATGTATTTATACAGAAAATCATACTTTTGTCAGCCATCACAACCCAGACTGCTGGCTAAATCATGTGTCTGAAGACAATGGACACTACTATGGTTGACCCTAAAATTTCGCAACCTAATATTAGAGAAACAAGTGCCATGAAAATGCAAATTGGTTGTCTGTATAGGGGGTCAATATCTGTACCTCAAGTGGTGTCTGAATCAGCTAAGACATATTGATTGTTCCATGGACACCACTTCACTTGGGGCAAGGAGACATGGTGGTTGGCAAGCTGGATATCCTCAAGAACCTAGGACCAAATGGTATATTATGGTGAAGGTACGTCTAAAACATAATGAAAGCTGTAGCTCAAAGAGAGTATTTGTTTTCATTGTTTACTTAAGTCGTGAAAGACTCTCTGTGGCCCTTTGGACCGCAGCACGCCATGCACATGTTTTAGCCACTGTCCCTTTGGGCTCAAATATGTGACTATAATAACTCAGATGTAGATTTATCACCCATTACAATAACTGGCTTATTAAACAAGCTGTCCCTATGTTATTCTCTTTACCACAGACAGTGGTCGTATGATTGGGTGTCCACAGATGTGAAGCAGTCGGTCATTGATCCTGCTGCACATTTGTAAACATTCCTTCATTCAGTGTCTTTTTATCTCTCTCCCCCAGTCCCTCTCTCTCTCTACCCCTCTCCCCAAGTCCCTCTCTCTTCCAGTCTCTCCGTACCCCTGTCTCTACCTCTCTTTCCTCCAGTCCCTCTCTCCCCAGTCTCTCTCTGTATCCCACCTCCAGTCCCTGTCTCTCCTCCAGTCACTCTGTGTCTCTCTCCCCCAGTCCTTGTCAGTTTCTCCCTCTCTCCTCCAGTCTCCCTCTCCCCCAGTTCTCGTCTCTCCCTCTCCTCCAGTTCCTGCCTTCCCCTCTCTCCCCACCTCCCTGTCTTCCCATCACCTCCCTGTCTTCCCCTCTCTCCTCACCTCCCAGTCTTCCCATCACCTCCCTGTCTTCCCCTCTCTTTCCTCCAGTCCCTCTCTGTCTCTCCCCAGTCCCTCTCCTCCAGTTCCTCCCTGTCTCTCCCACAGTCACTGTCTTTCCCGCTCTCCTCCAGTCCCTGTCTCCTTTAGTCTCTCTCTCCCAAAGTCTCTCCCTCTCATTTCCAGTCCTGAGGGGAGAGAGACTAAGGAGAAAGACACTCCTTCTCTCCCTCCCTGAGTCTCTCTCTCCTCCAGTCCATCTCTCTTTTTCTGCCCTAGTCTCTTCACTCCCTCATCTTTCCTCCAGTCTATTGTCTCTCTCACCAGTCTATCTTCCCTCTAGTATGTATCTTTCCTCTGGTCACTCTCTGTCATCCAGTCCCTCCCTCCTTTATCTTTCCTCTAGTCTACCTTCCCACTCTGTCTCTCTTCCTTCCAGTCGCACTCTGTTTCTCTCACCAGTCTCTCTTTTCTTTCTCTCCCTATCTTTCCTACAGTCCCCTCTGTGTTTATCTCTCGCCGAGTCTCTGTCTTTCTTCTGCAGTCTCGTTCTCTCCTCCAGTCTCTCTGTCTCTCTTCCGGTTCCATTAGGCCTTTCCTTCCTGGCTCCACCTCCCCTCCTCTCTCTCTCCCAGTCCCTCCTCTCTCTCTCCCAGTCCCTCCTCTCCTCTCTCTCCAAGTCCCTCCTCTGTTCCTCCCTCCCCGGCCGGTGACTCCCAGGCTCAGGCGGATAGAGGCCGCCGGATCCCTACATACCAGGCCGGAGACTCACACACCGGACCGGGAGAGGAGCTGCACACAAAGCCCGGGGAGCGAGCACAGGCCTGAGCCAGGTGACCGGGAGGAGGGGGGCTGGGATAGTGCGGCTCTTTGTCTGGGACAAACGGGTACATCCGGCTGTGTGGTATGGGGGTAGAAACAGGAGGGTGGTGTTGTATGGGGGCAAAAGAGGGGGGGGGGGGGGGGGTGTGTAATAGTAGAAAAAAACATGACAGTGTGTGGTATTGGGGGCAGACAGAGGAGGCTTTTATGGTATGGGGGTAGAAGAATGTGGGGGCAGGGCTGGTTGTTTTATATGGGAGCCAGGTTTTATAGAACTCTAGTAATAATTATATTTATCATTATAATTAATAATACAATTACACCACAGAGTCACCATAATACTAAATCTCGATATGTCCGTACAGACAGGCTACCCCATCACATGCCTCCCTATCTGGCTAAATAGACTCTTATATACCTATAAAACATCACAATGATATGTTGGCTTTCTATCATTTTTTAAGGTGGTTTTAGAGAGACACAATGCTATGGGGGTATGCCCTCAATATCCAATAAACCCACAAAGCATTGGTGCCCAAAATATACCCCTCTGTCTAATACAGCCACTGTAATGCAATATATATTTATAAACCGTAACAATGCCCCCATGCAGCCATAGTTATACCTATAGCCACTGTTCTATACAGCCATAGTTATACCTATAGCCTCTGTTATATATACAGCCATAGTTATACCTATAGCCTCTGTTTTATATACAGCCATAGTTATACCTATAGCCTCTGTTTTATATACAGCCATAGTTATACCTATAGCCTCTGTTTTATATACAGCCATAGTTATACCTATAGCCTCTGTTTTATATACAGCCATAGTTATACCTATAGCCTCTGTTTTATATACAGCCATAGTTATACCTATAGCCTCTGTTTTATATACAGCCATAGTTATACCTATAGCCTCTGTTTTATATACAGCCATAGTTATACCCGTAGCCTCTGTTTTATATACAGCCATAGTTATACCCGTAGCCTCTGTTTTATATACAGCCATAGTTATACCCGTAGCCTCTGTTTTATATACAGCCATAGTTATACCCGTAGCCTCTGTTTTATATACAGCCATAGTTATACCCGTAGCCTCCGTGTTTTACACAGCCAGAGCTATACCCGTAGCCTCCGTGTTTTACACAGCCAGAGCTATACCCGTAGCCTCTGTGTTTTACACAGCCAGAGCTATACCCGTAGCCTCCGTGTTTTACACAGCCAAGAGCTATACCCGTAGCCTCCGTGTTTTACACAGCCAGAGCTATACCCGTAGCCTCCGTGTTTTACACAGCCAGAGCTATACCCGTAGCCTCCGTGTTTTACACAGCCAGAGCTATACCCGTAGCCTCCGTGTTTTACACAGCCAGAGCTATACCCCTAGCCTCCGTGTTTTACACAGCCAGAGCTATACCCCTAGCCTCCGTGTTTTACACAGCCAGAGCTATACCCCTAGCCTCCGTGTTTTACACAGCCAGAGCTATACCCCTAGCCTCCGTGTTTTACACAGCCAGAGCTATACCCCTAGCCTCCGTGTTTTACACAGCCAGAGCTATACCCCTAGCCTCCGTGTTTTACACAGCCAGAGCTATACCCCTAGCCTCCGTGTTTTACACAGCCAGAGCTATACCCCTAGCCTCCGTGTTTTACACAGCCAGAGCTATACCCCTAGCCTCCGTGTTTTACACAGCCAGAGCTATACCCCTAGCCTCCGTGTTTTACACAGCCAGAGCTATACCCCTAGCCTCCGTGTTTTACACAGCCAGAGCTATACCCCTAGCCTCCGTGTTTTACACAGCCAGAGCTATACCCCTAGCCTCCGTGTTTTACACAGCCAGAGCTATACCCCTGGCCTCCGTGTTTTACACAGCCAGAGCTATACCCGTAGCCTCCGTGTTTTACACAGCCAAGAGCTATACCCGTAGCCTCCGTGTTTTACACAGCCAAGAGCTATACCCGTAGCCTCCGTGTTTTACACAGCCAAGAGCTATACCCGTAGCCTCCGTGTTTTACACAGCCAAGAGCTATACCCGTAGCCTCCGTGTTTTACACAGCCAAGAGCTATACCCGTAGCCTCCGTGTTTTACACAGCCAAGAGCTATACCCGTAGCCTCCGTGTTTTACACAGCCAAGAGCTATACCCGTAGCCTCCGTGTTTTACACAGCCAAGAGCTATACCCGTAGCCTCCGTGTTTTACACAGCCAAGAGCTATACCCGTAGCCTCCGTGTTTTACACAGCCAAGAGCTATACCCGTAGCCTCCGTGTTTTACACAGCCAAGAGCTATACCCGTAGCCTCCGTGTTTTACACAGCCAAGAGCTATACCCGTAGCCTCCGTGTTTTACACAGCCAAGAGCTATACCCGTAGCCTCCGTGTTTTACACAGCCAAGAGCTATACCCGTAGCCTCCGTGTTTTACACAGCCAAGAGCTATACCCGTAGCCTCCGTGTTTTACACAGCCAAGAGCTATACCCGTAGCCTCCGTGTTTTACACAGCCAAGAGCTATACCCGTAGCCTCCGTGTTTTACACAGCCAAGAGCTATACCCGTAGCCTCCGTGTTTTACACAGCCAAGAGCTATACCCGTAGCCTCCGTGTTTTACACAGCCAAGAGCTATACCCGTAGCCTCCGTGTTTTACACAGCCAAGAGCTATACCCGTAGCCTCCGTGTTTTACACAGCCAAGAGCTATACCCGTAGCCTCCGTGTTTTACACAGCCAAGAGCTATACCCGTAGCCTCCGTGTTTTACACAGCCAAGAGCTATACCCGTAGCCTCCGTGTTTTACACAGCCAAGAGCTATACCCGTAGCCTCCGTGTTTTACACAGCCAAGAGCTATACCCGTAGCCTCCGTGTTTTACACAGCCAAGAGCTATACCCGTAGCCTCCGTGTTTTACACAGCCAAGAGCTATACCCGTAGCCTCCGTGTTTTACACAGCCAAGAGCTATACCCGTAGCCTCCGTGTTTTACACAGCCAAGAGCTATACCCGTAGCCTCCGTGTTTTACACAGCCAAGAGCTATACCCGTAGCCTCCGTGTTTTACACAGCCAAGAGCTATACCCGTAGCCTCCGTGTTTTACACAGCCAAGAGCTATACCCGTAGCCTCCGTGTTTTACACAGCCAAGAGCTATACCCGTAGCCTCCGTGTTTTACACAGCCAAGAGCTATACCCGTAGCCTCCGTGTTTTACACAGCCAAGAGCTATACCCGTAGCCTCCGTGTTTTACACAGCCAAGAGCTATACCCGTAGCCTCCGTGTTTTACACAGCCAAGAGCTATACCCGTAGCCTCCTTGTTTTACACAGCCAAGAGCTATACCCGTAGCCTCCTTGTTTTACACAGCCAGAGCTATACCTGTGACTCAACTGTACGCAGCAGGGATATCACCATATCCAGTCCTGTGTGTCGGCCTCCATGACCGAACATGCCCACCCCTGCCCTGCTGTGTAATACAGCTCATCATAAAGCTCCACACAACCACAGTTGTACCTATACTTTTAGTGATACCCTATCAGTATGATTTGTTTATTTGTTTTTCATTTGTTTCCAACTCTCCATGACCGCAGCAAGATACGTCTCTGGTTGTTCTTATCCATCAAGTTTTCTTGGCAAAGATACTGGAGTGGGTGGCAAGTTCCTTCTCCAGTGACAGTGACTTGTCTGACCTCTCTGCTATGACCTGCCCATCTTGGGTGACCTTACATGGTAGTGATTCAGAAGGGATCAGTATGATCCAGAGGCCTAATACAGTTAGGAAATACCCCACTGTATAAAATAGCCTGAGTAATGTTGTCATAACAATACCCATAAACAGGCATAGTTTTATGCACAGTCTCAGTAATACCCTGCATGTGCTTATAATAATGCCCAATAATTACAGCTTCAGTAATACCATATCAGTATATTTAGCAATATGCCACTGCCCTCACAGTTATATCCTATATATGCCAAATAGTAAACTATAACAATACCCAATCCATAGTAATACCTGATACATAAACTGTGCATGTACAATTGAGACTGTGAGAACTGCAGTAATACTTATATTTACCCCATGCAGCCACATCAATACCCTATATATCACATATATAGTTGTGAGCGTACGAGTTGTTGCTAACGCTGCGGGCTTGCTAATGCTGCGGGCTCGCGAAGCGAGGGCACTGCCCGAGGGTCTCAGTTGCTGGCATGGAGCGCCATAGGCGCTCCATGCCAGCAACTGCGACCCTCGCAAACTTCACGTCGCAACCCAAACAGCACGACACACACATTACGACACTCGCAAACAACATACGACACACGTTCACACACATTACGGCCTCGCAACACTCGGACGCAACTCGCGAACATTACAAAATGTAAAACACAATACATACACACAGCACATACATAAAAACATTACCTACACCAAGAGGGAGCACCCAGGACCTCAAAAATGCAACTTAGACCTCGATTTTACTCGAAATAAAAGAGTTTAGAGACTAAAAAAAAATCTAAGCGAGGAGAAAAAATGGCCGCCGAACAAAACGAAAACGAGGCTACAGCACTCTAAACTCGCAAAACACCACAAGAAAACTCGCAAAACGCCACAAACGACATACGGATATTCATACCACACAGTGCACACATTCAGCATGCTTACACAGCAGCTCCACACCACTAATGCTGCAGCAACATCAACACAGATTGCCAGCTCTTCATCACAATGCTTCAAAATAGGTACAGTATATTCATTTAGTAATGTATTACATATTTATTATACACCAAACAGCATTAGCTACCTTACAATTTCATTGCCGTCATTTTTTGTAGTGTATAATAGTTCCCTGTATACTCCATATTAGTGACCCCTATACAACACGCTAATACCACATTTCAAAGTAATGCCATTATACAACCACATTAGTATCCTCAGTACTTCCCAGTATATGCATGTTAATGACCCCACTTTCTCATGCAGCCACAATAATGCCACCTCCATAGTAATGCCTGAAACCTTGGAGCCAGTCAAACATTTGTATGATTTATATCTAGAAATATATGTATAATAACGAAAACATTAGGAGCCAGCAGTAGCAGTTTAGGACCTGTGGCTCTCTAGCTCCCAGGATTTGTCAAGCTCTGCTACAAACCATAACAATGCTCCCTTACAGCAACGTTAGTACACTTCTTAGTAGTACCATGATTCAACCAGCTTTATACTCTCAATGCCTTGTACAGCCACTTTCATTAGCCCCTTTACTGCATTATGCGAAACAATACTCCATTACAAAGTAACAACTCGGCTGTCTCATACATCCATAATTATACACCACATATACATAATTATACCCTTTTCATCCATTACAATCCTCCCACAGTAATGCTCTCATACAGCCACAATTATACACTAATACAGCATTACTAATCCATTCCCTGGCTCCTAAAACACAATTTGGTTGGCTCATCAGTAACCTAAGGTTAGGTTTCATATAAATGTGTCCGTCCTTGTTACAACCATATACAGTCAGGTCCATAAATATTGGGACATCAACATAATTCTAATCTTTTTGGCTCCATACACCACCACAATGGATTTGAAATGCTTTAACTGCAGACTTTCAGCTTTAATTTGAGGGTATTTACATCCAAATCAGGTGAACGGTGTAGGAATTACAACAGTTTGTATATGTGCCTCCCACTTTTTAAGGGACCAAAAGTAATGGGACAATTGGCTGCTCAGCTGTTCCATGGCCAGGTGTGTGTTATTCCCTCATTATCCCATTTACAAAGAGCAGATAAAAGCTCCAGTGTTCATTTCAAGTGTGCTATTTGCATTTGTTGCTGTTAACTCACAATATGAGATCCAAAGAGCTGTCACTATCAGTGAAGCAAGCCATCATTAGGCTGAAAAAACAAAACAAACCCATCAGAGAGATAGCAAAAACATTAGGTGTGGCCAAATCAACTGTTTGGAACATCCTTAAAAAGAAAGAACGCATCGGTGAGCTCAGCAACACCAAAAGACCCGGAAGACCACTGAAAACAACTGTGGTGGATTACCGAAGAATTATTTCCCTGGTGAAGAAAACACCCTTCACAACAGTTGGCCAGATCAAGAACACTCTCCAGGAGGTAGGTGTATGTGTGTCAAAGTCAACAATCAAGAGAAGACTTCACCAGAGTGAATACAGAGGGTTCACCACAAGATGTAAACCATTGGTGAGCCTCAAAAACAGGAAGGCCAGATTAGAGTTTGCCAAACAACATCTAAAAAGCCTTCACAGTTCTGGAACAACATCCTATGGACAGATGAGACCAATATCAACTTGTACCAGAGTGATGGGAAGAGAAGAGTATGGAGACGGAAAGGAACTGCTCATGATCCAAAGCATACCACCTCATCAGTGAAGCATGGTGGTGGTAGTGTCATGGGTGGGCATGTATGGCTGCCAATGGAACTGGTTCTCTTGTATTTATTGATGATGTGACTGCTGACAAAAGCAGCAGGATAAATTCTGACGTGTTTCGGGCAATATTGTCTGCTCATATTCAGCCAAATGCTTCAGAACTCATTGGACGGCGCATCACAGTGCAGATGGACAATGACCCGAAGCATACTGCAAAAGCAACCAAAGAGTTTTTTAAGGGAAAAGTGGAATGTTATGCAATGGCCAAGTCAATCACCTGATCTGAATCCGATTGAGCATGCATTTCACTTGCTGAAGACAAAACTGAAGGGAAAATGCCCCAAGAACAAGCAGGAACTAAAGACAGTTGCCATAGAGGTCTGGCAGAGCATCACCAGGGATGAAACCCAGCGTCTGGTGATGTCTATGCGTTCCAGACTTCAGGCTGTAATTGACTGCAAAGGATTTGCAACCAAGTATTAAAAAGTGAAAGTTTGTTTTATGACTGTTAATCTGTCCCATTACTTTTGGTCCCTTAAAAAGTGGGAGGCACATATACAAACTGTTGTAATTCCTACACCGTTCACCTGATTTGGATGTAAATACCCTCAAATTAAAGCTGAAAGTCTGCAGTTAAAGCACATCTTGTTCGTTTCATTTCAAATCCATTGTGGTGGTGTATAGAGCCAAAAAGATTAGAATTATGTCTGTCCCAATATTTATGGACGTGACTGTATGTGTTCCCTCACTGCCTCTCATAACACCACCTTAATGCTATGCTCTATAGTAATATCCTAATATATGCATATAAATAACCCATATCCACTTCCTCAAACTGCCATATTATTACCAGCTTTCTTAGTAATACCCTATACAACCACTTTAATACTGTGCTGCTTAGTAATACCCAATATATGCATCTAAATAACCCATACCCACTGCCTCGTTGTTGTTTTTCAGTCGTGTCCAAGGCTCTGTGATCATATGAACTGCAGCACACAATGCACAATCATTATGTCTCTGGTAATGGTTATCCATAAGGTTTTCATGGCATAGATACTGCCAGTTCCTTCTCCAGTGGACCACGATTTGTCTGACCTCTCTGCTATTACCTGCCCATCTTGGTTGACCCTACATGTATAGCTCACAGCTTCATTGAAGTGCACAATACCCTTTAGCACGAGAAGGTAGTGATCCAGAAGGGGCACTGTCGCATATTGCCATATCAATTTTACATTCCATAGTAATGCCCCATACAACCGCATTAATGATATTCTCTATAGTAATACCCTATACTGTATATGCATGTAAATAACCCATACCCACCTCCTCGTAGTAATACCACATTCCATAGTAATGCTCTATACAACCACATTAAAGCTATGCTCTATAATACAAATATAATAACTCATAGCCAGTGCCTCATATCGCCATATTAATACCACATTCAATATTAATGCCACACTGATATCTCAACTGTGTCATATAAAGTAATTATACAATTTAACATTAGATTTGCACTTCTGAGAATTACCACCACCAGGACACTGACCTGAAGGTCCTGCCTGGTCAGTACCAGGATGGGAGACCTCATAGGAATACCAGGGGCTGTAGGTAATTTTAAACCGAACTCTTGTATGTTTTAAATCTTACCTGACAATAGAGAAGCCCTTTCAATGCCTACAGCCACACTGGCTTGAATGTGCCCGATCCCAGCTGTTAGCACCTGGTATTCCCATGAGGTCTCCCATCCTATTACTGATCAGGCCTGACCTTGCTTATCGTCCGAGATCAGACAGGATCGGGTGCATTCAAGCCAGTATGGCCGTAGGCATTGAAAGGGCTTCTCTATATGGTCAGGCAAGATTTAAAACATATAAGAGGTCTCTTTAAAAATGTATTATCGGACTTTAGACAGGAGTGAAATGTCCTATAGTAGTGTCTCATCATCTATACTCACATTGTGTGTCCAACATGGTACTCTTTCTCCCTCAATAGGGCAACCAGGCAACCCCAGATGCATGTTTTGGCCAATCTGGGCTTCTTCATTGAGATTTAGCTGATCTGACTAGGCACATTGAGAAAGGATTCACGTCTTGAGCCCCTAAGACCTTCCTGTCTTACACAGTAAAATGCTATTGTTGTTTAGTTCATCATTCCCTTACCCCGCCACCATTCCCTTACCCCGCCACCATTGCCTTACCCCGCCATGTGCCTATTTCTTGTTAATCTCAAGCTCCTCACTATGCAGTCACTGCTACTGTATATCCTCACCTACTGTGTTGACTACTGATATCCATTGCCATCTAATTTGTTTTATGTACCTTCCTTAAAATTCATATTTATTTTCATTAGTCTTTGCTGTTTTTATGCATTGTAGTGGCTCTAAATTATTGCTTTCTGTACGATTTATGTGGGCCAGGAGCGCCACATATATAAAAAAAATCTATAATAGCTTTCAAAGGTGCCTAAGAAGGAAGTCTGTGTATTGCAACCAATCCAGAGTTTTCCACTAATAGTTTATTTAAAGGCATATCTAAGTTCCCTGAATAAGTGAATTTGATGGTGGAAAATTATTAGTGTATAAAAAAAATACCCAAAAAAACATTTAAACACTTACCTTGAAGTTGGCAAAATGTCTTGTAATTTCTGACAGTTGAAAACTAATTTTAACATCGCCTCCAAACCCAGGCTAAAATAGCATACATTTCATAATTTGTTTTGGCCAATCGGGTTACCTGAAACATTTAATCTCTTGGGTTCCTGTTTGTGCTGCAAAGCAGCCTGGGATATGTAGGGTGGCACTATTTTGGCTCCTATTGCCAGCCTATTCCCCCTCCTCTACTTCTAAGTCTTGCGGGGCCTGCAAGCCCGTAACTTTTAACATAGCATGACTGACAAATCGTAACTACAACTAATAAAAAAAAAAGTATATATATATTTCCATATCCGCCTAAAATAGCTTCAATTGAAATGTGATATACCCCATCCTGGTGAAAACTGCTTGTTTAAGCAACTCAAACAAGACAACTTCTACCCCAGTAATAAATAATTGCATATAATCATTAAAGGACCACTGTAGTCAAAATTTCCCATGAGGTCTTTTGAATAATTAAACAAAATGTTTTCGGAACGGCAAAAAATCTCAACATTGTCCATGTTTTTCCCTGTTTTCTAGACATTTATACTTTACTTTGTGGTTCCATGTTCTTATAAAGCCATTCAAACTAAAGTGGATTGTTGTTGTACAGTCCTTCAGTCGTGTCTGACTCTCTGTGACCATATGGGCACAACATGCCAGGCATATCTTTTTGAGTTTCTGGTGTTTCTCATCCAAATGATTTTCTTGGCAAACATACTGGAGTGGGTTGCCAGTTCCTTCTCCAGTTGTGTACGATTTGTCTGACCTCGCTGCTATGATCTACCCATCTTGGGTGACCCTACAAGCTTCATTGAGATATACAAGCCCCTTCACCTCAACAAGGTAGCGATCCATTGGGTACACATGACTTATGTCATAAAACGTGCACATTCATTTAAAGTGACATGGACACAATTCTTTTTTTCATGAAGTTGAGATATTCATGAGAAGTAAAACCTAACCGGAAGTGCACAGAGCATACCTACATCTGTACATATCATTGGCAGACAAGCATTAAGTCTCAATGATGGCCAAGGGCAAGCCCCCAGGTCAGTAAGACCGTTGAATCTGTTTTACTGCTCTAAGAGCTTTATTTGAAAACAATACAAAGTGGGACATTATCAAAGAACCTCTTTAAGATGATATAAAGAAAAGTGCTTTATCTTGGGGATAGTGTTGTATAGCTTGCCAAATCCTCACATGTGGCTCCTAACTTGTTAGTTTTGCATATATTTCTCTATACCCTGGCTCCTAACTAACTCATCTGGCTCCTAGGTTTGAGATAATTTAGTCATTCCCTGTAGTATTGTTTTCTTAAAAGACTTGATCATTTTCAAAATGTTTTCTAAAGTTTAAAATAAAGACTATTAAATATGAAATTTTGTTTTAATTGCATCAGACATTTTGACTTTGTTCCTAACAAGTTTAGAAACTTGCGAGAACTGTGACGGACCTTGGATCCAGATAAGATCTCTATTCAGACTGCAGTTTTAATTAGCCAATTGACACCATAATTAAGCTGAAGGGTAAGCCATAGTAGGATAACCTCCCTCTCTAGCTACAGGCTATCAGTCTAAGATGTCTATACGGTGCTTCAACAGGAAGGCAGCCAGTTATTGATGGGTGGGTTGTCAAATGGGCTCTTTTTAAAGATATTTTGTATTTTAATTAGGTGACTAAATTAATTTTTATTCTCAAATTGTTATACAAAATTTACTCTTCACTTACTTCTACTAAATCCCCAGAGCCATAGCTTCTGGAGCCTCCAGTTCTCTCTCATGCAGGGTGCCATGTTTCACAGATGTGATCACACTTGTGAAAAATTACACTGTATATG
>CM050169.1:88991753-89096066 GCA_027410445.1 Discoglossus pictus
CTTTCCCTCATTTTCCTGATATATTCTATGATATTCTCACCAGGCACGGTTTGTTCTTCCCATTCTTCTCGTAGTATGTCCAGTATGCCTCTGGGATGGCGACCATAGTGGAGTTGGAAAGGGGAAAACCCTGTGGAGGCTTGCGGGACCTCTCTAACTGCAAAGAGCAAATAGGATAGAAGTAAGTCCCAATCTTTCCCGTCTCGGGCTACAACCTTTCTGAGCATGTTCTTCAAGGTTTTATTAAACCGCTCGACCAATCCATCCGTCTGAGGATGGTAAACCGAGGTTCTTAGTGTTTTCACCTGTACGAGCTTGCACATTTCTTTAATCAATCTAGCCACAAAGGGTGTCCCTTGGTCAGTCAAGATTTCCTTGGGTATCCCTACCCTAGAATACAGCTATATGAGCTCTTTAGCAATATTTTTAGAGGTTGCTGTGCGTAGTGGTATCGCTTCTGGATATCTTGTGGCATAGTCCAGTATTACCAGTATGAACTGGTGTCCTCTGGCTGATTTTTCGAGAGGGCCAACCAGGTCCATTGCAATCCTCTCAAAAGGCTCTTCGATTATGGGCAAGGGTATCAATGGGGCCCTTAGGTTAGGTCGAGGGGCAGTTATCTGGCATTCTGGGCAGGATGCACAATACTGGGCTACCTCAGCATGTATACCTGGCCAGAAAAATTGTTTCAGGATTCTTCCCAGTGTTTATCTTTTCCATGGTGTCCCCCAAGTAGGTTACGATGAGCCAGGTCAAGGACTTTCCTTCTATGTGCTCTAGAGACTAGGAGCTGCTCCAGTGGCATAATCCATTTCTTGCTCTGTGTCCAGGTCAAAATATGCTTTATGAGCCTCCCCACACAAATACGGAGCAACTATACTGGCCCAGTGTCTTTGGGGCCACGCTTCTCTGACAGCAATTCTTTCAAAAGTCAGGAGAAATGTTTCCACATCTTCATCCGGGTTCATTTTCTGTAGAAACCTATTTGGGTTGATGTTTCCACTGGTTTCTGGCATCGGGGTAGGTTTTGCAGGTATCAGGTGCTGTAGCTGGGCAAGCAAGATTTGCTTTGTTTCCCGCTGCAGCTTTCGGTCTTCTGCAGCTTGGGCCTGTTGTTCTGCCAGGACTTGTGCTGCCTGGGCCTGCTGTCTCAGTAACTGCTGAGTAGTCTCCTGCTGGCATGCAGTGGTTTGTATTAGGGCCTTCACTAGTTCCTCCATTGTTCAGCACTGCCACCATATGTGATAACGCTGCTGTCACACTCAGGGTTTGTGCCCTTTTATCCGACACCACAATGGAGTACTTCAGGAGCCCTTTTTAAAATATCAGCAGTATTTATTTGAGTGTAGCAAAACAACATAAATGGTGCAAATCAAAATCCTAGCTTCTAATAGAAGCAATGACTTTACTCTTGGCTGTAGTTCCCTCACTAAGCAAGATAAAGTTCACACAAAACAAAAGTCCAAACAAAAGCTTACGGGATATCAAGTCTCCCTTGTAGCAGGGGGATTTCCACAGCAGGCTCTGGCGTCCTCTGTCCAGCTCAGACTGAGCTCTCCCACTCAGCTGGGTGCTAATCATACCTTTAAAGGTAGAACCCAGCTGGCCTGCTTGATTAGCCTGCTGTGTTAACCCTTTCTTCCCTTAGTGGACACAGGGCTCTGCTCAGTCTCTCTCTCACGTATACCCCATCAATGATTCTGTTACAATATATATACATAGTTACATAGGCCCTCATTCAATTGCAATTTGGCCAATTGAATAGGGCTCTAAATAAGCACATAGCATACTTTTTAAAAATAAGTTTTTAGTTAGTGAAGACCTTGCTTTTGGATAGAAGTTCACTAACTAAAAACTTCTTTAAAAAAATATGTTATGTGCTTATTTAGAGCCCTATTCAATTGGCCAAATTGCAATTGAATGAGGGCCATAGTAATTAAGGTTGAAAAAAGACTTTCAGTCCATCAACTTCAGCCTTTTAAGATCTCCTCTGATCTGCAATATGCGGATTAGTTATTTATTAATTAGTTGTTAATTAATTATTAATAGTATAGTATTTGAGGATGAATAAAGAGTTAGTCCATCAAGTTCAAGCTTTTTATATCTCTGTTGATCTTTTTAATATGTGGACTATTTGTTATTAATTGTTAATTGATCCAGAGGAAGGCAAACAGAAAAAAAAACCCATTGAACCTTTGCCAATTGTCTCATAAGGTGGGAAAAAAAGCAAAATTCCTTCCTGACCCCAGAAATTGGCGATCAAATTTCTCCCTGGATCAATATTCCTTTGCTAGTTATCTAGGATAACCTTGAATGCTCTCTTTATTCAAAAATGTATCTAACCCCTTTGTAACGGATCTACTGGCACCCCGACTGGGTACCTCCGTTGATGGATGCGTCCTAGCTTGCACCGAGGCCTACAAGCACCGCACCGGACACCAAAACCACCACAGACTGCAAGGATAGTACATCAGGAACAAGAGTTCAGTAGTTACAGCTCAAGGGAGTATGCAAAAGCATAGCAATCACCAGTATGATATAGCAATCCCCTCAAATAACGAGACAAGGCTACGTTTTGAAGGGTCAAGAAGAACTAACTTTTAATGACAGGGAATCTCCTTTTATGCAATGGTGCCCTCTGAAGGGCTACACCCACATAATTATCACAACAGCCAATTATATACATGGTTCAACCCCCACGTCTCCTCCCCTCAGATAACAGGTAACACAATTAAAACAGACACAATTTTAACCACATTCTGGATGTACCCCAAGTACAGGGGGTACACCTTTAAGTCCCGCACCATTCAATAGCTCTCATCCAGGGGAACAACATATACAAAAATGGCATGAATCAGACCAGGGGTTCAAAAGTTAGTAAAAGTATGTTTTACACATAACACACAGACATTGCACATATCCCCCATACAATACACATATAGGACAATAGGTGAGTCACACCTCCCTGGCAACTTGGATACAATCAGACATTAATTAGATCATTCTTCTTTGTTCTTATCAGAGAATGAAAACACTTTGGAAAATGCAAGGATCCTTTACAACTTTCTTATCTCTTGAATCTCTGTAACAGGATTATCTATTAGCCTAGGTCTGCAAAAGTCTGGCTAATATTCTGAGCCAATATATTCTGTAGAACATCAACCAACATACATATAGTAGGATCATATTTTAACCATAATAATCATAAAACAGTTTAAAACAGTGATGGGTTCCGCTACACACCTCCCCCGTGACCATAAGCCGGCATACACGGTCTGATCCCAACGGATCGGCCTGGGGATGTCGGGACAAAAGTATTTGTTGGTCAATTCTCTAGTTTGACAACCCATCAGCATTACTGCAATTCACATTTACTCACATTTCCCATATCCCCAGATAGCTGGGATCTGAGCGCACAAAACCACCGAATAGCGCTCAGATCCTCTTCACACAGTTCAATTGCCATGTAGCTAAAGTCTTTCCCATAGTCTTTCATTATATGAATGGGCTTCATGGCACAGTTTATCTGGGGTATCATGGTTCACACAGGGCAAGTACAGAATGACCCCCCTGTATGTAAAGGGCCAGAATGAGTGACATACACTCTGGTATGGCCGAACACTGGTTCCAAAGGGCAATATGTACCAGGGCCATAGTCGCAGGGCAGGAGGCTGGCAAACAGTCCTCTCCAAGCCAAAGTGGCGAAGGGCACTTCGTCACACATCTCTCCTTTGGGGGGAAGTCTAACCAGGTACCTGGATTTTTTGCTGTGGTGATGGGGCAACACGCTGAGGGGACTTGAGGGGCAGAGGCCAGCGGCACTCTGCCCTGATGCCAGCTCTTCTGCTGGTATAACCTGCAGGACATCCTGCTCTGTACAAGGGACAAAGGGAGGGCAGAGGCCAACTGCACTCTGCCCCGCTGTCAGCTCTTCTGCTGGGGTACTTGGGACATATTCCGCCTCAGTAGCCAGGGAAACGTGGGGGTCAGTGGGGGTTAACATTTCCTCTGTTAACCCTGGGGTCACATTAGAAGTTAGCTGGGGAGGGGAATTTGTACTTACCCCCTCCTCCGGTTGTCCCAGTGACGGTAGTTGGGGATCTGGACAAGCTGTGGGCGCAGAGACCACGGTCCCATCTGCGCTGTCTGAGAGATTGGTGTCTCCCCTGGTTAGGGTAAACTGTCGCTGGGGGGGAAGGACGACACCTTCTGCCCCCTGGGGTACCCACTGCCGCTGTGGAGGAAGGTCGACACCTTCTGCTCCCTGGGGGTACACACTGCCGCTTGGGGGGAAGGACGACACCTTCTGCCCCCTGGGGTTCACACTGCCGCTGAGGGGGAAGGACGACACCTTCTGCCCCCTGGGGTTCACACTGCCGCTGGGGGGAAAGGATGACACCTTCTGCCCCCTGGGGTTCACACTGCCGCTGGGAAGGAAGGACGACACCTTCTGCCCCCTGGGGTTCACACTGCCGCTGGGGGGGAAGGACGACACCTTCTGCCCCCTGGGGTTCACACTGCCGCTGAGGGGGAAGGACGACACCTTCTGCCCCCTGGGGTTCACACTGCCGCTGGGGAGGGAAGGATGGCCCCTTCTGCTCCCTGGGGTACACACTGCCGCTGGGGGGGAAGGACGACACCTTCAGCCCCCTGGGGTACACACTGTCGCTGGGGAGGAAGGACGACACCTTCAGCTCCCTGGGGTACACACTGCCGCTGGGGAGGAAGGACGACACCTTCGGCCCCCTGGGGTACACACTGCCGCTGGGGAGGAAGGACGACACCTTCGGCTCCCTGGGGAACACACTGCCACTGGGGAGGAAGGACGACACCTTCAGCTCCCTGGGGTACACACTGCCGCTGGGGAGGAAGGACGACACCTTCAGCTCCCTGGGGTACACACTGCCGCTGGGGAGGAAGGACGACACCTTCGGCCCCCTGGGGTACACACTGCTGCTGGGGAGGAAGGACGACACCTTCAGCTCCCTGGGGTACACACTGCTGCTGGGGGGGAAGGATGACACCTTCGGCCCCCTGAGGTACACACTGCCGCTGGGGAGGAAGGACGACACCTTCGGCTCCCTGGGGAACACACTGCCGCTGGGGAGGAAGGACAACACCTTCGGCTCCCTGGGGTACACACTGGCGCTGGGGGGGAAGGACGACACCTTCGGCCCCCTGGGGTACACACTGCTGCTGGGGAGGAAGGACGACACCTTCAGCTACCTGGGGTACCCACTGTCGCTGGGGAGGGGAATTAGTTGGAGTATTCTACGTGGAGCGGTTTCTGTTTCTGGGACAGTCTCTCTGCATGTGACCCTGCTGGTTACACGTGTGGCACCTGATGTACCGTGCAGGGGTTTGGTAGTTCCCACCACCCGGACGCAGTGCTGGGGGGGGGTTAATGGTGGGAGGTGGGTTAGCAGCTCTTAAGATGGACCGCTCCCGTGCCCGCTGCTTTTCCATTATGAATTTGTGGACATCTGTCATTAACCATTCCAAGGTTTTCATGGGAAGCGTACCTGGGAAAAAGGCCAGTCTGCTTTGGAGTTCTCTTCCAAACTCATTCTGTGGGGTAATACGAGGTACTGTAACCATGAGTTCCTTTCTGTCTGCATCCCTGTAGTCCGCGGCCGCCTCCTCCTCCTCATGATGGAACGCTGTCTGAAAACTAGCCGGTTCCATCCTGCTGTAGCCAGGGGCGCTGTACGGATACTAGCGTTGCCCTCAATTTGTAACTCCAAACGTTACCAGTGTCTCCGTGCTGCTTTTCCTCTTACTAGGAAGCCATCCCACCACTGCCAGCCAATGTAACGGATCTACTGGCACCCCATCGGGTACCTCCGTTGATGGATGCGTCCTTGCTTGCGCCGAGGCCTACAAGCACCACACCGGACACCAAAACCACCACAGACTCCAAGGATAGTACATCAGGAACAAGAGTTCAGTAGTTACAGCTCAAGGGAGTATGCAAAAGCATAGCAATCCCCAGTATGATATAGAGATCCCCTCAAATAACGAGACAAGGCTACGTTTTGAAGGGTCAAGAAGAACTAACTTTTAATGACAGGGAATCTCCTTTTATGCAATGGTGCCCTCTGAAGGGCTACACCCACATAATTATCACAACAGCCAATTATATACATGGTTCAACCCCCACGTCTCCTCCCCTCAGATAGCAGATAATACAATTAATACAGACACAATTTTAACCACATTCTGGATGTACCCCAAGTACAGGGGGTACACCTTTAAGTCCCGCACCATTCAATAGCTCTCACCCAGGGGAACAACATATACAAAAATGGCATGAATCAGACCAGGGGTTCAAAAGTTAGTAAAAGTATGTTTTTACACATAACACACAGACATTGCACATATCCCCCATACAATACACATATAGGACAATAGGTGAGTCACACCTCCCTGGCAACTTGGATACAATCAGACATTAATTAGATCAGTCTTCTTTGTTCTTATCAGAGAATGAAAACACTTTGGAAAATGCAAGGATCCTTTACAACTTTCTTATCTCTTGAATCTCTGTAACAGGATTATCTATTAGCCTAGGTCTGCAAAAGTCTGGCTAATATTCTGAGCCAATATATTCTGTAGAACATCAACCAACATACATATAGTAGGATCATATTTTAACCATAATAATCATAAAACAGTTTAAAACAGTGATGGGTTCCGCTACACCCTTTTTGAAGGTATCTATCAAATTTGCTGTCACCACCTCCTTTGGTAGATAATTCCACTGTTTAACCACCCTAACTGTGAAGAACACTTTTCTTTGTTTAAGGTGAAATCTTTTTTCCTCTAACCTCAAAGGATGTCCTCTTGTCAGTTGAAAATCTCTTGCTACAAAAAGCTCACTTGACAAAGCCTTATATTGACCCTGGATATATTTAAATAAGGTAATCATATCCCCTTGTAGACGCCTTTTTTCTAGCGAAAATAAGTTTAATTTGGTTAGTCTTTCTTCATAACTTAGCCCCTCCATTCCCCTTATTAGTTTTGTTGCCCTTCTCTGTACTTTTTCCAGCTCTTAAATGTCCTTTTTATGAAGTGGTTCCCCAAAATTGTACTCCATATTCCAAATATTTGACTAAATAAAACTATTAATGTAAAAAAAGAAAAAGGGACGAAGAGGCATTGAAATCTAGAACTTAGAGTTCTAGAATAAAGTATTTTAAATTACCACTATGGTCACATTTTTGTATATATTTTTTTTAATAACTTAACATGATTATGTTTAGGAAAGCAAAAAAATAAAAACACAACCATTATATTTTGCAACATTTTTTCTTAACTTCCTGCCTCCATCTTATTTTCTTCTCTGCTGCTGCTGCTTTCTTACTCAGATGGGTGTTTCCTTGTAAACTAAGAAACATCTGTTTAGTCCTGTTGGGAGCACTGGCAGACATAATTGCCACTTTCCCATTGTGAAGATAGTCACTTCCTGTCTAGTCTCCTCCCCCCTCAGGAAGTTGGGCTGCTGAAGTCAAAATGTTAGATTCTACAGCAGCAAAACTGGATATAAAAGACTAGTGACTTGCCCATCATAAATGATGGTATCATGCATTCTATGTGCCCTCTCTGTGTGCCCTCTCTCTCTCTCTATGACCCCTTTCTTTTCCCCTGCCCCCTCTCTCTGCCCTCTGTCTCTCTCAGTGCTCTTTATTATAGTGGATAATAAATTAAATGATCTATAATTTATTTTTACACTACCGACTTGCCCGTCAAAAAATGACGGTCAATAAAATTGCTGGAAATGCTGTTTGTTACACAATATGATTATCTGAGACTCTTAACCTTTTTTTATCTATAAAGAAGCACCAAAATTTATAATAAACTTTTTTTTATTTTTTTAACAATGAACTGTTGAACATATCAAACTTTTGAATTTTCATGTATGCAGTAATAATGGAACAATATATGAATTTTGTCTGAATAGGTATTGTGAACCATGACATAAAGGTTTCTAACATGCAAGTTATATTGTAAACCATGTTGACGGAATTATTTTTAACAATACTAACATCAATAGGTCAACTTTGTATAAATTAGTATTTTAAGCCATTACAGAATGCTTCTTAACATGCAACTTGTATTTTAACTCCTAGTAAAGCACATAGGTATTAAATCCAGAGGAAGGCACCATTGAAACTTAGCCAATTGTATCAAAGGGGGGGGGAATTAATTCCTTCCTGACCCCATTAACTGGCGATCAGATTACTCCCTGGATGAATTCTGTCTATTTAATTATACATTGAAATTTGAAACAAATGATTATGCTGCTACTGACATAAATCCTTAATAACATTATTGGAATTAACTTTTCAAACCTTGTAAAATACAATGTTAACAATGCAAACATTAACGTAAAGTAATAACATTAAGAATGAAATGATTTAAAAATATAGTGATCTTGAATATTGAATCCAGAAAAAAAAACAGTGAAGGTTTGTCAATTGTTTTAAAATGGGCAAATAACTGGTGATCGGATTAGTCCCTGGATCAATACTCTCTATATCATGAAACATTTACATTTTGCAACAAATGATGATTGTGCTACTAACATTAAACCTTAATTATATAGAATTAAATAACTTTTCAGTCCTTTGAAAATACAATTTTAACATTACAAACATAAAGTTAATGTATTAAAATGGAAACTGTAAAGATAACAAAATACAAGGTAACTGTGGGGCCAATCCTGTCAAAAGTGACTTCCAAGACATTCCATTTTTTTTTTGTTTTGTCTGTCAAAGTGGTTCCCTTTAAAAGAGCCCAGCAGACTTGTAATTTTGTCTATGGGATATAACCACTGTTTATTGTTGTTGTTTTTTCTTCTTCTTTTTTTTAATTGCTGTTTTGTTGAAAATGGCACATAGAGTTTCCTATATGAAATAGTGGTCCTCTAAAAAGAGACCGCCAGACAACAAAGTTCGTCCGTGGGGTATAACCACTGTTCTCTATGTTTTTTTGCCGTTTTACTTATTTTTTCCTCTAAAAAGAGCCTGAGTGACATAAAATTGTGTCCTTGAAATAAAACCACTGTTCTCTATATTTGTTGGGAATTTGACGTAGATATAAGAGCACTGTTGCTTATTGAATTCGGTTCTTTGTGGCTTAGTTGAAATTTGGTTTTGTTTGTAATTGAATTTACAGTACTTCATAGTAGACAATATTTTTTTGTAAAAATCCGTCCATCATCTAATAAATCACCCTGACTTTGGTTGTTTTCAATATAAACTTTTATTTCCTCTGGATTCTTGCATCTTGAAAATGCAACATACAGTTGGCCATGGGCAAATACTGGTTCTTCTAAAAAGATTCCAGCGGATTTAAAGGTTTGTCCTTGTGATTTATTAATGGGCATGGGAAATTGTCTTCTCTAAAGTACAAAAGGCAAGCTACTTTCACTTGTTGCCAAATCTATTCTTGGTATGAAAACTCTTTCACCTTTATGGGTGCCATTGAGAATTTCAGCATTTATTAAATGACCTTTCAGTTCTTGGACAATTAATCTGGTCCCATTACATAGTCCTTTTTTCGGGTTCATATTTCACAGTAACATGACAATTGCACCTTTTTTTTAGCTGCAAAATATATGGTGGCATTCCAGATAGAGTTAATGAATTAATAAATTCAGTTGAAAAGTTTGACTGAGTTTCTTTGTCATCACCAAGTACACAATCTGCACTGAGATAATATTTTTGCGGTGCATCTATTAATTTTAATATTTTATTATTCAGAAGCAATGCATCTTTATTTTTTTAAGTTAATATTACTTTTGTTGCAAGCTCTGCATAATCAGCTTTACTTATTGTATTTTGGAATAAAGCCGATATAATGTCCTGTTTGCAAATCATATGAGATGGAATTTCCACGGTATCATCGGGTAAATTCTGAATTTGTTTTGTTTTTCCTTCTCCAAATTTGATGAGCCACTCATTGAATTCATTTTGTCCTTGTGATCTCATATTTTGTTCTAATTTGAGGTGAGTAAAGAGTTTCCGTAGTGTACTTGACTTAATACATGTTTCTACAATGTCTGTGCGATTTCCATGGACAACAACAGGTAATGTTTGTCTAAAATCTCCACCCAACAACATGACCTTTCCACCAAAAAGGCAAATCATTATCCATGACTTCACGCAACAAACGGTCAATGCATTGTAGAGCATGGCATGACATCATTGTAGCTTCATCAATGATAATTAATTTAATTTTCTTCATTTTTTTTTGCTTGTAAAGATGTCATTTTATTATCTGACACTGATGTTTCCAGAATAGGAACTGGTTGTTTACATCCACTATGCACAGTTCTTCCACCTTCTAACAAAAGTACGGCAATTCCAGTTGTTGCAAATGGCAGTGCTATTTCACCTTGTGCGTGAACAAAACTCATCAATAAATTATATAGATAAGTTTTTCCTGATCCACCAGGTCCATCTAGATACAAATAATGCTCTTTAAACAAGTCATCCTCTAGTGCATTTTTTATGGCGTTAAATGCTTGCAATTGTAAGGCATTTAAAGTGGCAAGTCTTTCTTGTGTTATTTGGTTTTGAAGCTGAATATCATAGTCTTCAAAGTTTATTTCATCTATGAGTCCTGGATCTAGCAGATTTGTACAATTTAATCCATGAGAGAGAAAGGCATCTTGAATTTCAATTAATGCTTTTAATTCTGCAATAGGCTCATTGTATTGTTGCAAAAAGTCTTTAGACATATTTGTTTTAAATTTGTCCCACAAAGCTAATGTAGGGTTCAGTATTAGATCCTCTCCTTTTTAACATATTTATTAGTGACTTAGAGGTAGGATTGGAGTATGGTGTCTCCATTTTCGCTGATGACACGAAGTTGTGCAAGGTAATTAAATCAGATAGTAATGTGCTTTCCCTCCCAAGGGATTTACATAAAATTGAGGAATGGGCATCTAAATGGCAGATGAGATTTAATACGAATAAATGTAAAGTTATGCATCTGGGAAGGAAAATAGCCATGCAATTTATAATCTTAACGGAGCAAATCTAGGTGTATCAGAAATCAAAAGGGATTTGGGAGTGCTTGTGGACAACCATCTAGGTAACAGTGCTCAAAGCCAAGCAGCAGCTGCAAAGGCAAATAAAATATTAGCATGTATTAAGAAGGGTATAGAAGCAAGGGAAGCAAAAATAATTCTGCCACTATACAAATCTCTAGTACGCCCTCATTTGGTATATGGAGTACAATTTTGGGCACCACTTCATAAAAAGGACATTTTAGAGCTGGAAAAGGTACAGAGGAGGGCAACAAAACTAATAAGGGGAATGGAGGGGCTAAGTTATGAAGAAAGACTAACCAAATTAAACTTATTTTCTCTAGAACAAAGGCGTCTAAGAGGAGATATGATTACCTTATATAAATACATCCAGGGTCAGTATAAAGATTTGTCAAGGGAGCTTTTTGTGCCAAGAGGTTTTCAACTGACAAGAGGATATCCCTTGAGGTTAGAAGTAAAAAGATTCCACCTTAAAGAAAGAAAAGGGTTCTTCACAGTAAGGGTGGTTAATCTGTGGAATTCTCTACCAGAGGAGGTGGTGACAGTGGATTCGATAGATAACTTTAAAAGGGGACTGTATTTATTTCTAATTAAAAAGGGAATTCAGGGTTATCATGGATAATTAGAGAGACAGTATTTATCCAGGTAGTTATCCCCTCGCCAGTATCTGGGGTCAGGAAGGATTTTTTTTTCTCCCTTTGAGACGACTGGCTAAGTCTTACTTGTTTTTTTTTTTCTGTTTGCCTTCCTCTGGATTAATAATTAAAAAAAAGTAATAAATATTAATTAAATAATTGAGTAATAATAAATTAACATCTAAGTAATTAATATTTAATCTGCATATTGCAGATCAGAGGAGATCTTAAAAGGTTGAACTTGATGGACTGAAAGATTTTTTTCAACCTTAATTACTATGGCCCTCATTCAATTGCGATTTGGGCAATTGAATAGTGCTCTAAATAAGCACATAACATATTTTTTTAAAATAAGTTTTTAGTTAGTGAAAACCTTGTTTTTGGATAGATGTTTAGTAACTAAAAACTTCTTTAAAAAAATATGTTATGTGCTTATTTAGACCCCTATTCAATTGGCCAAATTGCAATTGAATGAGGGCCTATGTAACTATGTAACTATATTTGGAGCATTTGAGAGGATGCAGATGAATTCAAATTGTTCCCTCATCTGCTGTGGCATTTGACACGGTGCTGCTTCTTCTAGACATCTTTCCCACTCTTTAACATCAGCCAGGAAGTGTCTGTGTCACGCAGCTAAATGAAATGTGTCATAGACTGTGTCATTAAAAGTTCTCAACTGTTCAAAACTTTGTGCACCAGGAACTTTTAAAAGGAGTAAATGTAAGCAGAAACGCTCAAGGTCTCTTGGACTTACAGTGTACATTCTAGTTATAATTTTATTTCCACAGCTTTTTCTTTTTTGCCATAATCCATTAACAAAAACATAATGGTAGGGAATGTCAATATACAACAATTCCCTTGCCTCCAAGTCAGTACAATTTTTAATTGAAACCACGCAGTTAGTGTAGTTTGCCGATGCTCACTTTGTGCCAAAGCATTTCTTTCATTTCCAACATTGAAATAAACTAAGTGTCTTTGGGGCAAATGTACAGCTAATCGATATACTGCATGTGAGTGATCATGCATTTCAAATTTGAGAAGATGCCACATTGCTTCTGGCGTACTTACATAGCGAGCATCTACATGAGATGCAAGTTCATCATGTAATAACTCAGTTTGTTCTGGACTTTCTGCACTTTTTACCACTACAGTAGCTGCATCATAGCCTTTGTAAATATATTTGTAGACATATTTAATGGATTTTATAAAAGTGCAAGCTGCCACATTAATGTGTGCATTATACTTCATGAGTAAATGTGGATTTTATGGCACCACATACAGTATCTGTTATCCACTTTTTTGCCATGAATAATGGCAGTTTGGCCTTCTTTTCTTATATATTAATATATAATGGATAGCCATCACAATTGGCATACATTTTGTCTCTATAAACTTTTGGAAATTCTTTAGTGCATTTTTTATTTTCCATACATGGTGATTGTGGATTAATATCTCCACATGGTCCATAATTCATGCGATGAGTTACAATCTCATATAGTCTACCTAGTATTTCTGGATCTGGTAGTTCAGCAATGATGACTGAATCCACTTTATCACAAGTATCCACTTTATATTTTTCTTGAAGAATTATGAGCATATGTGCATATGGAAGTCCTCTTTTTTGAAATTCTATGGTATAAACATAAGCCAGATATTTGCCAAATAACTGAGTTATGGTTATGTCATGTATTAATTCAGTTATTTTTTTTAAAGACTCTTGCCACTAAATCTGGTCTATCGGAATTGATTTGTTTTAACTTTTTTCTCTCACATCCTGTTTTGTGTGCACCACTGTTTGCATTATGAGGTTAGGTTTGTGAGGTTAGACTTAGCAGATTAGTTAGGTTACAGTGTATGTTGTGAAAGGCGCACAGCAAATATGATAGTTCCTTCTATTTTGTATATGAGAACAGCATTTTTTGTTTGTGGCAGTGTTGTTATTATGTGTTTAGTTGGGTTTGTTTGTGCGCTACTGTTGTCATTAGGTGTTTGGCGTATGAAATATGATATATCCTTCCATTTTGTATATATTAAAAGCATTGTCGTTTTCTGTTTTGTGTGTAGCACTGTTGGCATTAGGGTTTAGGGTAGGGCTTATTTTGTTTTTTCTTTCTATCCTGTTTTGCATGCGCCAATGTTGTTAATGGGGGTTTACGGTTATGGGGTTATGTTAGAGTGTTAGCATGCAGTAAGTTTGTACAAAGGCAGACACAAAACAGGATAGGTACTTCCATTTGATATGTGTAAACAGCAGTGTTTTTTTGGTTTGTTTATTTACTTGTAATACTGTGTAATACTGTACCTCTTTAGTTCAAATGTGTTGTGTTGAAATTGCTGTCGAGATGAAGAGAGTCTTCAGGCAGTTTCTGTTGAGAATTAAAGAGAGAGATGGAAGTGTTAAAATAACATGTAAATGTGTTTTTTTTTTTTGTTTGTTTTTTAAAGTAAGAGCATATAAAACAGGATTCTTTTATTTTGTATATGTATGTATTCACAGAGGTTTAGCTTATGGGGTTAGTCTTATAGAGTGGTGCATATAAAACAGGATATATCCTTGTATTTATTATGTTTTAAGAACATTTGTTGTATTATTCTGGTTTGTGTGCACCACTGTTGTCATTATAGATTTAGGTTATGGAGTTAGGCTTAGAGGTTGTTGCATAGAAAACAGGATATCTTATTTGATTTAGTATGTGTTAACATTTGTTGTTGTATCCTGTTTTGTGGGCCCCACAGTTGTCATTAGAAGTTTAGATTATGGTGTTAGGCTTGGAGGTTGGTGCACAGAAAACAGGATTTTTTTGTAGATTCTATATGTGTTAACAGTATTGATAGCAGTATACTGTTTTGTGCATTAGAGGTTTTGGGGTTACTCTTATAGGTTGTGGCATAGAACACAGTATATATTTTTCATTTTATATCTGTTAACCACATTTGTTGTAGTATCCTATTTTGTGTGCAGCAGTATTGGCATTATGGATTTATCTATTTTTTTTTTGTTTTACTTGTAATACTGTATCTCTTTTGTTTCAATGTGTTCTGTTGAAATTGCTGTGGAGATTATGAGAGTCTTCAGACAAGGTCTGTTGCGAATTAAAGCGAGAGATGGAAATGTTAAAGGCTTAGAGAGTGGTGCATAAAAAAAGGATAGATCCTTGCATTTATTATGTTTTCATAACATTTGTTTTATTATTCTGGTTTGTGTGCACCTGTTGTCATTATATGTTTAGGTAATGGGGTTAGGCTTAGAGGTTGGTGCACCCAAAACAGGATGTATTGTTTTATTTAATATGTGTTAACAACATTTGTTGTAGTATCCTGTTTTGTGTGCATCACAGTTGATATTAGAGGTTTAGGTTATGGGGTTAGGCTTAGAGGTTGGTGCACAGAAAAGCGTATTTATTGTTCGATTTCATATGTGTTAACAATATTTGTAGCAGTATACTGTTTTGTGCGTACCACAGTTCACATTAGAGGTTTAGGTTATGGGGTTAGTGTTTGAGTTTGTTGCACATAAAACAGGATATATCCTTCTATTTTATATGTGTTAACAATATTTGTTGTAGTATCCTGTTTTGTGTTCGCCCCTGTTGAGATGATGTGTTCTGGTTGTGGGGTTAGGCTTATAGGTTGTGGCATAGAAAACATAATATATTTTCCATTTTTATTTTTTTGTTACCAAAATTTGTTGTAGTATCCTGCTTTGTGTGCGCCACTATTGTCATTATGGATTGATTTTTTTGTTTTGTTTTTGTTTTGTCATATTGTCTTTTGTGGGTGTGAGTGTTAGCAATAGGGTTGTAGGTTCTGGTATTACGCTTAGAGTGTTATTTATGTTGCAGTGCATTTTGACATTGGCATACACCAAACAGGATAGATTATTTTTTTCTGTTTTTACTTGTTATACTGTACCTGAATTATTAGTTGTGTATAAATGACAGAGGGTCCCCTGCTGCCAATGTTCCTGCGACCCTCTTTAGGCAGTGTCTGTTGAAAAAGATAGACAGAAATGCAAATGTTGAAATATAACAATATTCGCAGTAGTATACTGTTTTGTGTGCACCACAGTTGGCATTACAGGTTTAGGTTATGGGGTTAGGCTTTGAGTTTGGTGCACAGAAAACAGCATATAATCTTGTATTTTATATGTTAACAACATTTGTTGTAGTATCCTGTTTTGTGCGCACCACTATTGGCATTATGGAGTTAATATTTTTTTATTTTTTTATTTGTGATATTCTGTTTAGTGTGCTTCACTGTTAGCATTAGGGTTGTAGGTTATGGGGTTAGGCTTAGAGGGTTAGTTATGTTGCAGTGCATTTTGACACCAAACAGGATTATTTTTATTTTTTTACTTCTTATACTTTACCTGTTGTGTTAAATTATTAGTTGTGTATAAATGACAGAGGGTCCCCTGCTGCCAACCTTCCTGCAACACTCTTCAGGCAGTGTCTGTTGAAAAAGATAGAGAGAAATGAAAATGTTAGAATATTCAAAAAAAATGTTTTTGAGTCATTGATATATTTTTTTTTTTAAATGCAGTTTTATACATTACCTGTTGATTTGAATTTCTTGCCTGTAAATTGCTGCAGATTTGACAGTCCGTGTTAAACCATGCAGTGCTACAAATTATTCAGTGACACTGTTCACCCAAAGTCTGTTGAAAATGATAAAAAAATGCAAATTGTGAAAGGCAGTGTAAATATATATATGTATATTGATATTAATGAATGGTCAAACTTTAGATATGTTTGAAATGTTACTGTATGTAAGAAATTAACTAATAACTAAATAATTAATGTATAATTTCTACAAGTAATAAGTTCTTTTGGACAAATCAATAAACGAACATATGAATAAGTTTATAAATAAAAGATATATTTTACATAAATTAATATATGGTTACACAATGGGTTTTAGACAAAACAGAAAACAGACAAGAAGTATTAAAACAATATTTACAGAGGGCGTGGCCAAGCAAGCAAACGGAGCAGACATGCTGGAGCTGAGCTCTGCACAAACACAGCCAAAAACTGCAATTTAATCGGGGCTAACCTCACCAAAAGCCCCGGAAAAGATCCCAGTACGTTTGCAGCACCCCACGGACCGGTCCACAAGCAACCAGAACATTTTTTTTTGTGTTATAAACGGTCTTTCGTTTAGAGGACCGCACGTGACCAGCACCGCGACGGGCGGCTGCGACCGTCCACCAGGCCACGACTTCCCCACTTGGAACAGACGAGCCCCGACTGCGACACAGACCCCTCCGCCACAGCTCTAAACACACCGAGCGCTGCTAGTCAGCAATCAGAGGCGGCGGCAGAACCAGCAAGGGGTCCGGATCTCGAGGGGGACACCCCAGAGGCGGAGGCGTGAGATACACACCGGCCCAACCAAGCAGAACAGCGGGAGTACACTGCGGCGGCAGTCTGGGTGAAAAGAGCCCTAGCACGGAGTTGTCAACATCAGAAACCAGGAAGCCTGCCTGTGAGGTAAGAAAGAGACGGAGATTGATCCCCTGTACACTAAATACAGTATAGTCTATTAGACGCTACCTCACAGGCCTACTCTACCACTACTCCCAGCGTTCATAGCACAGCCCCGAACACAAGGTGTAGGAGGGTGCACCCAGCACAGAAGGGGTAGAACGGATGAGGGTGCAGACAGACCCTTCTGTGGCCCTTCCACCCCCAACAACCCTCAGCTAGAGGGACCTTTACAAGCCCAAACCTGGCTCACGAACTCACGGAAGCCAATTCCACAGGGGCTCATAGAGGGGGATCCAAAAGACCAAAGAGATCCAGGAGTCATACCCATAACAGGGGACCTCCCCCCTGGGCCCAAGAACCCCCACAGAAATCCACTGGTTCCAGGCACATGACTGAAACAGGTCCCTGAAAACAACACAGCTCAGATCCAGGAGCTGTTAAGTCCCTTGAGCAAAAACACTCACCCCAAAGGCAGCTACCAGGCACCCGTCTAAAATTTCACTAAGGGAAGGTAATCCCATCAGAGGGAAAAGGCAACTCACAAAGAGTATAGAAAAAGCAACAAAATCTTCAAAAAAGATCACAACAGCACACAAGGAAATTGCAGCAGACAAAGGGTTAATCAAGCAAACGACACATGATTACAAAACTCTTTGTTTTTCAAACATGATTACCAGCCCAAGGCTTTGCTTGTATAACAGACTGTGCTAGTGGAACTCCGCTACCCTCTAGTGGACAAAACTCAATATTACCACGCAAGTGGGAAAAATCAACAAAAACTTACTCTCCAGCTACAAACTTTCAGGAGGTGGCTGAACCAGTTCCAGAACTTTTAATGGACCCAAAAAGATGTAACTAGGAAAGAGCCCTGGAACATGCACTGGGACTAGACAAATGTTACCAGAAATCTGGTAACAACTCGAACTACAGCACTCTCACTGAGATGGCGGGTGTCGCCACAAGGAAGAACAATAAAGGGATCCAATCTTACTGCCTACCCAAACCTTCGGCAAGCTCTCCTACCAATAAAGCACCCATAGTCACAGTCCACGCAACAAAAAACTACGAAATGTCAGCACCTAGCACTAAAAGTGACATCCAGGACCTTAAGGACTTACTATCCAACTTCAGAGAGGAGGTCAAATCAGAGATCCGGCAGGTGACGACAGAACTATCCACAGAAATTAAGAAGGTGGATGATAAAACAACAAAACTGGAAACTAAAATTTCGGAAATAATGCAACATAACAACAAACTGACGGAGGAGATCTTGGCGTTGAAGGACGAACAAGCTAGACAACAATTGCAACAGGAAGATCTGGAAAACAGATCAAGACGACAGAACATAAGACTGAGGAATGTGCCAGAAACGGTAAAAGACCTACACGCATACCTTAGCGATCTATGCGAATTTCTCCTCCCTAACATGCATCCGGAAAACTTGAGGATGGACCGATTTCACAGAGCCCTAGGCTTCCGTTCATCTCCGCAAGAACGACCAAGAGACATCATTGCCAGATTCCACTACTACTCCACCAAAGAATTATTCATGAAGGCCGCAAGAAAAGGCATTCCTCCCATCGAGGGGCACACACCGCTGCTTTTCTCTGATTTAGCCCCGGTTACTCTTGCCAAAAGGAGACAACTGAAACCGGTTCTTGACTGTATCTTGGCTCAAGGATGGAGGTACACATGGGGTTTCCCTTTTTGCCTCAATATCTCCAAGGAAGGAAAATTCTTCACGGTTAGAACATTGGAGGAGGGCATCAACTTGCTGGCGGAATGGAACATCAAAGTCACAGTCGGTGAGAATCTGCAGTCAACAGAAAACCCAAGAGCGAGGAGTCCTCCCATGAACAAAGATAAAGACTGAATACAATGAGTTGTCACTTATTTTGTTTTTTCTTATGTATTCTCTCACTTCTTCTCTCTCTCTCTTTATTTCCAAGCTAACCTGACAAACAAAACTAGCTGAATCATTTAACGACTAGGTTCATTAAGGTAGCACCCGCACCAGTGTAAGTTCTAATATACACTATAGACAGTTAACCCAGGCCGTAAAGGCATAATATTTACACACCTAGAAGGCGTCCCTAAGGGCGCTTACAAATAGACTGCCACAAACCCCCACAGTAGGGACAGTTTAGGCGGACCAATTCAGTGTCAGTTTAGAGACACTAACAGGCCCACCAGTAAAATCCGAAGAGGACAGCAAACGCTCTCCTCATAGTAGTTTAAATTACCACACCTTAGTTAAGTTTTAAATATACTAAGAGCTTTCCTGACCTACAGTGAGATACTTAAACAGACTCACGAACTTAGCCATCTTACCCAGGGTTAACATAGGGAACTCCACTGGAGGAGAAATAGGAATTAACTCAGTTACTGAGCCAAGGTTTTATAATCCCAAGGGATTGGGTACAGTCAGGTTGTCTCACAATCTGTTGTCTCTTTTCCTTTGAGTACAGATACTCTTCCACACAGCTAGCTGCTGAGCAGTCTTCGGGGCGGAAACCAGCAGGAGGCACAAGATAACGAAGTCACAGACATCCCGAAAGGTGAGATAGCCAATTGCACGCACCAAAAGGTCATACACCTCATTAAGAAATATGGACATTGTCATTGCATCACATAATGCTCATGGGCTAAACGAACCAATCAAGAGGGGGGTAGCCTTGAGAAACTACCAAAAACTAAATCTAGATATAGTAATGATTCAGGAGACTCACTTTAGAAAACAAGCAGTGCCAAAATATTGGGGGGGAGTCTTTACCCAAGCATTCCATTCTACCGCGGATACCAAACAAAAAGGAGTCACTATTTTGTTCCACAGAAGACTCAACTTTCAGTTAAGTAAAATTCAAAAAGACAAAGATGGCAGGTTTATAGCAGTACATGGGACCATACACGAACATAAGGTTTCATTCTTGAACATTTACGCCCCGAACACAGTACAAACGCCATTCTTTCAAAAGATACAGAAACTCACAGATAGCTGGGAAGACGGGCTTAAGATAATAGGAGGAGACATGAACGCGGTCCTAGACCCGCTCAAAGACAAGTCAAACGACCTAGGTTCACAAAAAATCCCCACGGCGACCAAAGCACTCAAAAAACTCCTAAAATCAAACTGCATGATTGATACCTGGAGAAACATGAACCCCACGGAAAGAGAATATACATTTTTTTCCGCCAGACATGGTTCGCTTTCCAGAATAGACTATATCCTGATCCCACAGAACATAACCGGGAACCTAACTGAGGCCTCTATCTGCCCCATAGCATGGTCGGACCACGATCTAGTCAAAATTTCCATAAGCAACCTCCTGCCGAAAGGCAATAACCCGAGGTGGTCATTAAATCCCAGTATACTGAATGATCCAATCACACGGGATAAGGTTAGAACTGCAATCGTAGACTATCTTGACCTCAACACAGTAGGAGAGATAGACATAGATGGAATTTGGGCAGCCCACAAAGCAGTGATCAGGGGAGTCTGTATACAAATTAGCTCAATCAAAAAGAAAAAGGATCAAGCACAAATTTTACTCCTAAACCTGAAAATTGCAGAAGCCCAGAAACTATTCATTAGAGATAAATCAAGACAGACTCACGAGAATGTAATAAGATACAAGCAAGAACTAAACACTATTTTAAGAGGGAAAATGGTCACTATCCTACAGCGAACTGAAGCTAAATTCTTCAGATACGCAAACAAACCCGATAGGATGCTGGCCACTAGACTAAGAGAAAAAAGAGCAAACTCATTCATAGCCAAAATAATCACCAAAAATAGAGAGACAGTTTTTAAACCAGATCAAATAGTAAATGAATTCAGACATTTTTACGCAGACCTTTATAGCAAATCACCCGAATCAGGCACCCCAACCCATAAACTAGAAATTGAAAATACATTAAGCAAACTAACAATACCCCAATTAGACTCTACCAAAGCCGAATCACTCTTAGTGCCCATCTCGGTCGAGGAAATACAAGATGCGATCAAATCCACAAAAGCACACGGGGCCCCAGGACCAGATGGTTACTCTAACCTCTATTATAAACACATGAGCGACCTACTTAGCCCCACCTTACACAAGCTATTTAACAGCTTCTTAGCAGGTGGAAGAATTAAACCGGAATTCTTAGAGGCTAAAATAATACTTATTCCTAAACCGGGCAAAGATCCAGCCCAATGCGCTAGCTATAGACCAATATCTCTGATCAACACAGATTTAAAATTATACACCAAAATCTTAGCGTCCAGGCTAGCGAACTTGTTACCTGAAGTGATACATCCGGACCAGGTAGGGTTCATTAAGGGGAGAGAAGCGCCAGACAACACCAGAAAAATAATTGACCTTATTGACATAACCAAAAGTGATGGAGGGCGCGCAATGGTGTTGGCACTTGATGCCGAGAAGGCATTTGATAGGTTAGATTGGACATTTATGGAAGCCACACTAAACAAATTCGGAATTCCAGATGGTTTTCTGCGAAGCATAACATCACTATATTCAGAACCGACTGCGCAGGTTACATACCAAGGACACAACTCACTAAAATTCAACATCACGAGAGGGACAAGACAGGGGTGCCCTTTATCACCACTCTTATTCGCCCTTAGTATAGAGCCCCTAGCAATTGCCATTCGTCAGCACACTGACATATCGGGCATACGAGTCGGCACGATAGATCATAAAATAAGCCTTTTTGCTGATGACATCCTGCTAGCAATATCCAACCCCCTGATCAGTCTTCCCAATCTATTCAAACTTCTGTCTAAATTCGGCCCACTGTCAGGTTTCAAAATTAACACAAGTAAAAGCATAGCCCTTAATATATCACTTCCTCCCTCCACGGAAAAACTACTAGCCAATAACTTCCAAATAAAATGGGCCCCGAATTCTATCAACTACCTAGGCATACAAATAACAAAATCAACTAAGACCCTATATGAAGCAAACTACCCAACCCTCATTAATCAACTAACTAGAGACCTACACAGGTGGTCAGAACTAAAGATTTCGTGGTTAGGAAAGCTACATGCCGTCAAAATGAACGTACTCCCCAAACTGCTCTACCTGTTTAGAACTATTCCTATCTCGATATTAGCAATAGACCTGAAAAAAATACAAAAATTATTAATGAGTTTTCTGTGGAACAACAAAAAACCTAGAATTAACAGAGAAACAACTACTGCGACCAAGAGGGATGGTGGGCTTGGATTTCCAGATATTTCCAGGTACTTTAAAGCAGCTAGATTAGCACAACTAGTAAAATGGTATATCAAGGACTCCCCCCCGGTATGGGTTCAATTAGAAAAACACATACTAGGGTCCAATGATTTAATCATGCGCCAATTACTATGGCTCTCAACCCAGCAGGGCTTCAAGTTACCCCAATCAATCCCATCCAGTGTGAGGCACTCAATTAATTTATGGAAGGATATAAATAAGAGGAACAGGCTACTTGGCCCAGAGTCAGGGCTTAGCCCCTGTAACGGCTACCCCGGTAGTGAGAGGGTACCAGCCGTTGGAGACGTCCTTTTCTGAAGCAAGGTGCTGTGCAGTAATGAAATATTTATTCCCATCCACGATATCCCATTGTATAATCCAGGAGTGCTGTAAAATGTGGCAGAGTAACGGTACCATAAATCCCCCCAAAGAACGAGACGATGCTACGTTTTGAAGGGTCAAGTAGAACTCTCTTTTAATGACAGGGAATCTCCTTTTATGCAATGTTGCCCTCTGAAGGGCTACACCCACATAATTATCACAACAGCCAATTATCTGCATGGTTCAACCCCCACGTCTCCTCCCCTCAGATAACAGGTAACACAATTAAAACAGACACAATTTTAACCACATTCTGGATGTACCCCAAATACAGGGGGTACACCTTTAAGTCCCGCACCATTCAATATCTCTCACCCAGGGGAACAACATATACAAAAATGGCATGAATCAGACCAGGGGTTCAAAAGTTAGTAAAAGTATGTTTTTACACATAACACACAGACATTGCACATATCCCCCATACAATACACATATAGGACAATAGGTGAGTCACACCTCCCTCTGCAACTTGGGACGGTTTAGCTAAAGGACTTCAGTTCATTTGGAAGGCTGATGCGTTTCTGCTTCATTATTTAATTGTCTGAAACCAGTTTGTAAAATGTATTTTCCCTCTCCTTGAAATGTTTATTGCTGTGAATGCTGTATGAAGTGTGCGTTTGTTTTGTTCTTGAAATGTGAGGAAATGTGAAGTGCAGTAATGCTGATGGGTTGTCAAACTGTAGAAGTGACCAACAAATCGTTTTGTCCGGACATCCCCAGGCCGATCCGTTGGGATCAGACCGTGTATGCCGGCTTATGGTCACGGGGGAGGTGTGTAACGGAACCCATCACTGTTTTGCCCTGTGTTATGGTTATTTAATTATTGTGGTTGAGGTATGGTCACATTGCTGTGCTGTCGATGTGTTGGTTTGTGCTCTGCAGGATATTAGCTCAGACCATTGCAGACACCTAGCATAATACATAATCCTATTAGGGTCTCCTAGAGTCAGGAGAGCCCTATTGTGTAAAGTGTTCACATTGTGAAAGATGGAACAAAGAGAAGCATTATCTAATCAATGTCTGATTGTATCAAAAGTAGCCGGCTAGTCCCTGGGAGGTGTGACCACACCTATTGTCTCTATTGTGTGGCCAAATATGGGCATGTGTATTACCTGTGGAAAGAGGTGTATATATATTTCTGCATATAACAAAATAAAGACAGTATTCTTTGACTCCCAAGAAAGTGTCGTCCAATATGGGTGGTCTGGGCTTCTGAGACTGCGCAGTGCTTCTATATGGATATTTAATGCTGAACCTGACTTTCCCTCTGGAACTCTTGGATGGGATTATACCAACTTCACTTTTACACAGCAGCTTGCCAGGGAAAAGGACGTCTCCAACGGCTGGTACCCTCTCACTACCGGGGTAGCCGTTACAGCCCCTTATGGCCACTGTCAACTAACCCCAAAATAAACTCTAATGCTCAATACAGATGGTGGATTGATAATAATTGCTCAATAGCTGCAGATTTACCGGTTGTTAACCAAAAATGGTCCACCACCGCCTTCTTAGAGGACAAACCACTACCTCCGGGGGAATGGCTTAACCTACTCGCTATAAATCAAAGATTAAGTCACATCACTAAGAATAAAGGAGGGCAAAATACATCATTATTCGAAAAATGTTGCATTAAATTCCCGGGAGGGAAAGGGAACATCTCCATAATATACAACCATTTAAGCGAGTTAGTCACGCCCCCTAATTTACACTATGAGTCAGCATGGGAAACTGACCTCAACATACAATTAGACAGAGACCAATGGAACAGCATTCGGAAACAAGCAAAAATCACATCACTTAACGTAATTATGAAGGAAAACGCCTATAAAGTTATCATGAGGTGGTACTTAACTCCAGTAAGAATGCACATAGGAAACCAGACGATTAGCGACACCTGCGAAAGGGGCTGCAACCAGAAAGGGACTCTAATCCATAAACTATGGGAATGCCCTATGATTAGACATACCTGGGTGGACACTTACAAAACCGTGGAGAAATTATGGGGTCAAAACTATCCCATGAGACCAGAAGAGGCCATTCTGGGTTTACCGGTAGAAGGGTTGTCCAACTCAGAACAATTCCTAACCAACCAAATTTTCTTAGCAGTTAGGATAGTAGTAGCCGCCCATTGGAAATCACCCACGCCATTGTTTGAAGTAGTCTTAAACAAAATTGAGTTTGTTCGGTCCATGAGCATTTTGGCCACTGAGGTTGACCACAACTACAAACGCTGGGCCTCCTGCTGGGCCGCCTAGGAGACAAGACGAGGCAGATGAATAGGGTGAGTGACACTTTTCCCTCCAAAGGAGCTATTAAGGGAACCATATCAGGAGTTGTCTTAACTTACCCAACACTATTAGCCTCATACAGTAACCTAAACACGGAGTTCGCAACATATTAGTAGATACCAACCAAGCTCAAGACAACAGATGGTCAGGAATCCAAGTTCATAATTTTTTTCCCCATACTTATGGGACTTTATTACATATAGTTTTTTTTTTATTTATTTATTTATTTTTTCATTAGTTTTAAGTTAATTGAAAGCTAATACCAGCTATTATAATTCCAGAAAAACGTAAAAAAGAGAGGAGTTTTGGACAGGCAGATGACATACTAGAAACCAGATATGTGAAATACGTTTATTGTTAATTTCTACTTACCATCACAAATGTTTTTGCTGGACTATGTTGTATGTCTGACCTGTCTAATAAAAATCAATTTAAAAAAAAAAAACAATATTTACAAATATAATACTGATATGAATTCTACATTATGTAATATAAAGATACAGGATAATACCACTTGTGGTCAGTTTTGGAAGTTCAGCCTCCATCAGGTTTCTCTTTGGTCAGGACCAGGATCTGCTCAGCTGGGCTCATCTGGCACACTTCTCTCTGGACTGCATGAAAGCTCCTTTAACCTGGGCCAACCGGTACCTCTGCTGGTTGTCTGCTAGTTGCCTGCTGGTTGCCCACTGGTTGCCTACTGGTTTCCAACTGGTTGCCCTCTCTTCCATAGATTCTTGGCTTTTTATATCATATTGTAGCTCATGACCCACCCTCTCTATACGTCATACATGGCTATAAGTTGAAATTAGACTGTTGGTGTCTATACAGGTGGTAACATTACACTCATATGCACCCACCTAGAGTCTTGTATTTAGCTGTCTACAAATGTACACTTAAGACTTGCTGTTTTTACTGTAAATAAGACATTTGTGATTCTCTGAGTTATTTTGAGCAGGGCTACTCACACCTGTTGTCCTTTCCCACACACAGACTTGGATTTTAGCTAATTACATACACATATAGCTAGCTAATTTATACACATCTATAATATATATATATATATATATATATATATATATATATATATATATATATATATATATATATATATATATTTGTGGGAATAATAAAAAGACCTGAGGTATAATGCCTTGATACAAACACACAATTGTAATAACAAATGATTAACACTAGATTTCTTACAGTTGTATATAATAAGTTATAAAATACACATTGAAGTATTGTTAAAAGTTGTCTGTATATAAGCCATATTTTTACAGTCCCCACTTAGAGAGTGAAATTATTTTGTAAAAAAATTAAGCTCTCTCAAATAATACAAACAAATATGGCTTATTGTGTATATGATATTTCAAAGTAATACCGTTCACTGAGACAGGAATGATCTCACAACAACCAATACTTTCTACTAAATTTAGGGTTCTGTGAGGCAAATTTGGACTAATTATTTATGCACTCACAGTATGCATGTTATAATAGTTATACTCCACTGGCTACTTTGTGTAAAAATCACATCACCCTCCCATAACTACTGTAGCTTCATTCACAAGACACAAGTCTGTTTTACACGTCCATACCAACTTCTGTGTGCCACTTTCCTACTTCCACAATTATGTCCTATATGTGACCGTTGCTGGATCTTATTGAGAGCTTCATGTTACACCTAGCTGGCATGCTAGCTTGCTTAAGACTTATGTTGTCTTTAATATTGTGTATTGAAGAAACCACTCATTAAAGGACACTTTATTGTTAGCACGTGTGGAAAGAAAAAGTGTGTAGGTGATTTTAGCACCTTATTAGGTACTTTAGTGAAAACATTAAATGTGACTCGGTATTCACTCAGGAAATGGAAAATGTGTGTGATAAACCGGGATCTCTCTGTAGCTTCAGGAAATTATAAGACCCACAACTACACGTAAAGCATGCAGCAGGATCTCAATGGAATCACTATGGTTGTTTATCTCACTCGTGTCTCAATACCTCCATATTACTCCCAAGTCTGGCTTTCTATAGCAAGAGATACAAGATAATAAAAATAACAAATCATAATACCCAACCTATCAACCATTCCTAAATTAGGGTGATCTAATTCTAAATTTGTTTGTGTCCCTAACAGAGATAAACAAATTAAAACAAGAGCTAAACAAATAACTGACCAATGGTGTTATCCTACTAAATGTATTATTTGCAGTACTAAATATATTCATATCAGTATTGTGTATTTACATTTATATTCATGTAGCTACAGAATGTACTAGTTCTGAAACTATATGAATACTTGGTGAGGTTCCATTGTGTGCCACACCTCCTTCAGAAAAAAAACAATGTTTTAAAAAAAAATTATAAAAAAAAAATAATCCAGATTGAATGATTCCTTTATAGTTTAAAAACTGTCTGTCCCATTTCTTATTCCCCACTTAGAGAGCGAATTCATTTCCAAATAATGAGCTCTCTTAAAGAAGTCCCATTATTATGATGACATATTGAAAGTACCATCAAAAGAAAGGATACCATGCAATCTGTATAAAAATATTTTAAACACTTGCTGCCATTACAAAAAAAATGTACGAGGCTTAAAAAAAACAAAAATAAGAGTATTTATAACTGCTTCTCAAAAATCACAGTTAAAATGCTCACTTCCATGTACAGTCCTCGGGGGCAACAGTTTAAAAAAAAAGTAAGATTTATTCAGCAAAAAAAAAAAATGTTAGCTGACAGTGCAGGCATTTTAAAATCTGTGTAAAAATAACACACAAAAACTATAATTTAGAATTTGTCCAACCCACACTGTATTTAAAAAAATAATAATAATAAAAAAAATATATATATATATCTAGAGAGGCTTGTCCTTAAAAATAAAAAAATGAAAGCAAAGGTCCTCTATTATATATTTAGAAAAAACCTGTAGAAGAAATTAGGAAAGGTCATTTACAGGATATCCTTTCTTTCCTTTTTCATTTGCCCATTTCTGTTTTCCTGTAAAAATAAAACTTGATAATCAGTTAGTTTAGGAAAGATTGATAAGTAAATCATTTTCTGTACTATAGTTTGATTTACACTGATTCAGTTCTAATCTTAGAGCTTCTAAATTTTTCTTGAACACATCTCTTTCCTGTTTTAGTGTAAAATTCTCAGCCTTGAGCAATTCATTTTGAGATTTCAGAACATGATATGGAATAAATGGAGCATTTGCATTTATTTTAGCTCTACCATTTGCTGTCCACCTGGTGTGATTCTGGCTATTTTCAATCTTCTGTGTCCATCTGTTATTATTGGGCCTTTTGTTTGAATTAGGGGTAAAATTTAGCATGTTTTTACAGTTTCTGAAAACATGACCGAATTGTCCACAAGCATAGCAAGAAATACTATTTGCCTTAGAAACCAAATTTGTTTGGGGTGGGGTGATCTTAACTACACAAATTTTGCCATTATTCCTATTTCTCTCTCTTAAAAGGCTCTCTGCTCTCTTTAGGTAGTTTAACATTTTTAAGAAGTGATTGTTGGCAGATACTGTCAACCCAACAATATTTATAATTTCAGGCAGACATCTTTTTAGTAAGGCCTTCTTATAAATTTGATCATTCTGATTAGCCTCAGTATCAGAAGGGAGTGTGAGTTTATACAATATGAATAACCTATCACTATACTCTTGTACAGACTCTCCCATCTTCTGAGTACAGTTACCAAACACAGAATGATGATCCAATTCATTTAAACCCAGTACATTTAAAATCTCTTTAACCAATTGCTCTTTAGATCTAGGCTCTGCAAAAACATCAGAAGGCAAACTAGATTTTAAGGATTTATCTAAAGAAGCCATAATCACAGCAAATGCATCAGTCTCAGTTAAATTTGCATTACATTTTAAAAACTTTTCAATTCTTATCATGATTTCAACAGGATCATCATGAAAACCAATACAACAAAGTGTTTTGCTCAAAGTCTCAATTTCACTAATAGAAAGAGATCTATTCACAGTAGTTTCAGAAATGACCTGCCCATGTGCTCCTCTCTTGAGCTCAGTAGAAACTGGCGCCATTTTGAAACAATCCTCTTCACTTTTCTTTAAAACATTGCAGTCCACTTTCTGGACCTCTGTCTCTTTACATTTTGCTAAACATGGACTATAATCAGTGTCATTTTTACTACAAGTTAAACATCTTATTGCACTGTCTGCATCTAGCAATCTATCCACAAGTTCCTTATTTTTTCTATGTAGTTGCTTATTTTCTTGCAATGTCTTCTGATTA
Source organism: Discoglossus pictus (assembly GCA_027410445.1). Taxonomy (NCBI): domain Eukaryota; kingdom Metazoa; phylum Chordata; class Amphibia; order Anura; family Alytidae; genus Discoglossus; species Discoglossus pictus. The sequence goes on from CM050169.1 coordinate 89,021,108, forward strand.
TCTAAACCCAAAGCAGATGCTGTAGTGGCAGTGACTGTAAGGGTTTCCAAAGCAGTATTAAGCTCACACACTTTAGTCTCTAAAGCTTGATTCTGCACACATAAATGTTTATATTGTTCTGCAATCCAATGTGCAGCAAATATTAACATTGTTTTCCCTTTTGATTTAGACAATTTCTTGTCATTAATATCTGATGCTACTAGATTCTGGGCATTTGACCAGGGGTCAGAAGTATTCACCATAGCTCTAATTATAGCATCAGAGTTATCAACATTAGCAATCTTTTTCATGAAGCCCTCCATTATTGGATAACAAAACTATACAATTTTAAAAGTGCAGAAAAGCAAACATAAAAGAGTAAAAAAAAAAACTGCTTTAGAATCCTGTATCTACCACAGCCAAACGTACCATACAAAACGTTTCTACAACACACAATAGGAAAAAAGTACATTAATTTATGCAAAATATTATACTTATTAATATGCTTGATTATTACAATAATGTCCTCCTGGATCAAGGCTCGCCAACTGTAAGAAATTAACTAATAACTAAATAATTAATGTATAATTTCTACAAGTAATAAGTTCTTTTGGACAAATCAATAAACGAACATATGAATAAGTTTATAAATAAAAGATATATTTTACATAAATTAATATACGGTTACACAATGGGTTTTAGACAAAACAGATAACAGACAAGAAGTATTAAAACAATATTTACAAATATAATACTGATATGAATTCTACATTATGTAATATAAAGATACAGGATAATAACACTTGTGGTCAGTTTTGGAAGTTCAGCCTCCATCAGGTTTCTCTTTGGCCAGGACCAGGATCTGCTCAGCTGGGCTCATCTGGCACACTTCTCTCTGGACTGCATGAAAGCTCCTTTAACCTGGGCCAACCGGTACCTCTGCTGGTTGTCTGCTAGTTGCCTGCTGGTTGCCCACTGGTTGCTTACTGGTTTGCAACTGGTTGCCCTCTCTTCCATAGATTCTTGGCTTTTTATATCATATTGTAGCTCATGACCCACCCTCTCTATACGTCATACATGGCTATAAGTTGAAATTAGACTGTTGGTGTCTATACAGGTGGTAACATTACACTCATATGCACCCACCTAGAGTCTTGTATTCAGCTGTCTACAAATGTACACTTAAGACTTGCTGTTTTTACTGTAAATAAGACATTTGTGATTCTCTGAGTTATTTTGAGCAGGGCTACTCACACCTGTTGTCCTTTCCCACACACAGACTTGGATTTTAGCTAATTACATACACATATAGCTAGCTAATTTATACACATCTATAATATATATATATATATATATATTTGTGGGAATAATAAAAAGACCTGAGGTATAATGCCTTGATACAAACACACAATTGTAATAACAAAAGATTAACACTAGATTTCTTACAGTTGTATATAATAAGTTATAAAATACACATTGAAGTATTGTTAAAAGTTGTCTGTATATAAGCCATATTTCTACATGTATATGAATAACATTGTCCTTTACAATTTAACCTTTTTTAATTCTTAATGTAATAATTAAAATGTATTAATTAATTAATTATAGCTTACCTATTTTCAGTAATTTGCAGATGTTAAACTTCTAAAGTGATAATGAAGTTGCACCAGAAGTAACACCACCAGTGAAATGTCCAGTCACACTGTTCATCACCTGAGGAGAAATGTAGAAATTCCTGGAAATTTTGCAGTATTTATAGACTTGGAGCTGAAGTAGAAACCGCTAGATTGCAATACACATGCGCTATTTGCGTTCCATCAGTCAATTTGCGTTCCATCCTCCATTTTGCCAAGTTACTTAGTTCTTGCATATAAAATGTCTGCGATTTTGTATTTGTTACGGAGCGCATGATGTGTGTTACATGCCGTATGAAGTGTTATTGAGTTTGGGTAAGTGTTCCGAGTAGGTGTTGTAATTTTACGTGCTTAGCCTTATTTATTTATTTTTTTTTGCCATTTTTTCTCTCGCTTAGGCGATTTTTCAATCTCGATATTGATGAAATCCAAGTTAAATTCGCAACCAACCCCACTGACAGACGTCCTGCCTGTCACCCCGTGGTGTGTGTGATATTTTTAAATGTTTTTTTATTGTATTTTGTGTTTTTTTTGTGTTTTTGGATGGGCGCGGTTGTTTTTTTTTTTCTAAGTCCGTGCTTTCCTTTGTAAAGTGTTACGGGTTGAACTGTAGTCCCGCGGGTCGTAGGGATGAGCGCCTATGGCGCTCATCTCCACCAGCGCAATGAGCACCTTTGGCACTCCCTGCCTAAGTGGTACGGGGTCGTAGGGATGAGAGCCTACGGCACTCCTTGCCAGCTACTGCGGCCCTCACATTGTGACGGACGCAGTTGCGGTGGGCTCGCTATGCGAGCCCGCAATAGGCAGGCTCGCTGTGCGAGCCTGCAAGCGTTAGCAACAACCCGTATTGCTCACAACTATATATGTGACTAGTGAATTGCCCGTCAAAAAATGACGGCAATAGAATTGTAAGTCAAGGAATGTTGTTTGGGCCAGACATTATTTTTTATGGTGGTGTGAGATCTTGGCGCTGATTGCGAGGCTAGCGCTGAGCACCTTCGGCGGCGCTCATTGCGAGCCTCTTGGTCATTTTTTTTTATCAGAGGCGCTTTTGCTGTCATTGTAAGGTTGGCGCTGATCTTTTTTTTGCGCTTATTGCAAGGCTGTCTTCTGGTGTAGTTTGAGTGCTATGAGCAGTGGTGGAGCTCGTTGTGTGGCGCGCAGTGAATGTCTTTTGCGTTTATTGCGATAGTGTTTTTTTTTTTTTTGTGTATATGTATTTTGTGCTGCTAATTAAATAAGTAGTAAATGTATAAATTACCGTATATACTCGAGTATAAGCCGACCCGAGTATAAGCCGAGGCACCTATTTTACCACAAAATACTGGGTCAAATGAGTGATTTTAGTATAAGCCGAGGGTGGGAAATATGTTGCCCCCTGTGTCCCTCTTGTGCCTTCTGTGTCCCCCTCTCTCTCCCTTGTCTCTTCTCCCCTCTCCCTTCCCTGTGTCTCTTCCCCCCTCTCCCTTCCCTGTGTCTCTTGCCCCCTCCTCATTCTCAACCTCCCTTATCATCATCCTTCCTCATCCTCAACCTCCCTCCTCATCCTCAACCCCCTCCTCAACCTCCCTCCTCAACCTCAACCCCCCTATCCTCAACCCCCCCATCCTCAACCCTCTCCTCAACCCCCCTCCTCATCCTTCCTCCTCAACCCCCCTCCTCATCCTCCCTCCTCATCCTCCCTCCTCATCCTCAACCCCCCTCCTCAACCCCCATCCTCAGCCCCCTCCTCATCCTCAGGTCCCCTCCTCATCCTCAGGCCCCCTCCTCATCCTCAAGCCCCCTCCTCAACTTCAACTCCCTCCTTAACCTCCCTCCTCAACCTCAATCCCCCATTCTCAACCCCCTTCTCAACCTTCCTCCTCAGCCTCAACCCCTCCATCCTCAACCCCCTCCTCAACCTCCCTCCTCAACCTCAACCCCCCCATCATCAACCCCCTCCTAAACCTCCCTCCTCAACCCCCCCTCATTCTAAACCCCCCCCCCCCTCATACTACCCTCTAAATACCCCCCCTTTCCCCTCACTTACCTGCTCCGGCCTCCGCTCCTTCCGGGTCTTGATGTGGCGCGCATGTGACGTCACATGCGCGCCACGTCATTAGCATATACCGGGTGCAGACACCCGGTATATGCTAATGACGTGGCGCGTGTGACGTCACGGCATTAGCATATACCGGGTGCCGGCACCTGGTATATGCTAATGACATGGCGCGCGTGTGACTTCACGGCATTAGCATATACCGGGTACCAGCACCTGGTATATGCTAATGACGTGGTGCGCATGTGACGTCACATGCGCACCACATCAAGACCCGGAAGGAGCGGAGGCCGGAGCAGGTAAGTGAGGGGAGAGGGGGGGTAGTATGAGGGGGGGTAGTATGAGGGGGGGTAGTATGAGGGGGGGTTAGAATGAGGGGGGGTTTGAGGATGAGGAGGGGGAGGGAAAGAGACACGGGGGGGTTAGAGAGACACAGGGGGAGTAGAGAGACACAAGGGGCGGTTAGAGAGACACAGGGGGGTAGAGAGACACAAGGGGAAGTTAGAGAGACATGGGGGGGTAGAGAGACACGGGGGGGGGGGGGTAGAAAGACACAAGGGGGGGTTAGAGAGACACTTACCTATTTGTAAGTAATACATGCAGGAAGCATTGTGCTAAAAAGCTGACAATTTGTTTTCATGTTCCTGCAGCATACAATGTGGCTTTCCCGTGTTGTGGAGCTGAAGTGTCCGCAATGTGTGAAGTGTGTAGTGTAAATAGGCTGCGTGTGAGAGAGGAAGCCGTGTTGTAAAATGGTGGAGAATGTGTATGTGGTAGGCGGGTTTGTATGATGAAGCGTCCTTGCTAATGGTGTATGTTGTAGGTCTTACGAGTTTTTGTAAAAGCCATCTTTGCTTTGTGGAATTTAGCGGCTTTAGGGGTCGTGTAGCCGCATTTTCGTTTTTTTAGGCGGCAATTTTTTCTCGATTAGGAGATTTTCGAGTGGCTAAACTTTGTAAATTGGACAGAATTTTAGATTTAAGCAGTCTTGCAGTGTTCCCCCTTGCTGTCAGTAATGTTTGTTTTTGTTTTTTTTGTGTATTTATGTTTGCCGCTCTGCACGGTTTGTCCATTAAGGACGTATTTTTGCGAGTCCGTAATGGAGGCTTGTATATTTTTGTGTAAGTCCGTTGCTAGTCATTGCATGTTTATGTGTTTTTTTCCAAGTCCCGCTTGTGTGGTCATTTGTAACCGGGTGTGAGGCGCCGTAGAGCCTCCACCTCCGCAAATGCGGCCCCTTGCTTTACGAGGGTCCGTATTTGCGGCCTGCAATGAGTCTGCAGCTCATTGCAGCTGACGTGGAAGCCTCCACCTTCGCAAATACGGCCCGTCGCCTACACTACCTACCTAAGCTACCTACCTACCCCCTAATCAACCCCACCAACACTCTAATTACAGAAAATAAAAAAACCTAAGTCACAAAAAATAAAAAATCTACATTACAGAAAATAAAAAGACCTAAGTCCCAAAAAATAAAAAAAGGAAATTAAAGAAACAAAAAAAAATACAATGCAATCCTCCCCCCCACTACAGAAACAAAAATTACACACCCGAAAAGGCAATACATATAGAATACATACAAATAAAATAAAATACAATACCCCCTATCTATCTAACATACAATCAATCCTATCTATCTAAAATACATCCCCCAATCGATCTAATATACAATAAATCCTATCTATTTAAAATACATACCCCTATGTAACATACAATATATACTATATAATATAAAATAAATCCTAACTATCTAAAATACATACCCCTATCTAACATACAATACTATATAATATATAATACATCCTATCTATCTAAAAATACATAACCCTATATAACATACAATAAATACTATAAAATACACAATAAATCCTAACACTCTAAAATACATACCCCTAACATACAATAAATCATACCTATCTAAAATACATACCCCTATCTAACATACAATAAATGCTATCTCCATATACAAACCCTAATTCTAAGCTAAAAGAAAATAATTAAGACCACTTACCTTTGCAGATGTCCCTTCAGATCACCAACCAAGGGGAAAAGAAAAAAAAAGTAGTACAACACATTTACATAAAATAAATAAACATTCTAAATATTCTAAATATTCTACTCACCTTTCCAGCATGTCCCCATCCATCTTCTTTTAGTCTCCGGCGCGTCCCGTGATAAAAAAAAAACACAACATTACTACAACATACATATAAACCTAAAAAAAGTAAAATAAACATAATATACATTGTACTTACCTCCCTGCGATGTCACCGGCCTCCTCCTCTTCTGCCCCGCCTTTTTTTATTTTTTCTGTAGTTGAGGGTGGGGGGGTTGTAATGTATTTTATTATGGGGTAGGTAGGTAGGTAGTGTAGGTGTTAATAGGTTAGTGTAGAGGGGGGTTAGTTTACATTTAATGGTTTATTGGGGGGTATAGTGCAGTGTAGTGTTTATACTTAGTGTCATGATGGTCCTTGAGAACTGTCATGGCACTTATGTGGTTAATGTTAGGGCTGTAACAGCCCCATAGGGGCCTTAATATACACTTATGGGACTGATGGTGTTAACTAGAGGCTTGTATTGACCCCCATGAGTGAGAGGGTTATTTATTGGCTTATCGGGGTCTGTATTGACCCCCATGAGTGACAGGGTTAATTATGGGTTTATGGGGGTCTGTATTGACCCTCATGAGTGACTTGGTTAATTAAGTGCTTATGGGGGTCTGTATTGACCCCCATGAGTGACAGGGTTAAAATTATGTATTATGGGGGTCTGTATTGACCCTCTTGAGTGACAGGGATAATTAAGTGCTTATGGGGGTCTGTATTGACCCCCATGAGTGACAGGGTTAATTAAGGGTTTACGGGGGTCTGTATTGACCCTCATGAGTGACAGGGTTAATTAAATGCTTATGGGGGTCTGTATTGACCCCCATGAGTGACAGGGTTAATTAATGTATTATGGGGGTCTGTATTGACCCTCATGAGTGACAGGGTTAATTAAGTGATTATGGGGGTCTGTATTGACCCCATGAGTGACAGGGTTAATTAAGGGTTTACGGGGGTCTGTATTGACCCCCATGAGTGACCGGGTTATTTATTGGCTTATGGGGGTCTGTATTGACCCCCATGAGTGCCAGGGTTATTTATTGGCTTATGGGGGTCTGTATTGACCCCCATGAGTGACGGGGTTAATTAAGTCCTTATGGGGGTCTGTATTGACCCGCATGGGTGACAGGGTTAATTGTTTATGGGGGTCTGTATTGACCCCCATGAATGACAGGGTTAATGAAGGGCTTACGGGGGTCTGTATTGACCCCCATGAGTGACACGGTTAATGAAGGGCTTATGGGGATCTGTATTGGCCCCCATGAGTGACCAGGTTTTTTTAGGGTTTGATGGGGCTCTGTATCTCTATGCAATCGGGGACCCCCACTGCGAGGGATAATGTGGGGTAATGCAGGTTTCCGAGCTTTTCTCGGATCCCTTCTTGGGTAAGTTGTACATGGCTGGGTGGTCCGGTGTCGTGGACCCTCGTTTTCGTTTTTTTGGGCGGACATTTTTTCTCTCTTCGTGTTGTCAGTTAAGGTCGTTTTTTTGCAACTCCGTAATGGGTCGTAGTTAGTCATTGCGTGTTTATGTTTTTTTTTCAAGTCCCGATTGTGTGGTAGTTTTTAACTGATTGTGAGGCGCCGTAGAGCCTCCACCTCCGCAAATGCGGCCCGCGAGGGTCGCCTGCGGCTCATTGCAGCCATCGTGGGAGACTCCACCTCCGCAAATGCGTCCCCTCGCATTTGCGGTCGGAAAGTCGTAGGGGGTCATCTCCACCAGCGCAAGGAGCGCCTTTGGAGCTCCTTGCCAGCAACTGCAGCTCTTGCTTCTGCGTTCGCAACAACCCGCATGCTCACAACTATATATGTGATTACGAAAAAGAGTACATTTTAAATTAATGACCTCAGTGATCCATTAACCAGACATTTTGATGTTATAATATAAATCCATCTATCTGAGTGAGTACTAAGTGTACAGAGGAGACTCCAAGGCCTCCTAGAAGCTTGGAATGAAAAAGGATGTTTATAACTGTCCAATGTAATAGACCGCACTAAATAATTTCTTGGCTTGCAAGGCCCTAAACACAGCTACAAGAATAAAGCTTGGCAATATGGAAACCACAGAATAATATTTAGATTTGGATCAACATCACAGATCTTCCCTTCAAAATATAAATTACAGGAGGATTATTTGTCAGTTCTAGTCTCTGTAAAATAAATATCTAAATAACTTATGGATTTAGTTCACTGGATTCTAATTTAGAGACATTTTACAATTTGATAGAAACTCAAAATTTAATTTTCATAAATAATTGGATTGTAAGACACTTGTCTGAAAATAAAAGTAATTGGACATCTGATATATATTTACTAGTAACTTGCACGCCATAAATTACGGTATCATATCTTATGTTCAATTGTCTGTTCTGTCTCTCCCTGTGCTGTCTCTCTTTGTGCGCCCTCTCCCTCTATCAATGCACCCTCTCTGTGAGCCCTCTCTTTCTGTGCGCTATCTCTCTCTCTCTCTCTGCGCCCTCTCTCTGTGTGCGCCCTCTCTATGTGTGCGCCCTCTCTCATTGACTCATATTTCTCTCGGTGCCTTCGGTCTCTCTGTGTCCTTTTTCTGCACTCTGTGTGCTCTATGTCCACCACGTGCTCATTGCACTGCCTTTGCGAGGCGAGCAGTTTAGGTACGCAGGACTTAGGCTGCAATGAAGACGCTCATTGCACTGTGTACCTCGCAAAGCGAGGCGAGCAGTTGAGGCATGCAGGACTTAGGCTGCCATGAGCACCTAAGGCAGGGCTCACGATGAGCGCCGCAGGTGGGTCTTACAACCTGTACAATTTAGGACCGAAATCCGTACAAGCGCCTCGCAAAATTACGCCTTTAACGGCCGAACTGCAATACTGAAAAGACAGGACAAAAACAACAAATATGCCTGAAATGTACTTACATACACACACCACAGTGGGAGAGGCAGGGAGCAGGTGAGTTACGTTGCAAGTTAATTTGATGCATATTTGCCGTTTTTTCACGATCGAAAATTGCCTAAGCGAGAAAAAACTGGCTGCCGAAAAAACGCAAAACTACGAAAACGAGGCCCAAGGACGTAAAACTACCCCAAAGGACTTAAAACTAGCCAGAGGGACGTAAAAATAGCCCTAAGTAGTAACACTTAACAAAAGCCAGTAACACTTATCCCAAGGCAGTCACACTCAAGCGCAAGGCCTATAAACTACACAGGGGGAGAGGCTTGCAATGAGCGCTGAAGGTGCTCAGAGGGCCCATAGCCTCGCATTGTGTGGCAAACCGCATTGCTAGCCTTACAGTTTTACTCCCGGTCATTTTTGATGGGCAATTTCCTAGTAGGTGATTATATTCTCTGATTATGCATATCTATGTGGTTTCTTGGCAAAGATACAGGAGTGGGTTTCAAGTTCCTTCTCCAGTGGAGCACCTTTGGCGCTCATTGCAAGCCCCCCCTCTACTTTACGGGCCTTGCAATGAGCGCCAAAGACGTTCATCGTGAGCCTTGCAGTGATCGCTCATTGCAGATGTTGTCCAACTTGCCACTTTCGTACCTCTCTCACCCCTGTCTCTTTCCACCCTGTCCCCCCTCTCCCTCCCATGTCTTTCTCCTCTCTCTCCCTCGATTAGCACAGTTGGTTCTTTTAAAACCTCAAATTAGCTTGCAACCTCACGTCCAGTCTCCGTGCCTTTCTCCCTGTGCTGTGTGTGAGGTTCTAAGTTAATTTTTGAAGTAATTGGCGTCTTTTGTCGGTCTTTCGACGGCTTTCGAGTTACAGGCTTGAAAAAAATGGTGGCAGTTAAAGTGTTGCGTGCCTCACGCTCATTGCGTGCCTGGCAATGAGCGCATTTGGCGCTCATTGCCAGCCTTTTTTAAAGTCTTGCGGGCCTCACGATGAGCGCCAAAGGCCTACGACCTTCGGCACTCATTGCCAGCCTTTTTCAAAGTCTTGCAGGCCTCGCAATGAGAATAATATATACTAGAAGTCATCACTAGAGAAAGGAAAACATGTAAGTATGTTTGCTATGTGAACTAAGCAATGTCACACGCCCATACTACAGTATGTGAAGACAGGAGTGGCCAAGAAAATACGACTTCCCTGATTTAACAGGTGCACTCAATGTAATATTAATAAAGCTTCCTCTTCTAGTTTCATGAAAAACTGATTTAGAAATGTAAACTTTATAAATAAAATGTTTTAGAAAGCAAAAGCTAAATAACTTAGTAAAAATAAACACAACATTTATATTTTTTACTTTTAGATGATTTTTTTATTTTTTGCAGTGCTTCATTTTCTTTGCTGTATTGATTTTACCATTTGCTTTCTCAGGAGGGTGTGGTCTTTTAATCTAACTACAATTAAAGGACTGCAATGGTGCTTTAAAAGAGAAATGTACTTCATCCAGCCTAAGCCATGCACGTACATGTCTCATTTTGCAAAAGGCTTTGCAGATGAGAGCCTTCGGTGCACGGCTTGCCGCGCTTCGCGAGGTCGCAACTGCGTGACCAACATTGCAAACGTCACCAACATTGCAAGATCCACAACTGTATATGTGACTAGCGACTTGCCTGTCAAAAAATTACGGTCAATAAAAGAAAGTGTTGAAATGCTGTTTGCCACACAATGTGAGTGTACTGTGTGCCTCAACTATATAGACCCCTCAAACACACTAATGAACACATGTAATAACAGTATAAGTGCCATGAGGGTCATCCAGGACCCTCATGACCCAAAGTGTAAGCACTACACCATTTTAACCCGGTCACTTATGGCGGTCTGTCCAGACCCTCATAAGCCTGTATTTAACTCTATCAGTTCCATAAGGGTATATTATGACCATTATGGGCCTGTTACAACCCAACATTAACCACATCAGTGCCATGACGGTCTTCAAGAACAATCATGACACTAAGTATAAACACTACACTTCACTATACCCCCCCAATAAAACATTAAATATCAACGAAACACCCTCTACACTAACCTATTAACACCTACACTACCTACCTACAGAAATCAAAAAAACTAAAGTCATCAAAAATCTAAAATTTACATTACATAAAATAAAAAAAACTAAAATCACCAAAAAATCCCCCCCCCCCCCCCCCACTGCAGTAAAAAAAAATTACACACCTGAAAAGGAAATACATATAATACATACAATACAATTAAATACAATATAATACAATACAATTAAATACAATACAATACAATTAAATACAATACAATACAATTAAATACAATACAATAAAATTAAATACAATACAATACACCCTATCTAATATACATCCCCCTATGTAATATACATCCCACTATCTAATATACAATACTATCTATCTAATATACATCCCCCTATCTATCTATGTAATATACAATAAATACTATCTATATACTATACATCCCTCTATCTAATATACAGTACATGCTATCTCTATATAGCAACCCTAATTCTAAGCTACAATAAAATAATTAAGACCACTTACCTTTGAGATGTTTCTTCAGATCACCAACCTAGGGTAAAAAAGATTTAAAAAATTAATACAACACGTTTACATAAAATAACTAAACATTCTAATTATTCTACTCACCTTTCCAGCATGTCCCGTTCCAGCATGTCACGTTCCAGTATGTCACGTCCTCCTTCATCTTTGCCTCTGCGGCGCTGCTTCTGTTAAAAAAAAACATTACATTAGTACACATACATAAACATAAAACAAAGTGAAATAAACACAATCTACATTGTACTTACCTCCACGCGAAGTCTCCGGCCTCCTGGTGTTCTGCCCCGGATGGGCACTGGAAGCATCCGCACGGTAAAAAACAAACAAAAAAAAACAAAACACACATCCGCCCTGGCGGATGTCTCCGACGCTAATGAGCTTCCTACGGAGTGTTCCAGAATAAAATTGGCAATTGCGGCTTCTGATTGGCTGAAAACGCTGTCTATCAAATTCAGCTAATGAGAAGACGCCAATTGTGAACCAATGAGAAAGGGATACACCCCAAAATACCACGCTCATTGGATAACACACCTGTCCATCTTTATTTGAACCAATCCGAAGGCTTTATTGCCATCAGCCAATCACAATGGAATATACCCCCACGTACTGATTGGTGAAGACATCTGCGCCTTCCCATTGGCTGTAATATTGATTGACATTACCAATAGCCAATGAGAATGCGCAAATCCTTCACCAATCAGTACGTGGGGGTGTATTCCATTGTGATTGGCTATTGTCAGTGCAACCAATCAGAATGCGCAGATGCTCCAACCAATCACCCTGTGGGGGTGTATTCCATTTATGATTGGCTGAAGGCATCTGCGCCTTGTGATTGGTTTAAATAAAGATTGACAGGTGCATTATCCAATCAGAGTGGGATTTTAGGGTGTATCCCTTTCTGATTAGCTCACACATTGGCGCCTCCTGATTGGGTGAATTTGATAGACAGCGTTTTCAACCAATCAGAAGGCGCTATTGCCTATTTTCTTCCGAAAAGTTTCCGGGAGCCTCATTAGCGTTGGGGATGTCCGTGAGTGCGGATGTAAGTATTTTTTTTTATTTTTTTTTACAGGGCGTGGCAAAAGAGGAGGCGGAGGAGGCAGGAGACATCGCGGGGAGGTAAGTACAATGTAGATTATGTTTATTTTATTTTGTTTTTATGTATGTACAGAAGGAGGCAGGCCAGTTCTGAGTTGGCAAACAACAACAGATTTGACAGATTGAGTGAAACTGTTGGCGATGTCCATTCAGGAATGGCAATGCCAGATAGAGCTGTTCCCTCTAACAGCCGGGCGAACAGCTCTACTGGAGAAGAGGGAGGGCAGAATAGGCAGAGCAACAGACATGTTTTGGTGGTAGGGGACTCTATTATTAGGAAGGTAGACAGGGTAATTTGTCACCCAGATCCCAGCAATCGAACAGTTTGCTGTCTCCCGGGTGCTCGGGTTCGGCATGTTGTGGATCGGGTGGATAAATTATTGGGAGGGGCTGGTAATGAACCGGCGGTCTTGGTACACATTGGTACCAATGACAAAGTTAGTGGAAGATGGAGCGTCCTAAAGAATGATTTTAGAGAATTAGGGAATAAGCTTAAAGCAAGGACCTCCAAGGTAGTATTTTCTGAGATACTACCAGTGCCACGTGCTAGCCCAGGGAGGCAGAAGGAGCTTAGGGAGGTTAATGCGTGGCTAAAAAAGTGGTGCAGTGCAGAGGGTTTTGGGTTTTTAGAGCACTGGGCTGACTTCTCACTTGGGTACAATCTCTATAGCAGGGATGGATTGCACCTTAATGATGAGGGCGCTTTTGTGCTAGGGAATAGGATGGTAGAACGGCTGGGGGAGTTTTTAAACTTGTAGGTGGGGGGGAGGGACTATATAGAAGTATTGGGGTAAATAGGGTAGAGAGGGAAAGGGATGAATTATTTACCCATGGGGGAGGAGAAGGGGGGAGGGTTACAATAGAAAGTAGGGAGATATTAATAGGGGCCTCAAATACAGTGGTAGGCACTTCACAACAGCAGAGCCATAGCAACATAAAGTGTATGATTGCAAACGCAAGAAGTTTGCCTGGGAAAATGGATGAGCTAGAAATATTAGCAGTACAAGAAAAATGGGGCTTAATAGGCATTACGGAAACATGGTGGGATGAATCTCATGACTGGACTGTTAATCTGGATGGTTATAACCTATTTAGGAAAGATAGGGGAAATGGTAAAAGAGGAGGAGGGAGCTGTCGTTATGTTAAGCCTGAATTTAAGCCTATAGTTAGAGAAGATATTTATGCTGGCACTAACGGCATCATTGAATCCTTGTGGGTTGAGCTAAATAGTGGAGGAGCTAATTCTAAATGCATATTGGTGGGAGTATGCTATAAACCCCCAAATATAGCTGAAAGTGAGGAAATACAATTATTGTTACAGATTGGAAATGCAGCTAAGCATGGGCAAGTTCTAATAATGGGAGACTTTAATTACCCTGATATAAACTGGATAAACAAGACCTGCAGCTCAGCTAAGGGGAGCAGGTTCTTGAGTACACTCAGGGATCATTATCTAGCCCAGGTAATACAAGAACCTACTAGAAATGGGGCCATCTTGGATTTAGTCATCAGAAGTAATATTGATATAATATCAAATGTAAAAATAGGGGAACCCTAGGGGAACAGTGATCACAACACAGTCTCATTTGAGATTGAATACAAAAAACAGAGTTGTAAGGGGCCAACAAAAACTCTAAATTTTAAAAGGGCTAACTTTAATGGGCTACGGGCAGCAATACAACATATAGACTGGGACAAAGAACTTACAGGGAAGAATACTGAAAATAAATGGACAACATTCAAATCCTTACTAAATAAACATACTCATCAGCATGTACCATGTGGAAATAAAATGAATAGGAGTAAATCACATCCCATGTGGCTTAACAATGACTTAAAGATCATGATGAGGAAAAAGAAATATGCATTTAAATTATACAAGAAGGAGGGAACAGAGGCAGCTTTATGTGACTATAAGGAAATCAACAAGGCTTGCAAAAGGGCTATTAGACTGGCTAAAATAGAAAATGAGAAGTCAGTTGCAATGGAAAGTAAGACTAACCCTAAAATATTTTATAAATATATTAATGGGAAGAAGGCCAGGAAGGAATCGATAGGACCATTACAATGTGACACAGGCCATCTGATAATTAGTGACCAGGAAAAGGCAGATGAGCTAAATAGGTTATTTTCGTCGGTTTACACAAGGGAGGTACCAGTGGTTGGGACACTGCAACATAATGGGGCTACACTACCTTTACTAAATAATTGGTTAACGCAGAAAGAAATACAAAAGAGGTTGGAGAAAATAAATGTTAATAAAGCCCCAGGTCCTGATGGAATACATCCAAGGGTACTGAGGGAGCTGGGTTCTGTAATAGCCAAACCATTATATCTAATCTTTAAAGACTCACTCACTACAGGGTCTCTACCAGATGACTGGAGAAAAGCAGAGGTGATACCTATATTTAAGAAGGGATCTAGAGCAAATCCGGGGAATTATAGACCAGTGAGCCTCACTTCTGTAGTTGGGAAGCTTTTAGAAGGGTTAATAAGGGACAGAATACAAGAATATGTCTATTTGAACAGGATCATAGGTAGCAGTCAACATGGATTTATGAAGGAAAGGTCGTGTCAGACCAATCTAATTAGTTTTTATGAGGAGGTTAGTAGGAACTTGGATCAGGGCAACTCAGTGGATGTAGTCTTTTTAGATTTTTCAAAGGCATTTGATACAGTGCCACATGGAAGACTAGTGAGCAAACTAAGGGATACAGGAATTGCAGTAAATATCTGCTCATGGATTGAGAGCTGGCTAAAAGACAGGAAGCAAAGGGTTGTTGTAAATGGAACATACTCCGATTGGTCTAATGTGATAAGTGGGGTTCCTCAGGGCTCAGTATTGGGTCCTCTCCTTTTTAACATATTTATTAATGACATTGAAGTAGGACTCGAATGTAGTGTCTCCATTTTTGCTGATGACACTAAGTTGTGCAAGGTAATAAAATCAGATAATGATGTACTTTCCCTACAAAAGGATTTGCATAAATTAGAGAAATGGGCGGCTAAATGGCGGATGAGATTTAATACAAATAAATGTAAGGTTATGCATTTGGGAAGGAACAATAGCCAAGCAATCTATAATCTTAATGGAGTAAATCTAGGGGTATCAGATATTGAAAGGGATTTGGGAGTACTAGTGGACAACCACCTAGGTAACAGCGCTCAAAGCCAAGCAGCGGCTGCAAAGGCAAATAAAATATTAGCATGTATTAGGAAGGGTATAGAAGCCAGGGAAGAAGATATAATTCTGCCACTATACAAATCTCTAGTACGCCCTCATTTGGAATATGGAGTACAATTTTGGGCACCACCTCATAAAAAAGACATTTTAGAGCTGGAAAAAGTACAGAGAAGGGCTACAAAACTAATAAGGGGAATGGAGGGGCTAAGTTATGAAGAAAGACTAGCAAAATTAAACTTATTTTCGCTAGAAAAAAGGCGTCTAAGAGGAGATATGATTACGTTATATAAATGCATCCAGGGTCAATATAAGGCTTTGTCAAGTGAACTTTTTGTAGCAAGAGATTTTCAACTGACAAGAGGACATCCGTTGAGGTTAGAGGAAAAAAGATTTCACCTTAAACAAAGAAAAGGGTTCTTCACAGTTAGGGTGGTTAAACTGTGGAATTCTCTACCAAAGGAGCTGGTGACAGCGAATTCGATAGACAACTTCAAAAAGGGGTTAGATATATTTCTGAATAAAGAGGGCATTCAAGGCTATCCTAGATAACTAGCAAGGAATATTGATCCAGGGAGAAATTTGATCGCCAGTTTCTGGGGTCAGGAAGGAATTTTGCTTTTTTTTCCCCTTTATGAGACAATTGGCAAAGTTTCAATGTTTTTTTTTTTAATGTTTGCCTTCCTCTGGATCAATTAACAATAATAATAAATAGCCCAAATTAAAAAGATCAATAGAGATCTAAAAAGGTTGAACTTGATGGACTAACTCTTTATTCATCCTCCAATACTATACTATTAATAATTATTTAATCAATAATTTAATTAATAACTAATCCGCATATTGCAGATCAGAGGAGATCTTAACAGGTTGAACTTGATGGACTGAAAGTCTTTTTTCAACCTTAATTACTATGTAACTATGTAACTATGTATGCAGATGACATTCTATGCACTGTGACCGAGCCGGAATCCTCTATACCCCCCCTGCGGGAGACCCTGGACCAATTCGGAATGATTTCGGGATTAAAAGTTAATTATAATAAAACTGAGGCTATGGGCTCCAACATTCCGGAACAAACCTTAACCAGACTAAAAACAAAATATAACTTTACATGGTCCTCAGACCAAATCAACTATCTGGGAATAAAACTGACCCCAGACCTGTCTGGGCTGTATGAGGCCAACTATCCACCTATATTCAAAACCCTATGTGCAGACACAAAAATTTGGAGTAAATTCCCGATCTCCTGGACGGGACGCATAAATTCCATCAAATTAAACATATTACCAAGGCTGTTGTACTTGTTTAGGACCCTCCCTATTCCCATAAAACGAAAAGACTTAGACAAATTTCAAAGGCATCTAACAAGATTCATATGGGGCAACAAAAAACCTCGAATTTCAAAGAAGCTGCTATATAGCAATTATAACACCGGGGGCATAGCGTGCCCGGACCTAAAAGCTTACTATACATCAGCCCAACTAGCATTCCTCCCCCAATCCCACTGCGTGGAGCACCAGCCAATCTTGGTATTTGTGGAGAACATACAAATGCACCCACATAAATGGGACAATGTGACATGGTCGCCCACCATACCACACGCATGCGAGAAACACAGCAACCCAATCATCAGACATATATTACACACCTGGCACAAAACCAACAAGGCATACCACATAACAAGAGGCCTATCAAACTTAACACCCACTTTAACAATCCCAACAATATGGGATACATTAGACAAGGACTCAATTAACTGGTGGTCCTTGAACAAACTAGACACCCTAGACAAATGGATACAAAATGATAAGGTCCTTACCTTTGACCAGCTCCGACATAACCATAACATCCCATTAAGAGAACATTTCAACTTTTGTAAGATAAAACACTACATAACAACTCTTATTAGGAAATGGGGAGCCCCCAGACCAAACTGGCTAAGCGTGATCTGCCAAAAAGCCCCACTCACAAAAGGCATCATAAGCACACTATATGCAGCAATTAGAGAGACGCACAACAACAACACAGCTCCCTTTAAGTGGAAGTGGGATCAAAACATAGGAACCCCAAAAGACGATAAGGCCTGGGAGAAAACCTGCCTCAAACTTGTGAAGAGCCCCCTGAGCTATTCCCTTAGGGAAACATCCATAAAATTCCTCCATAGAGCATATTATACACCTTCAAAACTACACACCATTAACACGCGAATCCCCCCACAATGTTTCAGGCACTGCCAGGATAGGGGGACATTCGAACATATATGGTGGGAATGCCCCATAGCCTTAAACCTCTGGAACAAAGTGCTAAAACTAGCCTCAGAGACACTGCATACACCAATCCCTTGGTCAATTGACACATTCCTCCTAGGAGGACCTATTACACATATTTCGAAAAGCCAGAATAAATGGTTTCAGTACCTGATGCTATCAGCAAAAAGCCACATAGCTCAAAAATGGCGAACCCCAGACCTCAGGATACAAGAGGTAATACACAAATTAAATGGCATAATGTTGTTTGACAGATTCACACACACGACTAACAACACATACCCAAAATTTCTAGAAATATGGGGGGCATGGACAACCTCCACACAGGCAATAGAAATATAACAAACATAAACAATGATAGCAGACAAACTAGGAGATAACCCAATTCAAGAAAAGTGAACTGGGGCCACCCCCTTGCCGGACTCCACAGACCAGCGCCAAACGGCAAGACTCAGAGGTGAGTGACCTACTTCAAACTACTGTCTAGTATACATACAAAAACGGTCCCTCGACATGAAAGGACGGAAAGAAAGTCGACTTCCCGGTGTCTGACTGTGACACGGACGTGCACAGAGGGAGCTCCTGCCGTGGGGACAGTATTTGGGCAGATAAAGCGCCCTAAACAAAAAAAAAAACAAAAGAACTAACAAGCAGCCCAGGTGGGGAAAGAGGAGGGGGTGATCCGGGTCCCCTACTGGACCCCCCGGCGTTATACCCGGAGTTCCGGAGCCCTGACAAAAGGAGAGGGAGAGACTCCCTTGCGCCACAGGCAGTGGTGTACTTCCCCAGGGAGCCCAGAGCCTTGGAGAGCGTCGGGGTGAGTTGAGGGCACCGGGGGCAACAGCCTCTGTGCTGCTGAGGCCGCCGACCCGGCACAGAGAAGGAAGAGAGAGGCGGCAGGGCCCACGAGCGCGCGGCCGCCATTTTGGAGGTGGCGAGGGGGGGGCCGAGCTTGGAGGCCATCTTGGAGGTGGCACACAGCCTAATTAAGAGGCCCAGCGCTCTGGAAATACCTCAGGGGCCCCTCGGGAGACATCGGTGGCGGGGTAAGCCTGAAAGATCCCTGGCCAGCAGCTACAGAGCAAGCTAGAGAGGCAGCAGAAGAGAGCCAGCCAGTGATAGGGCGGCCGCCATCTTGGCTCAGCCATGTGGCCTGTGTGCTGAATCAGACCTGCAGCTACCACATCCCAGGGCTACCATACCATATGAGGTGGTAAAGAAGACCAAAAGGTACCCGGACGGCGGCTGGCCTGACTGCATCCCCAAGGGACTCAGTGAGTACAGAAGGGCTGGGGAAGAAAGGGGCTGGAGCGGCCATTTTCCCTCCTCCTCCTCCATTAGTGCAGGCACATAAGCACATGAATCCATGTGACCTGTAGACACAATATACAAAAACAACACCCTTATACCCAGCGCCAACAGCATACAGAATATATATTTATGTGAGCTTTGGCTTATCTCACAGTCTCCCTTTCATCAGCAACAAGTTTATAACTTTTACACAAAATTAGTGCATCAGCTACAAGCTGCTGGAACCTTAAGCTGAAAGAACTTTGGCCTATAAAGAGCTACCTACAATCTCTGCACAGCACCCGGCTTTTGTCATAGCCTGATTAGGCAAGTTGGGGCGTGGGAGACCTACATTCCGACCGGCGGGAGTAACTGCCCAGCGGCATATACAGCAAACTGACAATACTATTACCTGCGGGTCATTATGGGCCGAATAGCAATTTAACCATGTCTCCCTAAGATCAACAAGACATCCCGGGGGGGGGGGGACACGCTAGCTCGTGGAGAATGTTAAAAGTTGTGAGCATACATTACCAGACCAAGCTGGGCGAGAAGATATAATCCAGGGGCCCTGATAGACGATCCAGCCCATTCCTTCTCTCAGACGGAGTCTTTCAAGAAGAGACGGGTTCTTGGGGGTGCAAGCATGAAGATGGGAAAAAATAAGAAGGGCGCGCAGGCAAAACGCATTATAACGGACCACTTTGGACATTCAGGAGCAAGCTCTAGCCCTCCCCATGCTTCCCATTCAGAACCGTCCGAAAACTCTGACTTTGAGGGGCAGCCAGTGGCCCTACCACAACAACACATGCATCTCTCGCCCGAATCATTGGCAATGATTGAGGAAATGTTTTTGGCCCACCTCACAAAAACAGTAGACTCTCTTAAAAAGGACATTGGTGACCTAGGGCAGAGAACCCACCTACTCGAAGAATCCACAGACCACATTGTGGAAGCGCAAGAGAGAGACAGGGCTGAGATCGGTCAGAACTCAACACGCATTTCAATCCTCGAAGAAAAATTTGAGGACCTGGAAAATCGCTCCAGACGTCATAACCTGAGAATTAGGGGTGTACCTAGAGCAGTCCAGGACCTGATGCAGTACTTGAAAGCAACCATCAGCAGCATCTTACCGGACGTCCCAGAATCGATCTGGGAGATGGAAAGGGCCCACAGAGCACTAGTAGCCTCAAAGAACCAGAACTTGCCAAAGGATGTGATAATTAGATTTCTGAGGCAAAAATCAAGGGACCTCATCTTATCGGCCTCCAGGAAGATGGCAGTCATTAAGGGCCCGGACAACTCGGAGCTCCAAATCTACTCGGATCTGTCTCCCATCACTTTGGCCAGACGGAGAGAGATGAAGCCAGCACTGGAGGTTCTGATCAGACATAAAATACAATATAGATGGAGCTTCCCATTTGACTTGTTGTTCCAACATAATGGTTCCTCTTATTCAGCCAGCTCACGGGAGGAGTGCCAAGAGCTTCTCAAACGCCTCCACTTGTTGCCCGCAGAGGAATCGAGCGTGGCTCAAGCTAATATGCCGATGCCACTTCCTACCAAGCAATGGAAGTAATCCGCGTTAAACAGGCAAAGGAGCCCTCTTCAAGGGGAGACATTCTCTCTCTGCGCCCCTCACAGGGCGGACCATCCTGGCAGAGCCCCTCCGCTTCGGCAGACCCTACTTGAGACTGTTTCTTGGGAGTCCTGGAACGTTTTTTGCACTTGTATCTTCCTCTGGACGGCTGCTGACAGTTAACTGTTTACTCTGTTTGTTTTAGAATTTAGAGGTTCAAGGAAGCTGAACAGCCTATATTCCATAGCCCTAATCGGTGCACTAGGACTAGGTCTAGAATAAAGAATGTGCCAGGTACTGAAGGGACCTTACGAGAAAAGTACTAGGGCCCTTAGTTGTACACTTTAACCTAAATTAGTAGGCCTCTCTACCCCGGCACTACAAGTGGTCATTAGCCAGGTCAGCACCAGTCCTCATAGCGAGGCCCTATGGGTCTTATTCTCCCCCCTTCCCCGACTCATACTCGAACTGTTTCTAGTACCCCTCCCTTTGAGGGTAGTTTGGAGGTATGGTCAGCCCAACCTCCACACCTGAATCCGCCACTGCAGTTAGGTGGCTAGGGAGGTTCTGTTTATTATGCCCATTAAGTTGTTTACCCATTTGTTTCTTGTTTATGGCATCATATGTGAACGTTAGTATTACTCTTCTCTCTTTCCTTTGTTCTTGTCTCACCTTCTCCTGGCGGGAAATATCTCCACTCCGCTCTACCTCAACATGCTCGGGCTCACAAGCTGAGGTTGTGGGCTCCATCTGGTCTCCCCGCCCAGCGGGGCCTGGATCCAGGGATGGGTGAGTCAGCAGCTGATGAGCACTCCTCACTTAAACACGGTCATGGCTAGTGTAGAGTATACATTTGTGACGCATAATGTACAAGGCTTCAATTCCCAATTCAAGAGGAGGAAGGCTTTCCTTTACTATAAAGAGATTAGGCCATCAGTGCTCTTCTTGCAAGAGACCCACTTCTCCCGTAACCATGTCCCTAGCTACTTACACAAAGACTACACGGTATTTTTCTCAGCGACACAACATACTAGGAAAGCAGGCACCTCAATACTCATCCACCGAGAGTTCCCCTTCATTTTGGAATCAAAAAAGGTAGATAAGGAGGGACACTATATTATCCTAAACGGCTCTGTAAATGGCCAGCCCATAACTCTAGTCTCCATATATGCCCCCACCACATCCCCTCATAAAATTTTGTTAAGGATCTTGAGGATTCTAGAAACACAGGCCAATGGGAGGGTGATAGTGGGGGGTGACTTCAACCTAACTCTTGATCACACATTGGACAGATCTAATAGTTTAACGAATGGGCGCTTCTCCAACAAAATAAAACAAATTAATAAATGTCTGGACGAGTTGGGACTGGTAGACGCTTGGAGGGGACATTATCCCAGGGCGAGAGAGTATACATACTACTCACACACTCATGGGTCTTATTCGCGCATAGATTCCCTACTAATAGACTCGTCCCTTTTTGACTCCTCCAAGGAGGCTAAAATTCTCCCCTGCACTTGGTCGGACCACTCGGCTGTTCTTATTACCTTGTATTTGGGATCCCAGCTTAAACCCCCTTATGCATGGAAGTTGAACGAGCTACTTCTCACAATTCCCTCCCTGCATGAACAAATGGCCGGTGACATGCAATTATTCTTCGACCAGAATTTGCTCACAGACGTTGGAATTGGTTGGACATGGGTCGCCCATAAGGCATTTATGAGAGGTACTTGTATAAAGCTAGCATCGGGCTATAAGAAGCAATGTAGGCTGCGAGAATCGGAGCTTAGGGAGGAGTTGAGGTTACTGGAATGTCAGAACCAACTTAATTCTAATGCCCAGCTGCGCCAAAAAATTGATACTTGTAGACTTGAATTAGATAACCTCCTGAGCGATAGAACAGAAAAGGCCCTCCGGCGCACTAAACATTTATTTTATGCTAAAGCCAATAAACCAGGCTCCATGTTAGCAAGGAGGCTTAAAACAAAATCTGGCAAAACCACTATCTCTAGAGTCAAAACACCTACTGGTGGCATTACGGTGAGCCAAAATGAAATTCAGAAAACTTTTGTTGAATTCTACCTGGATTTTTACACCTCAAAGCCCAAAAGCAGTGCAGAAGCCATACAATCATATTTGGATAAATACGACTACCCATCGGTGTCAGACCAAAATTTAAGCAAACTTAACTCGAATATCACAGAGGAGGAAGTTCAAACGGCCATTAAGAACCTTAAGACGGGCAAAGCCCCTGGGCCGGACGGGTTCACTAACTCATATTACAAAAAGTTTGCGGCCCAATTATCCCCCTTTCTCTGTAAACTATTCAATTCAATTATTGATGGTGACTCGATGCCCCCAGAGCTTAACAGGGCGGATCTGGTCCTCTTTCCCAAAGAGGGCAGGGACCCTCTCGAGGCCAAGAATTATCGACCGATCTCCCTTATGAATGGAGACATTAAGCTCCTGGCTAAGATAATGGCGGGCAGGGTCTCGGACTTCCTACCAGATTTGGTTCATAAGGACCAAACAGGCTTCATCCCCTATCGACAGACAGCAGATAATATCAGGAGGACGCTGAATGTCTTGCACTCTGCGCAAGTAGCTAGCACACCTTTGTGCGTTCTCGCTCTGGATATCGAGAAGGCCTTCGACACGGTCGAGTGGCCTTATCTCTATTCAGTCCTGGGGAAGTTTGGCTTCGGGGGACGCTTCATTAACCTAATTAAAACACTTTATCATTACCCAGCAGCCAAAATTAGATTACCAGGAACAAAGAAAGTGGATATTAAAATTCAGAGAGGGACTAGGCAGGGATGCCCACTCTCTCCACTATTATTTGCTTTGGCGATTGAGCCCCTTGCCCAGGCCATTAGGACCAGATCGGACATCCAGGGCCCGGAGGTGGGATTTCAACACATTAAATGTTCGCTAATCGCGGATGATCTTCTCTGCACTCTGACAAATCCAGTAGCATCGATTGCCAATCTTATGCTGACTATCGATGAGTTTAGCTTACACTCTGGCCTGAAAATTAACTGGGATAAGACTGAGGCGATGGGCGTGGGGATGCGGCAGACGGACATCCAGGTTCTGAAACGTAGGTACAAATTTGTCTGGCCATCAGACGGCATACAATACCTGGCGGTCAGGATCACGGAGAGAGTCTCAGGGATGTATAAAGCAAACTACCCCCCACTGTTACGGAAACTGTTAGACGACTTGCAAAAATGGTCTAAATATAATATATCATGGACAGGGCGTATCGCTACTATTAAAATGAATGTGTTACCTAAAATTCTTTACCTATTTAGGACGCTGGCCATCCCAGTAGAAACCCGAGATCTCGAAAGGTTGCAACAACATATTTTTAAATTTATTTGGGCAAACAAACCACCGCGGATAGCTAAGCAGTTAATGCACAGGCATAGAACCCAAGGGGGTCTCTCTTGCCCCAATCTTAGGCTGTATCTGAGAGCCGCCCAGCTAGCTTTCTTACCTAGAGCCCACTCAGTCAAACACCAGCCTACCTGGGTGTTTATGGAGAATCAAGATCTCAAGCCCTGGACGTGGGAGACTATTATATGGCATCCAGGGTCTAACCAGCCTCTTCCTAAATTTTCCAACCCAATGATTAAACTAACTCTCTCGATATGGGACTGGGCAGTCAAGAAGCATCAGCTGTCAACCCCGCTGTCCCCTCTAACCTCCATTAGATCCTTTCCAAATTTTAAAGACGTTTTTCACGCAGAGTCCCGTCAGTTCTGGGCTCTTGGACAACTAGATAGGATAAACACCTGGTTCTCCAATGATATAATTTACCCACATACTCAAATGCTGGATAAATACGATATCCCGCCAAGAGAAAATTGGCGCTACCTGCGTCTTAGGCACTGGTTAACGTCGTTGGTACAGAGTCTAGGACCCCCAAGATCAACCTGGTTCTCGGTGGTGTGTAAGAACCTGCCTCTGACTAGGGGTACACTGGGAGCCCTGTACTCCTTTTTTAATAGGGCTGATAAAACTCCTAAACCCCCCTTTATGCACAAATGGGAACAGGACCTGGGAAAGGGACTGGGGCCGGCGGAGTGGAAGGAAGCCTTTACCAATCTGTCTAGGGGCTCTATTACATATAATATTCTGGAGGTGTCGCTTAAAGTCCTAGACAGGACATACCTCACCCCCGCTAGAATGCATTCTATGAACGCACAGAACAACGATAAATGCTATAGGGGCTGTCATCAGAAAGGGGAGTTTTTGTATACTTGGTGGTCATGCCCAGTGGCTAGGGACATTTGGGAACAAGCTATGAGTCTTGGATCCAAATTATTTGGTAGCCCAATTCGACCCTCAATTGAAAATTGCCTTTTAGGAATGCATATTGAAGCCTTGACTAAAATACAAAATAAGTTATTGCAATTTATTAATTTAGCAGTTAAACAGCATATAGCTAGAAAATGGAAATCCCCAAGGCTTAGCTTAGGTGAGATAATTACCAAGGTTAACTTCATTATGATTAATGAAAGATTAACCAGTACTTTAGAAGATCAGTACCCCCAGTTTTTAAAGATATGGACCCCTTGGCTGGACTCCCAACATAGTATATCGATTAGGTAAGGCACACTAGTCTCTCCTTTGTGTCCCTGGCCCCGCAGGGGGGCGGGGGCCGGCTGGAGCTTAGACCGGAAGTGATCATGAGTGAGGTAACTAACCAGGAGATGTCTTTTGTTCCTTTTTCTTTCTTTCTCTTTCCTTCCTTTTTTCTCTGTGTATTTTTTTTATTTTTTTATTTTGTCTTCTCTTCAATTACAGTTTCTGTTTATACTAGATGCTATGTTAAGTTAATTAGTTGCAATTACCAAGTTATATTGGCTAATTTCAGAGTTCCTCGGTATTTTATTTATCGAGTAGGCTAAGTTTAGATTTGAGGAGGAAACTCCTCAGTAAGTAAATCACAGAAAATTATTCAAAAATGTGTGAAGACTGCAGAAAGTTCTCAAATCTGACACTGTGTTTATGTTTAACATATAATGCTTGGCAATGGAGAATCTGTCAATCTGATCTATCGGTACATGCTGTGTTTGCCTTTGGTCTTCAATAAAAAAGATTGGAATAAAAAAAAAGGACGGAAAGAAGAATCATTAGACACAAGCACACGAATGACACTGTAGTTAAAGTTGTTATATCCAGTAATTTTATTTTGTATGTTAAAAACTGTAACAAGAGGTAGCATATCATACTAAAACCATCAGGAATCTCAAAAACAGGCAAACAACCATGCTACCAGTTTATTGTTACTTAGAAAGGTTAAGAAAAAGGAAAATGTAATGGAACTGTCACTAAATGAAAATGTCACCATCATATAAGTTTACGGTTAAGCAATCTACAACATAAATTTGGCCTGCGAGCCATCGGTGAATCATTAATACTGTATAAGATTTACAACTCTGTGACAATAAAAACTATTGAAACAAAAAAGGCAAGGTAAGACTTCCACAAAGACAACAATTCCCAACATATTTACAAAGCATTATGACTGAGCCTACTTTCCAAAACTACCAAAATTTCAAAACAAACATAAGATCCTATAATAGTGCCATATCCTTTGCATCTATGGGTGCAACATTAGCTGCTAATGTGCCAGGATATGGCCCTTACTGTTTTAAAGTACAAGGACAAATTTACCATCGTACTTCTCATCTACACCCAGAGGAAGGAGAGCAAAGAAAATGTGCTCAACTATATGTCCTAGATACAATGGAAGCTGTTGAACAACGTATGCAGCTTCAATAAAATAAAAAATGCTTACCCATTGAGCTTGATAAAATTATGGATCAAAACCCATACTCTCAAGCCTATAAAAAAATGGCAGAAGTAGAAAAGGAACAACAAATTCATGCAGAAATACATAAATTGCCAATCCCCAAGTTAATATGCCAAGT
The DNA here is from genome assembly GCA_027410445.1 of Discoglossus pictus. Taxonomy (NCBI): domain Eukaryota; kingdom Metazoa; phylum Chordata; class Amphibia; order Anura; family Alytidae; genus Discoglossus; species Discoglossus pictus. The sequence goes on from CM050169.1 coordinate 89,047,696, forward strand.
TAATATGGTGCTTAAAAGAGATCGCCATACTGATAAACGACGTTTTAACTTGCCAACATCAAATGAGGTTGCAATGGTCTTTAAAATGACGAAGGAGAACCACCATTTCAGAGAGATATTAGAATATATCCCAGAAATGAGGAGCAACCTTTCATTAATATAAGTATCTTAAGTACCAATTTGGATCCAATGACATATCCCATATTTTTCCCTCATGGGGAAGCAGGTTGTCAACCCAAATTAACCAATGAGAGTTACCCAAATTCAAAAGTACGTGTGAGAAATAATATTTCCATGCTTGAATTTAAAGTGGCTCAAATTGCCATTCGGGATGGATTCAATCCCATTTTATGTGGCGGAAAACTGACACAACAATGGATCATTGATTCATATTTGCAAGTTTAGGCAAATAATTTAAACTTCATCAAATATCAACAAGATAAACTACGTGTAGAACAGTATTGTGGATTGATGGATTATGTCGCTGAGGTTGCTACAACCAGGGAGCTGCCAGCTGGCAAAGCCATCATTTTACCATCTTCTTTCCAAGGATCTCCACACAATATGCGAGAAAGATACAATTATACCATGGCTATTGTAACTAAATTTGGAAAACCAGATTTATTTATTACATTTACATGTAATCCACAATGGCCAGAGATTACACACAATCTGCTAATTGGACAAAGTGTTTCCGATAGACCAGATTTAGTAGCAAGAGTCTTTAAAATCAAATTAACTGGGGGGGGGCGTGGCTACTGGGCAGACTGTGCAGACGTGCCACGCTGGAGCTCTGCTAGAAAGAGGTCTGTAAAGCCCAAATTTTGGGCAAAATACTACCCCAATCGCCCCAACATCACTCCCACCCCATCTGCTCTCATAGAGGAGCATTTTAATATATCACAAGTTGGGGTCTGGGCACGATCCCGGGAGCTGCGGGATATCAGGCCTACAATGGCCTGGGAGGCTGCTGCAACGCTGGTCGTAGGGCTCTGGAGACCCCCGATCCAGTGCACCCGGGCCTTGAAGGAGCAGGACAGCACTGACAGACTGTGTACTCCGGTCCTACTACGATTGTGGCTTCGGGAGGACTGCCGGAGGAAGTGGAGTGTCGGGGTGAGGCGGCGGGAGCTGCCCCCCGTGGTCCGGGACATTGAACTGACCCCTGCAACTTGGAAGCGGCCTGGAGGCCCTGTACCCGGCTGGGCAAGGTAGGAGCGGGGTAGCAGAGGGGGAGCAGGCACAGCTGCGGCAGGAACCCGGCGGAGCCACCATTTTGGGGCGTTGGCCCACACAAATACCTGGGGCAGCTCTTTCCCAACAACAAAGGGGGGGTAATATCACCTCCTAGCCTGGCAACAGACACCCATGCTACCTTTGGAAGGCTGTGCCCCTCCTTGCCCATGGAGGGAGAGAGAAGCCTTAACAGACCCAACACATCAAGGCAAGTGTGCCCTCTATTTCCTGCTACCTTTCTACTCTGCCCCCCTCAAGTGGACTGTACAGGAGGACTGTGTAAGAGCTAATTAAAGTGGGAGTCTCACTGGGACCATCTCTCATACCCTTGCTCCTTTTTATAAGAGCCTGCCTTTACCCATTGCTGAATACTATCTTTATATATCTCCAAGTGAATGCACAGGACTGTTGAATCCATAAGTGTCTGTGAAATGATTGTGTAAGTGCATTCTGTCAATGGACTGTGTTGAACTGTTTGCATATCTTTATCTGCACTGCCGCCTGGCGGCCATTGGAAGTACTGCAGCAAGACTTTGGCTATCTGTGAACAACAAGCAGGTGAATACAGTACTTTCATTGAGAGTAGAGCTGGTATACTAGCCGCCGCATGTTGCACGCAGAGTTCAACATTATCTTGCCTTACTCTAATTGGCACCTGAGAAGCTACGATCATCAAGTTGGCTCCAATAAGCTGACGCAGTATCCCTGGAATTTGTTGGCAACCCTGACTCTCATTGTCATATGGAGATCGCTTCAGGAGTCCCTGGCAACTGCTGGACCTGACTGAAGATGCCGAAGCCTAAGCGAGCCACCCCAGCCAAGGGTATACAGGATCATTTCCCGCCAAGAGCGACTCAGCGTCCACCCTTGACACCCTCTCTTTCTAAACGCTCTGAAGACTCAGATCAGGAAGGGCGGCCCAAAGGACCCCACCAGCAATTAGACCTATCAAACAAGGCTGTGGCTACGATTGAAAGACTCTTGGCTTATGCGATTGATCCCCTGAGACCTTTTGGAAGATATGACGGACCAATTGGCGGAGTCTCAGGAAAAGGACAGGACATCGATAGCTCAAAACACTTACCAGGTTTCTGAACTCGCAGATAAGATAGAGGATCTAGAAAACCGCTCGCGCCGCCACAACATACGCATCCCCGGCATACCAAGATCTAACCCAATACCTAAGAGACACTGTGGCTGCAATTCTTCCTGATCAGGATGAAAGCAAGCATGTGGGAAATTGAGCGAGCTCATAGAGCTCTAGGAGGCATGAGGAGTCTGGATGCTCCGAAAGATGTCATTGTCAGATTTCTGAGGCAGCAAGCTAGAGACACTCTACTCTCGGCTACAAGGAAGCTGCACGCTGTTAAGGGCCCGGACAACTCCCCTTTGCAGATCTATGCCGACCTGTCCCCTGACACCCTTAACAAAAGGAGGCTAATGAAACCGGCTCTTACAATTTTGCTTCACCACAAAATTCAGTACCGATGGAACTTTCCATTTGCCCTTTCCTTCAATTTTAAGGGTACGACTTACACTACACGTACACTGGAGGACTGCTTATCGGTGCTACATCGCTTGCAGCTTTACTCTGGGGAAATGCAGGAACCACCGCAAGAGCAATCTCAACCGCCTATCCCTAAGAGACAATGGACGTTGGTGGCAGCCCAAGCCCACAGTAAACAAGTCTCTCCTCAGGGGGGAATGAAACTTACTCTGGACAGTGCAAGGGGTCAAGGTGCTGGACACAGGGCCTGCACAGGGGATGCTAGTCAAATGGCTGACCCAAGGGCGAGCTCACGTCCGGATTAGATCCTACCTAGAGCGGACTTTCATAACAAAATTTTTGATGCCAAATAGAATGTTAGATGTAAACCTATTTTGCCTTAAGATTTGATTCAAAAGGTTGTGTAGTTTAGGATATAAGTTCATCATTGATTGTACAGCCTGCTGGATTGTGTTCCCACCTTAAGTGGACGATTTCTTCTCCTTGCTTAGAGTCTTGGAGGAGGAGTACTAGTAAAAAGTGATTGTTATTTCATGTTTTTAGTTCAACAACTTCGTAGTTATAGCCTTAGAGAACTGCTAACTGTGAACTTGACACTGTTTATCTGCTTATTTAAATGTTTTTACCTTAATGGCCTAAAGCTAACCCTCTTCTCTTCTGCATTTAAATCTCTGTTTAATGGCAGGACGACAACCCAGACAGCTGCTAACCGACTCCCTTGGCAGAGGCTGGCTTTCCGGGCTCCCTTCCGCCTTGCTTCGTATGGCACCAGCTATCAGGTAACAACACACACAGCTAGGGTCTTACTCTTATCTTGCAATGGCTACCTCTAAGTATACTCTGTTAACCCATAACGTGAAGGGATTTAACTCCCCCTTTAAGAGGAGGAAAGCCTTCACATTTTATAAAAAACACAAACCCGCAGTCATCTTCATGCAGGAAACCCACTTCTCCCAGGACAACAAGCCTACATTCTTGCACAAGGAATATCCCACCTATTTCCTGGCCACTCTCCCCACTAAGAGAGCGGGGTGTGCAATTCTGCTACATAAAAACTTTCCTTTCCAGGTAGAGAACACAAAGATAGATGGGGAGGGTAACTATGTTATGGTGACTGGCACGATTGGGGGGGTTAGAACTACACTAGTCTCCCTGTACTCTCCTACAACCTCTCCCTACGCGGTTCTGATCTCCTTATTGAAGAGAATTGAGTCTCAAGACCTGGGAAGACTGATAATTGGGGGGGATCTAAATCTAACTTTAGATCCGACTTTGGACAGGTCGGGGACCCCTGCTAGTTGTAGATTTCACAACAAAATAAAACGGATTAAGCTTCTACTTAACAGATTGGGGTTGGTTGATGCCTGGAGGGGGCTTCACCCAGGGGATAGAGAATATACATTTTTTTCTCCAACCCATTTGACTTACTCTCGGATCGACACTTTCCTTACTAGTTCATCTTTATACGACTCGATCTTAAAATCGGAAATTGTCCCCTGCCCCTGGTCGGATCACTCCCTGGTACTTATTAAGGTGGACTTGGGCCCTAATTTACGACTCCCCTATACTTGGAGAATGAATGAGTCCCTGTTATCCAACCCAAGTAGCAGGGAAACAATAGCCAAAGACTTAAGGGTCTTTTTTGAGACTAACGTCTCCCCTGAGACCGAAGGCTGGCTTTGGGTCACCCATAAGGCCTATATCAGGGGAACCTGTATTAAGCTGGCCTCCTCCCAGAGAAAAGCTCTTAGGCAGAAGGAGGCAGACCTAACGGCGACATTAAAGAGACTGGAAGGATCAAACCAACAAAATCCCTCTCCCACGGGACGTAAGCTAATTGATAAAACCAGGTTAGAGCTAGACGGCATACTGTCACATCGTACTGAACGGGCGATGAGAAGGACAAAGCCTCTTTATTATTGGAAGGCAAATAAGCCAGACTCTCTTCTAGCTAGAAGGCTTAGCAATAAATTTTCACAACATAGAACCACTCCGATTAGGATGGCTGATGGCCAAATCTCATATAGCCCTAATGACATTCAAAAGGCATTTCAAAATTTTTATCAACAAATTTACTCCTCCCAGTTTCAATGCAGTGAGGCAGACATACACTCGTTTCTTAGCACTCAGGACCTTCCCGTGTTATTAGATCACCATCTGGCTGACTTGAATGCGGAGGTTTCTCACGAGGAGGTTAGATCTACTATCCAAGGTCTTAAATTAGGTAAATCCCCAGGGCCGGATGGCCTCACAAACCTATACTACAAAAAATTTGAACACCTGCTTACCCCCTATTTAACGCTCCTCCTCAAGGCCATATTGAATGGGGAATCCATGCCCCCTGAACTAAATCATGCTGATCTAGTCGTGTTTCCTAAAGAGGGTAGGGATAATCTAGAGATTAAAAACTATCGTCCTATCTCGCTGATTAATGGAGATGTCAAGTTCTTAGCCAAAATTATGGCTAACCGTATATCTAAATTTTTACCAGACTTAATCCATAAGGATCAGGCGGGGTTTATCCCTTTCAGAGAAGCAGGGGACAATGTCAGGAGGGTCTTAAATTCTCAGTATATAGCACATAAATCTCATACTCCAATGTGTCTTCTAGCTCTGGACATTGAAAAGGCTTTTGATACGGTTGAATGGCCGTATTTATATAAAATACTTGACAAGTTTGGATTTAGGGGACGCTTCATTAACTTACTAAGGAGCTACTATAACTCCCCAACAGCCAACTTGAAGCTGCCAGGAGAGCGCAGGGCAAATATCCAAATTCAAAGAGGGACCAGGCAAGGGTGCCCACTCTCACCACTACTATTTGCACTTGCCATGGAACCTCTTGCACAGGCGATTAGATCTCATGCAGGCATATTTGGGATTCCAGTGGGTCATCAGCACTTTAAATGCTCTCTTTTTGCTGATGATATATTATGCAACTTGACCAAGCCCCTTCAATCGATCCCAACTCTTATGTCAACTATAACTGAATTTAGTAATATCTCAGGTCTTAAACTAAATGTAGAGAAAACGGAGACAATGGGGTTGGGTATGGTACAATCGGAGATTGACTCTCTCAAATCTGACTATAATTTTGTCTGGCCCCACGCCATGTAAAATACCTAGGAGTAAAACTTACATCTAATATAGCTGACCTATATAAGGCTAATTTCCCACCTATATACAAATCTTTGACCGATGACATGCAGAGATGGACCAACTATAACATTTCTTGGACGGGTCGCATAGCGGCGGCTAAAATGAGCATTCTACCCAAAGTTCTGTATCTCTTTCGAACCATTCCCATCTCAATTTCACCTACAGACCTTGTCAGGTTCCAGAATAATATGTTTAGGTTTATATGGGGAAATAAATGCCCTCGTATCTCTAGACAGGTGATGTTTAGGCAGAAAAATAAAGGGGGACTTTCTTGCCCAAATTTAAAGCTCTATCTTAAAGCCGCTCAATTGGCCCACCTTCCCAGGGCACACTCTAAAACACATCAACCAGCCTGGGTTTTTATGGAAAATCAGCAAATGTTCCCTCACAGTTGGGATAAGCTGATATGGATCCCAAAAGAATTAGCACCATTCACAACTCATCAAAATCCCATGATTTCACAACCCTTCGTGCATGGGGGTGGGCCAACTCTAAATCCAGGCGGTTACTTCCTACAGGACTATCCCCAATGATGTCAGTCATGTCTTTCCCACAAATTTTGGCAGACTCGAATGACATCTCTAAATTCTGGTGGACTTCTAGAAACTTGGACCACGTAGGGAGCTGGTTTCTGAACGATAGCTTGCTGACATACGACGAATTCTGTACAACCCACAACCTACCTGTAACAGAATTCTATAATTACTTGAAAATTAGGAGCTGGGTCAGTAAGAGTTCAAGAGAACTTGGGCATCCTAGGGCCTCCTGGATGTCAGTTATATGTAAAAGTCTACCCCTTACCAAGGGGATTCTGGGTTCACTATACGACACCTTTCTTAACTTCACAAGCGACCAAAAACCAAGGTATTTTGCACAGTGGGAGAGGGATCTTGGGGTGGAGTGGGACTGGGGTAAATGGTCAGAATCCTGCTCCAATCTCTCTAGAGGTTCTCTTAATTCGGCCTTACTGGAGACGTCCATCAAAGTTTTGCATAGAGTTTACTGTACACCTGACAAACTACAGAAATTTAAACCGTCAGAAAGCAATAAATGCTTTAGGGGGTGCCAAAACATAGGGGATCATATACACACATGGTGGTCATGTCTATTCGCTCAGAAAATTTGGGGGCAATTAGCCCAATTAGCCTCCGCACTTTTCCACAAGGCAGTTACGCCCTCAATGGAATCTTGTCTGCTAGGGATTCGTGTTATGGATTTATCTAAAACGCAGAATAAACTATACCAATTAATGGCGTTAGCTACTAAGACACACATAGCCAGGAGTTGGAAGAAAGAGACTCTTTTTACGGAGGTGATTAGTAAGATCAATCACTTACTTATAAATGAGCGAATAACTTATATCATACTAGACGACACTACCCAATTTCAGGCAATTTGGGAACCCTGGTTGGCTTCTTCATTCAGTATTCCCTTAGTATGACAACATATCATATCATACAATCTCTACACTTTGGCAAAGGAGACCTGGTGGAGGAGCTGGAGGCGGGGGGGGGGGGGCGGAAATCTACCTACGGAGCGGTGGAGGTGGGTGTCAGTTGTACTGGGATGTCTTTAATGAGGTATGTGTTGAGTGCTCTTAGGGGTGGATATACTGGATTAGCTCTGTACTTTATGCGAAGATAGCAGTGTAATGGTCTAGCTAATTAACTTGATATTTATAGCATTCTCTTTTTAATTTGTGCTCATTGGACGTTTTACCTTGTGTTGTTGTTCTCTTTCTCTTTTCTGATTTTTTATTTTTATTATTTCTTTTCTTTTCTTTCTGTTATGTTATTTCAATTGAAATGTTAACTGTGACTCATGTAACCTTAATAACTAAAAAAGGAAAAATGGAAGGCCTAGTCGGTTTATGATGGGAAACTATTGTACTGTACATGTTAGCGTATCTTAACTGACTAAATACAGTTGTGTTAAATGTTTTATTGTGCATTGCCTTCTAATAAAAGACTATTTAAAAAAAAAAAAAATCAAATAAACTGAATTAATACGTGGCATAACCATAACTCAGTTATTTGGCAAATGTCTGGCTTATGTTTATACCATCGAATTTCAAAAAAGAGGCCTTCCACATGAACATATTCTTTTAATCCTTCCAGAGAAAGATAAATTGGATACTGGTGACAAAGTGGATTCAGTAATTATTGCTGAACTACCAGATCCGGAAATACATGGTAGACTATATTAGATTGTAACTCATCGTATGATTCATGGACCGTGTGGAGATATTAATCCACAGTCACCATGTATGAAAAATAAGAAATGTACTAAAAAATTCCCACAAGATTATAGAGACAAAACTTATGCTAATTGTGATGGCTATCCATTATATAGAATAAGAGAAGGCCAAAATGCCATTATTCGTGGAAAAAAGGTAGATAACAGATATGTGGTACCATACAATCTATATTTACTCATGAAGTATAATGCACACATTAATGTGGAAGCTTGCACTTCTATAAAATCCATTAAATATGTCTACAAATATATTTACAAACGCTATGATGCAGCTACTGTAGTGGTCAAAAGTGCTAAAAAATAACTAATAAAGTGAGTTAGTACATCATGACCTTGCATCTCATGTAGATGCTCGCTATGTAAGTGCGCCAGAAGCAATGTGGCGTCTTCTAAAATTTTAAATGCATGATCGCTTATATACATGCAGTATATCGATTAGCTGTACATTTGCCACAAAGACATTTAGTGTATTTCCATGTTGGAAATAAAACAAATGCTTTGGCACAAAGTGAGCATCGCCAAACTACACTAACTGCATGGTTTCAATTAAATTGTACTGACTTGGAGGCAAAGGAATTGTTATATATTGACATTCCATACCATTATGTTTTCGTTAATGGATTATGGCGAAAACAAAAAAGTTGTGGAAATAAAATAATCCCAAGAATTTACACTGTAAATCCAAGAGACCTTGAACGTTTCTGCTTACGATTACTACTTCTAAATGTTCCTGGTGCACAAAGTTTTGAACAGTTGAGAACTGTTAATGACATAGTTTATGAATCATTCAATTTAGCTGTGTGACACAGAAACTTCCTAGCTGATGATACAGAATGGGAAAGATGTCTAGAAGAAGCAGCACTGTCAAATGCCACGGCAGATGAGGGAACAATTTGCATTCATTTGTATCTTCTCAAATGCTCTAAATGCATTAGCTTTGTGGAACAAATTTGAAACAAATATGGCTGAAGACTTGCACCGCTACAATGAGACTATTGGTCAATTAAAAGCATTAACTCATTGATTAACTCATTAACTCATTTTAACTCATGGATTAAGTTGTGCAAGTTTTAATCTGCCAGATCCAAGTCTCATAGATGACATAAATTTTGAAGACTATGACACTCAGCTTCAAAGAGAAAGAACAGAAGAAAGACTTGCAACTTTAAATACATTACAATTGCAAGCATTTAATGCAATCAAAAATGCCCTAGATGATGACATGCTCAAAGAGCGTTATTTCTATCTCGATGGACCTGGCGGATCAGGAAAAACATATATCTATAATTGATTGATGAGTTTTGTTTGAGCACAAGGTCAAATAGCACTGCCATTTGCAACCACTGGAATTGCCACAATTTTGTTAGAAGGTGGAAGAACTGTGCATAGTGGATTTAAACTGCCAGTTCCTATTTTGGAAACATCATTGTCGGATATTCAAATTACATCATTACAAGCAAAAAAAAATTTTTTAAAGTAAATTAATTATAATAGATGAAGCTACAATTAAGTCATGGATAATAATTTGCCATTTGGTGGAAAGGTAATGTTGTTAGGTGGAGATTTTAGACAAACATTACCTGACGTTGTACATGGAAATCTAACTGACATTGTCAAAACATGTATAAAGTCAAGTACACTATGAAAACTATTTACCCATCTTCAATTACAACAAAATATGAGATCAGAAGGAGAAAATTAGTTAAATGATTGGCTCATTAAAATTGGAGAAGGAAAAACAGAGCAAATACAAAATGTATCCGATGATACCGTGCACATCCCAGCTCAGCTGATTTGCAAACAGGATCTCATATCAGTTATATTCCAAAATACAATAAATAACGAGGACTATGCAGAGCTTGCCAACAAAGTAATACTAACATGCAAAAATAAGAATGCATTACTCCTCAATAATGAAATATTTAAAAAAATAAATGCACCACAAAAAAATTATCACAGTGCTGATTCTGTACTTGGTGATGACAAAGAAAGTTAGACAAACTTTTCAACTGAATTCATTAACTCATCAACTCCCTCTGGAATGCCACCACATATTTTGCAGCTAAAGAAAGGTGTAATTGTCATGTTACTGTGAAATATGAACCCAAAACCAAATGACCATTAATAATTCACAAGGACAAACTTTCAAATCTGTGGGTATCTTTTTAGAAGAACCAGTATTTGCACATGGTCAGCTGTATGTTGCATTCTCAAGTTTACATTGAAAACAACAAAAGTCAAGGTGATTTATTAGATGATGGCTGCATTTTTACAAAAAACATTGTCTACTATAAGGTACTATAACTTTAATTCCACAAAATATAACAAGACATGGCACAGAACAACAATTTCCAACGAAAAAACAAAAATAGAGCACAGTGGTTTTTATTTCGAGGACAAACTTTTAAGTCACTCGGGCTCTTTTTAGAGGGTCACTATTTCAATAAGAAACTCTATAAAATGGCAACAAACAAAGAGAACAGTGGTTTTACTTCCAGGAAAAAATTAGATATCTCTGGGACTCTTTTACGAGGGCCACTATTTCCCATAGGAACCTCCTATGTGTCACTTTCCAACAATACTTTCATCTCAAGAACAAATGTACAACAACAAAAACAAATATAGATAACAGTGGTTTGATTTGCAGGATGACATTTTATGTCACTCAGACTCTTTTTGGAGTACCACTATTTTAATAAGAAACTCTATAAAATGGCAAAAACCATAGAAAACAGTGGTTAAACCCCGCGGATGAACTTTGATGTCTGGCGTTCTCTTGTTAGAAAACCACTATTTCACATAGGAAACTCTATGTGCCATTTTCACAAATTACAACAATAACAACAAAATGTCAACCATAAAAAATCAACAACGACAAAATAAGATTTTCTAATTCTTTGGAAGTAGCCTTTTAGCATGAATATTAATCCAGGGAGTAATCCGGTCGCCAGTTAATGGGGTCAGGAAGGAATTAATTATTTCCCCCTTTGATACAATTGGCTAAGTGTCAATGGGGATTTTTACTGTTTGCCTTCCTCTGGATTCAATTCATACCGTATATACTCGAGTATAAGCCGACCCGAGTATAAGCTGAGGCACCTATTTTACCGCAAAATACTGGGTAAAATGAGTGACTCGAGTATAAGCCGAGGATGGGAAATGTGCTGCCCCCTGTGTCCCTCTTGTGCCCTCTGTGTCTTCTCCCCTCTCCCTTCCCTCTGTCTCTTCCAACCTCTCCCTTCCCTGTGTCTCTTCCCCCCTCCCTTATCACCCTCCTCAACCCCACTCCTCAACCTCCCTCCTCATCCTCAACCTCCCTCCTCATCCTCCCTCCTCATCCTCAACCTCCCTCCTCATCCTCAACCTCCCTCCTCATCCTCAACCTCCCTCCTCATCCTCAGCCTCCCTCCTCATCCTCAACCTCCCTCCTCATCCTCAACCCCCTCCTCATCCTCAACCCCCTCCTCATCCTCAACCTTCCTCCTCATCCTCAACCCCATCCTCAACCTCCCTCCTCATCCTCAACCTCCTTCCTCATCCTCAACCTCCCTCCTCATCCTCAACCCCCTCCTCAACTTCATCCTCCCTCCTCAACCCTCCCATCCTCAACTTCCCCTCCTCAACTTCCCCTCCTCAACCCCCCCATCCTCATCCTCTCTCCTCAACCCCCCATCCTCCACCCCCCTCCTCCTCCTCATCCTCCCTCCTCAACCCCCCATCCTCAAACCCCTCCTCATCCTCCCTCATCAAAACCCCCATCCTCATCCCCCTCCTCAACCTCAACCCCCCTCCTCAACCCCTCCTCCTCATCCTCCCTCCTCAACCCCCCTCCTCAATCTCAACCCTCCTCAACCTCAAACCTCCTCAACCTCAACCCCCCCTCAACCCCAACCCCCCTCCTCAACCTCCCTCCTCAACCTCCCTCCTCAACCTCCCTCCTCAACCTCCCTCCTCAACCCCCCTCCTCAACCCCCCTCCTCAACCCTCCCATCCTCAACCCCCTCCTCAACCCCCCTCCTTATCCTCCCTCCTCAACCCCATCCTCAACCCCCATCCTCAACCTCCCTCCTCAACCTCCCTCCTCAACCTCAACCCTCCTCAACCTCAACCCTCCTCAACCTCAACCCTCCTCAACCTCAACCCTCCTCAACCTCAACCCCCCTCAACCTCAACCCCCCTCAACCTCCCTCCTCAACCCCAAACACCCTCAACCCCAACCCCCCTCTGCAACCTCCCTCCTCAACCCCCCCATCCTCATCCTCTCTCCTCAACCCCCTCCTCAACCTCCTTCCTCATCCTCATCCTCCCTCCTCAACCCCCCATCCTCATCCTCTCTCCTCAACCCCCATCCTCAATCCCCCTCCTCAACCTCAACCCCCCTCCTCAACCCCTCCTCCTCATCCTCAACCTTCCTCCTCATCCTCCCTCCTCAACCCCCCCCCACCATTACCCCTTCCCCCTCTCCTGCTCCATTTCCCCTTATCCTCCTCATTCCTTACCCCCTCTTCCTCCTCCCCCTCCTGTTCCCCCCTCATCCTCCTCCTGTTCTCCATCACTCTCCTGTTCCCCCCCTTACCCTCCTCCTAATCCCCTCACCCTCCTCCTTTCCCCTTCACCCTCCTCCTGTTCCCCCTCATCCTCCTCCTGTTCCCCCTCATCCTCCTCCTTTCCCCCTCATCCTCCTGTCCCCCCCTCATCCTCCTGTCCCCCCCTTATCCTCCTGTTCCCCCATCATCCTCCTGTTCCCCCCTCATCCTCCTCCTGTTCCCCCTCACACTGTCGGGGAAGTATTAGCAGCAGGAGCTGATGCTGGAAAGAATCAAGAGGGGAGAAAGGGATGTAATTGCATAGGGGGGGATGAGGAGGATGGGAAGGAGGAGTGGAGGGATGGGAAGGAGGAGGAGTCGAGGGATGGGAAGGAGGAGGAGGGGAGGGATGGGCAGGAGGAGGATGTTCTCCGGTGTAGTGAGGGTGGAGATCACCGGAAACGGTATATGCTAGTGAACATCCTCCACCTTCCCATCCCCTTCCCCCTCCTTCCCATCCTCCTCCTTCCCAGCCTCCTTCATCCTCCTCAACCTCAACCCCCTCCTCCTCATCCTCCCTCCTCAACCCCCCATCCTCAACCCCTTCCTCAACCCCCCTCCTCAACCCCTCCTCCTCATCCTCCCTCCTCAACCCCCCTCCTCAATCTCAACCCTCCTCCTCAATCTCAACCCTCCTCAACCTCAAACCTCCTCAACCTCAACCCTCCTCAACCTCAACCCCCCCTCAAACCCAACCCCCCTCAAACCCAACCCCCCTCAACCCCAACCTCCCCCCTTAACCCTCCCATCTTCATCCTCTCTCCTCAACCCCCCATCCGCAACCTCCTCCTCATCCTCCCTCCTCAACCCCCTCCTCAACCCCCATCCTCATCCTCCCTCCTCAACCCCCATCCTCACCCCCCTCCTCAACCCTCCTCAACCTCAACCCTCCTCAACCTCAACCCTCCTCAACCTCAACCCGCCTCAACCTCCCTCCTCAACCCCAACCACCCTCAACCCCAACCCGCCTCCTCAACCTCCCTCCTCAACCCCCCTCCTCAACCCCCCCATCCTCATCCTCTCTCCTCAACCCCCTCCTCAACCTCCCTCCTCATCCTTATCCTCCCTCCTCAATCCCCCATCCTCATCCTCTCTCCTCAACCCCGATGCTCAATCCCCCTCCTCAACCTCAACCCCCCTCCTCAACCCCTCCTCCTCATCCTCAACCTCCCTCCTCATCCTCAACCACCCTCCTCATCCTCCCTCCTCAACCCCCCACCATTACCCCTTCCCCCTCTCCTCCTCCATTTCCCCTCATCCTCCTCCTGATCTCCCTCACTCTCCTGTTCCCCCCTTCACCCTCCTCCTGTTTCCCCTCACCCTCCTCCTGTTTCCCCTCACCCTCCTTCTGTTCCCCCTCATCCTCCTCCTTTCCCCCTCATCCTCCTCCTTTCCCCCTCATCCTCCTGTTCCCCCCTCATCCTCCTGTTCCCCCCTCATCCTCCTGTTCCCCCATCATCCTCCTGTTCCCCATCATCCTCCTGTTCCCCCCTCATCTTCCTCCTGTTCCCCCCTCACCCTCCTCCTTTTCCTCTCACCCTCCTCCTTTTCCTCTCACCCTCCTCCTTTTCCTCTCACCCTCCTCCTTTCCCCTTCACCCTCCTCCTTTCCCCTTCACCCTCCTCCTTTCCCCTTCACCCTCCTCCTTTCCCCTTCACCCTCCTCCTTTTCCCTTCACCCTCCTCCTTTCCCCGTCATTCTCCTATTCCCCCTCATCCCCCTGTTCCCCCCCTCATCCTCCTGTTCCACATCATCCTCCTGTTCCCCCCTCATCCTCCTGTTCCCCCCTTCCCATCTTCCTCCTTCCCATCCTCCTTCATCCTCCTCCTTCCCATCCCCCCTCCTCCTTCATCCTCCTCCTTTCCATCCCCCCAAACTCCTTCCCATCCTCCTCCTTGCCCCCTATGCAATTACATCCCTTTCTCCCCTCATGATTCTTACCAGCATCAGCTCCTGCTGCTAATACTTCCCCCGCAGCGTCTTATGCCATTCACCAGTATATGCTAACGACGTGACGCTGTGACATCACGTCATTAGCATATACCGGTAAATGGCATAAGACGCGCTGCGGGGGAAATATTAGCAGCAGGAGGTGATGCTGGAAAGAATCAAGAGGGGAGAAAGGGATGTAATTGCATAGGGGGGAAGGAGGAGGATGAAGGAGGATGGGAAGGAGGAGGATGGGAAGGAGGAGGATGTTCTCCGGTGTAGTGAGGGTGGAGATCACCAGAACTGGTATATGCTAATGAACATCCTCCTCCCTCCCATCCTCATCCTTCCTCATCCTCCCTCCTCAACCCCCATCCTCACCCCCCTCCTCAACCTCCCTCCTCAACCTCAACCCTCCTCAACCTCAACCCGCCTTAACCTCCCTCCTCAACCCCAACCACCCTCAACCCCAACCCCCCACCTCAACCTCCCTCCTCAACCCCCCTCCTCAACCCCCCCATCCTCATCCTCTCTCCTCAACCCCCTCCTCAACCTCCCTCCTCATCCTCAACCTCCTTCCTCATCCTTATCCTCCCTCCTCAATCCCCCATCCTCATCCTCTCTCCTCAACCCCGATGCTCAATCCCCCTCCTCAACCTCAACCCCCCTCCTCAACCCCCCTCCTCAACCCCTCCTCCTCATCCTCAACCTCCCTCCTCATCCTCCCTCCTCAACCCCCCACCATTACCCCTTCCCCCTCTCCTCCTCCATTTCCCCTTATCCTCCTCCTCATCCCTTACCCCCTCTTCCTTCTCCCCCTCCTGTTCCCCCCTCATCCTCCTCCTGTTCTTCCTCACTCTCCTGTTCCCCCCTTCACCCTCCTCCTGTTCCCCCTCATCCTCCTCCTTTCCCCCTCATCCTCCTCCTTTCCCCCTCATCCTCCTGTTCCCCCCTCATCCTCCTGTCCCCCATCATCCTCCTGTTCCCCATCATCCTCCTGTTCCCCCCTCATCTTCCTCCTGTTCCCCCTCACCCTCCTCCTTTTCCTCTCACCCTCCTCCTTTCCCCTTCACCCTCCTCCTTTCCCCTTCACCCTCCTCCTTTTCCCTTCACCCTCCTCCTGTTCCCCCTTATCCTCCTCCTTTCCCCGTCATTCTCCTGTTCCCCTCTCATCCCCCTGTTCCCCCCTCATCCTCCTGTTCCACATCATCCTCCTGTTCCCCCCCTCATCCTCCTGTTCCCCCCTTCCCATCTTCCTCCTTCCCATCCTCCTTCATCCTCCTACTTCCCATCCCCCCTCCTCCTTCATCCTCCTCCTTCCCATCCCCCCAAACTCCTTCCCATCCTCCTCCTTGCCCCCTATGCAATTACATCCCTGTCTCCCCTCATGATTCTTACCAGCATCAGCTCCTGCTACTAATACTTCCCCCGCAGCGTGTCTTATGCCATTCACCAGTATATGCTAACGACGTGACGCTGTGACATCACGTCATTAGCATATACCGGTAAATGGCATAAGACGAGCTGCGGGGGAAATATTAGCAGCAGGAGGTGATGCTGGAAAGAATCAAGAGGGGAGAAAGGGATGATCACCAGAACTGGTATATGCTAATGAACATCCTCCTCCCTCCCATCCTCATCCTTCCCATCCTCCTTCATCCTCCTCCTTCCCATCCCCCCTCTCCTCCTCCCATCCTCCTCCTTCCCCCCTATGCAATTACATCCCTTTCTCCCCTCTTGATTCTTACCAGCATCAGCTCCTGCTGCCATTCACCGGTATATGCTAACGACGTGACGCTGTGACGTCACGTCATTAGCATATGCCGGGTGCCGAAGCAGGAAGGAGCGGAGGCCGGGGAGAAACTACAGATGGAGGTAAGTGAGGGGAAAGGGAGAGGGGGAGGTATTGAGAGGGGTAAAGGGGTGTTTAGAATGAGGAGGGGGGTTGAGCAGGAGGGAGGGAAATAGACACAGGGGTTTAGAGAGGCACGTGGGTTAGAGAGACACGGGGAGGGTTAGAGAGACACGGGGTAGGGGTTTAGTGAAACACGGGGGGGTTTAGAGAGACATGGGGGGAGTTAGAGAGACACGGGGGAGAGTGACTCGAGTATAAGCCGAGGGGGCTCTTTTTAGCCTTAAAAAAAGGGCTGAAAAACTCGGCTTATACTCGAGTATATACATTATTTAGTTTACCAGTTGTTAATCTACAACTTGCATGTTACAAAACATTATGTCATGTTTACAATTCTCATTAATACAATGTTGACCTTTTCTTACATTAAAATGTTACTATTCTTAAAAAAATAATAATTTAACAGTTTGGTCACCTACAAGTTGCATGTTAAAAAAATAAACATGTTTCATATAATAATTGTACTTCTTTATAGATAAGAAAAAGGTTACAAGTCTCAACTACGCATATTACAAGCAAAACAGAATTCAAAACATACACATTTAATTGCCGTCATTTTTTGCTGAAAGGAGGAGAAGAAAACTGGTCTGGGAGGCTACCAAGAGGCAACATTATTTTTCTTTTTTTTTCTTCTCTCCACCTAAAAGATTTCAGTTTGTTTTTCAAATGAGTTGTACAGTTTATAGGTCACATTAAAGGTGGAAAGAGTTCTGAAATGATTTATCTTTGTCTCATTTTTTTACAGCACAGAAACTTGACATTTTACCAGGGGTGTGTAGACTTTTTATATCCACTGTATATATTTCAGCATAAAGAAATACCTGAAACTAGTACATTGCAGCCCCAGCATAAAAATACTACAAATAGTGTATTACAACAGATTTGTATCTTGTTTATATATATTAATATTTCCTATGTAGCATACAGTATGTACTTACCTTTTCCTCTCCATCCCCTAGTTCTGACCTCCCCCAGATCTCTTCTCTGCTGTGCTCAGTCAGGTCCTCGGCTGCTTTGTTTATTCTGCTGGTCTCTGTCTCCTCAGGGGCCGCCACTGAAGCTGCAGTGGAGGAAACTGCAATTATCTCCACCACTTCCTTCTTCATACACAACAAATGGCTCTCTCATCACATCCACTTCCTGCAATGTGATGATGCTACAGGAGGGGAGGGACACATGCATAGGCCAATATTCCATTCATGGGTTGGCAGACCCAGGCGACTTTGTGGGAAGTATAGGGGAGCCTTGTTCCTGCACAAATTTGGCAGCTCCCCAATAGTGTCAGGGCTTCTGAGCCTTATCAAAAGGCTCAATCGCCCCTCAGACAGACATACATACTGGTATTAGCTGTGCTACTGCCCCATGGTGCCCTGTTGTGTTTTACAATAATTCAAAATTAATAATATTAAAATAAGTGAACATGTAAAATGTAATTTGTCTTTAATGTTGTAGCAGTCCATGTTTTTTGGAGGTCGGTTGCCCATTTTCCCTAATGCACCAGCCGCCCCTGGTTTTGTGTTATATAGGTTGAATTATAAATACGGTAAATAAATACCATGTTTTTTTCAATAAGATCTTTAATATCTGTGACTGGATGCTTTTTCTGTACAATTATTGTAAAACAGCATAAATATAGCTTAAAATGAGATCAAAGAAATGGTGTAATGTCACAGGGGATCCGAGCCATGTTGCTATAGAGATAAGGATATACAGCCTTATTAAATTGCGATTCAGCCAATTGAATAGGGCTCTATATAAGCACATAGCATCTTTTTTATACAGAAGTATTTTGTTAATGAAGACCTTGCTTTTGAAAAGAAGTTCACTAACTAAAGACTTCTGTAAAAAGATATGCTCTGTGCTTATATAGAGTCCTATTCAATTAGCCGAATCACAATTTAATAAGGCTGTTAGCATTGAGTCAAGAAACATCAGAAGGCTGGGCCTGCTCACTCACACAGGAACGTCAGTCTGAGCAATCTAATTTTATTAGGATCTTGATAGATTTCTGATCTCATATCCTGAGGAAATGATGTAATGAAAAGGGGTACGTCAGGTAATAAATATTGCAAATATCATGGTCATTATATGCAAAAAGCTGTTCTGTATGATTGCAGAGCATGCCACATATATGTGCTTATTTGCAATATATATGGTCCTTCTAGAGTAATTATTACTTTTGGTCTCAGGAAATGTACCAGAATGAAAAATACATATTAACATAAACATAATTGCAACTGGTTATTACAAGTGGAAGTACAATAAAAAAGAAAATAAAGTATAGTTATTTTGAGTATAAAATTAATTGTGTTCCATGTCTCTTTAATGAATTACTGTTGATTAACCATTAGCTCAGAGGGTGGATATTTCAGTTAAAGGGATATACCGTAATAGGTTTCTGTGTTACTAGGTATATGTGAAGCCCGGAAGAACCAGTGGAAGTTTGGGACTATTGTGGTCCTGGGCTGGCATGGGTTAACACTGAACAGTTCTTCTATTTTTCAAGGATGACGTCCTGAAATGCCTGGAGATAATGACTACTACAGCTTGTGACACCCAGGGGGACCTCTGGACTTTGGGACTGTTAAAATGGTGTGGACCCCTCAGCTGGCAATAGTTACTATAGTTTAAAGTGTATCAATGTATAATTTCTACCATTTATAAAGCGTGCCATCATGGCCACATGGATATCAGGACTGTTGCAGCCATGATGGTATGGCTAAGGTTAACATATGTGCAATGCTATTTTATTGTGCTATGCAATTATTTCCCCATGTTTGTAATAACTTGTCCAAAGAGTTAAAACTAAACTAATTGGTTTTATCAAGATTATGTTATTGGGTCCATGCCAACATGTACATTTCATGTTTAGTCTTGAAATGTAGGACTTTCCATGTGGTTTTTAATAAAACATGTTATTTGGAGCTCCCAGGGAAGGGGTCCACAAGTTGAGAGGTATTCGGTTGAGGGGTATGGAGAGGTCCAGTGGACACGGGAAGGGGCTGTCAGACACCAGGGAATAATGGGGATTAAATTATGAAAGGGTGGGTGAGATAGGATTAACTGTCATTGTTCTGACTGATGATGCCTTGGGAGGATGGGGACAAAGACAAAGAATACTTTCAAAACTATTGTAAGGATTACTCAGCCAGGTTCCTGGCCAGCGGGGATGATATAATTTGATGGACAGCTCCCTCCACGTGGCCAGAGGTTGTGTTTTGTTTTGATTGGTTGGTACTATGCATAAATATTCTGTGTTGTGACCAATAAATCAGGGATTGTAAGGGACCCCGTGATTCTACTGAGTAGGTCTGAACTAGGTTCTTTACACGCCCAACCAAGCAGTAGATAATGAAAGCTGGTGGCAGTCAATGAGAATCCATGTATGAGAACAGCAGGATGTTAGCAGTTACCAGAGCATGTCCGCTGCAGATCTCAAGAAACTTTTTCAGGAAAGACGCTTTTCCTGGGCAGTGACAACTGTCAAGGCAGTTATGATCCAGGAGCTCCTGCAGGATAATGAGATTCATCAAGTAGAAGAAAGACGGTAGGCTGATGATAATGTTCAAGAGGTCACCTAGCTCCCGGATTATCTACAGCTGAGGAAGACAAGGTCTTCAGGTGGTTCTAGAGATGAAGAACTGCCATGCCAGGTCTAACCAGGTACCTGGAGATGGCCCTCCAGGCCCAGATTAGTCGTGAATTTCAGCTGGAAAGCAGAAGGGGGGCTGCTCGTCATTCTCCAGGTCCTGGGTAAGTGAGGGACCCAGTAATAGCCACGTTAAAAACTGCCTACAGCAGCTTTAAGCTTTTCTGTGAAGAAAATGGGGACATAGATGGTTCCTCCAGAATTCTTAGCAGTGTGATTTACACCAGATTGAAGAGGACGAATGGATTAAACTTCTGTTCAGCAGGCTGAGTGGGAGAGGCATTCAAGGCGATCCCCAGGGACCAGAGGACTTAAGAGGAGGTCCACAAGGCACTGTTGGGTAGATATGCTGTTATGCCAGAGACCTATATGCAAACATTTAGCACCTTTGGAGGTTATGTATAGCATGAGGCATCCTTACTGCAGTTAATGAAAGGGAAAGAGGTGGCCACCATGGAAGAAGCCATGGACCTGATTCTCATAGAGCAGTTTTATTTAATTGTCCTGATGGGTTGAAAAATACTTCTCTAAATGACGAATTTTTAATAAATCTTTCTGTGATATTGAGTGCTTCATACCAACTTTCTTCTGGCCATGACTTTTGCATTTCTCTTTCCCAGCTAATCATTTCATTGGATTTATTACAATTTAGCAGATTTGTTATACACTTTAGACATTTACAGCCTCATTAAATTCAGGCTATGTGTTAAAAAGTAGCCTGTAACGTTATAAGTAGGACTTACCGCTAATAAATTAGCCCCATAAAGCAACCCGTTGATGACTTGGGTTTAGGACGCAGGACGGACGAAAAATGCCTACGGGACATAAATGTGGAACTTCGCAGTCCACAAATCCTTTGATCTGTCAAGCCCTTAACAGCTACAAATCCAATCATGCTATTAAATTACAATGAAGTCAACCCACGGTCTAGCCCGTAACACGCAAATAGAGCCCAAAGCCCAACGTGTCCTGGAGAGTACTCGCAAGGGGGTAAAGTCCAACACGTAGCCCTGTAAATGCAAATAAAAACACACTACTGTACTCAAGCTCGCAAATCGGCCCGAATTTTTTTTTTATTTCATGTTTAATTTCTGTGTTATATCAATCCCGGCAAACAATGTGTTAATTCATATACTGTAACTCGTATGTAATTGAATATCATAATTATGGCTTTATTAATATTGCATTTTTGTGGAATGTGGGTCCAATCGACACTTGTAATTGAAGCCCGTAGGACTTTGAAATCTAACCTCCCCTTTTTCAGTGGCGTAACGCAAACGATTGCTTTTTCCATTGGCTCCGTCTAAACCCGTAACTAAGGTCTACACTAAATAATCGTCCGCAAGACAGCAAATCCAACGTTCTACGCTTGTGTCTCAAGCCCGTAGCTCGCATTCCATTCTAATTTAATTGCAACTAACTCTGCCAAATTTCAAGCACCCTTCTATTGGTGGCTTTACGTTGGAGTTACTGGCTTGGAATTTAAAAGGGCTGTTAGATATTAAATAAGTCTTATCTTCATTGATGACTAGTTTCTCAAAATCAGTTAATGATCTTACAGTTTTGATGTCATATTTGGAGTTTTCCCAGGCATATTTAAACACAACATAATTAATCCAGGACATTTTTGGAAAGCTATAATGCACTATTAGTTGTACCATAGTAGCTAATGTATCATTGACAGAAAAGTCTTTAAGAATCTTAATACCTCTATTTGACCAAACTGCAAGGAAAGACAATTGTAATTCTCCTTTCATCATTTCAATAGGAACTATTACACTTGGAAATGGAACTAGATCATAGTAGGATGAAATCTTCTTCCAGAATCTTAAACCTAATTTAATTATCTCTAGGTTTACTAGAACCTTTGACTTCCCAGGGTAATCTCTAAATAATAGAGGAATTAATTTTCCCTTTTGAACACAGGATCATTTAAATAGTAACCATTGACTCAAATATTTTATGTCTAACCATTTAGTCATCACCTTATGAGGATGTTCTACTGGCCTGGGGTTAATCCAGATGTTACGAATTACTGTAACTCTTGTGATGCCTGTCAGCGGTATGGGTGCCCTGGGAAGGGGACACAGGTCCCTCTTCATCCCCTACCAATCATGGAAACCCCATTTCAGAGGGTTGCTATTGAACCCTCTAGGTTGCTATTGAACTCTCTAGGAATAGCAACACTGGGAAGCAGTACATTCTAACCATAGTGGACTATGCTACCAGGTATCCGAAGTTTGTTCCCCTGCCTAAAATTACAACTACCAAATTAGCAGAGGCTTTCATTAGGGTCTTTCCCAGCTTTGGAAACTGTGTGGTATCAAGCACCTGAGTTCTTTCTGATATCATCCCCAGAACAATGGGCTTTGTGAGAGGTTCAGTGGGACACTTAAGCAAATGCTTTATACTTTAACAGAGCAAGAGAAAGATTAGGAGCCTTTACTCACCTACTTTCTCTTTGCCTACAGAGAAGTACCTCAGGAGTCCACAGTATTCACTCCCTTTGAACTGCTGCGATATTCTAGCCTAGAAGCTGGCCTAGAAGCTGGCCACGTTACCTGGGTTGGTCAGCTCAAGCAAAACACAAACTGTACTATGACAGGGGAATCAAGAATAGAGAGCTAGAGGTGGGACAGGAAGTACTTATGCTAGTTCCCCACTTTCAGGATAAGTTGTAAGCGAGCTGGGAGGCACCTTACCCTGTGGCTAATAACTTAAGCCCCCATACCTATGCGGCAGTGGTAGACCAAGATAGAAAGGTTACCAGACTGGCTATATAAAATGGTTGAAAAGAGTATCAGAGACAACCCCAAAACCTGTTAGCCATATGTCTGCCTACGGGTAGTGACCCAGAAAAAGGAGTCCTACCTGACCATTAGCCCCAGTTATACAGGATTGTCAGAAAGGGATCATAGAACAATCAGTCAACCTAATCTTACTCCAGGAGGCTCAGTTAGTTGACAACTTTGTCCCTCTTTTTCTACTAGCGCAGTGGTGTACCCCATTAGCTGTACACAAGATCCTTCCTGAGGGTTGTCCCCCCTGATGCAACCCTCCTACCATATTCCAGAGGCTGTGAGGGCTAGTATAGATGATAGGTTCTACTGGACACCGCCCTGTCTTTCATCCCTCACATACAATCACTAACTAAATCTTGTCTTCTCCATCTAAAAAACATCTCCAGAATTCGCCACTTTCTTACACAAGACACAACTAAAATCCTTATACACTCTCTCATCATCTCTTGACTGGACTACTGCAACTCGCTTCTTGCTGGCCCACCCACCACCCGACTATCTCCACTTCAATCCATTATGAATGCCTCTGCTAGACTCATCTTCTGTACACAACGTTCAGTGTGGGCATCACCCCTCTGTCAAACTCTCCACTGGCCTCCCATAACCTCCAGAATAAAATTTAAAATCATGACCCTAACTTTCAAAGCCCTCAACAATAGCGCACCACCATACATTTCTGGTCTCATCTCCAAATACTCCCCCACCGCCCTCTTCGTTCTGCTAATGACATTCTTCTTTCCACAACTCTTGTCACCTCCTCTCACTCTCGCCTTCAGGACTTTTCTCGTGCTGCCTCTATTCTCTGGAACTCCTTGCCTCGCTCCACCAGATTATCCTTCTGCCGCAAACCATTCAAAACCTCTCTAAAAACACTCTCACCTCTCTCTCCCTCCTTTTACTCACACAATACCTATAGGTTGTAAGTCTGCAAGTTTCAATCCCACAAGGTGCTTTAGGGAAAGCAATATGGACACTATGGATTTGAGGCTCAAAGACAGGGCCCTCCTTGCTTTGCTATGTTTTAATTTGTATGTATCTTTGTCTTAAACTTGTCTTATATACAGCGCTACAGAATATGTTGGCGCATTATAAATAAACGATAATAATAATAATAGTTACATAGTTACATAGGGCCTCATTCTATTACCGGCCGTAAATCGGCCGTAAGGCTGCGATTCCTTGCGGGGGTTCAGTTAACTCGCGATTCAATTATACGGCCCCGCAAGGATCTCCCCTTACGGCCGGCCGCATATCTTGAAACCGGCCGTAAGCTCTGAAATCTAAAAACGCAAAAATAAATTCAAGCCTGCACTGTACAGCTCTGTAAATGCTAGGGATCATATTGGGGGACATGAGGATTAAAAGTAACCCACTCTCAAGCTTGCACATCAGCCCAAACCCGAGTTCAAATTAACTGTTTATTTTCCGGCTGCGGCGTGGGCGTGTCTGAGGTGCTCCAAGCACTCTGGACTTTTTACATGTATATTTTACGTATATTAAAAAAATATTATTTTACGGATTTGAGTATTGGGTAATTATGTGCTATTTTTTCTAACACCGAATATCACTTTATAGACTACGCAAAGTGCAGGATGGCTTTATTTGAGCTATTTTATGTGCTTAATTGGTGCTAGCGGGACCTGTTTGCTGCAAGTAAGCTGCGGCTCGGTTTTAGCCTTGCAGACAGGGTTCCCGGAGCAATAGAATCGCAACCAGGCTTTTCTTACGGCCGATTTCCTTGCGGCCGTTTTAGATCAAAGGCTTTCCTCCGGCGCGATCGGCCGCAAGAGATAGCAAGGCGCCGGCCGCAAGCCTGCCGGAGTCCCCGGCCGGAGGGGAATAGAATAGCCGTAAAGCTTGCGGCCGGTCCTTGCGGCCCCGCAGCGGCTGCGGCCGATAATAGAATGAGGCCCATAGTATTTAAGGTTAAAAAAAGACCTTCAGTCCATCAAGTTCAACCTTTCAAGATCTCCTCCGATCTGCAATATGCGGATTAACGATTAATTAATTAGTTGTATAAAAAAAAATCTAGAAAAAAAAAAAAATCAAATCCCTCCTGATCCCAGACACCGGCGACCGGACTTCTCCCTGGATCAATACTGCCTCTCTAATTATCCATGATAACCCTGAATTCCCTTTTTAATTAGAAATAAATCCAGTCCCCTCTTAAAGTTATCTATCGAATCCACTGTCACCACCTCCTCTGGTAGAGAATTCCACAGATTAACCACCCTTACTGTGAAGAACCCTTTTCTTTCTTTAAGGTGGAATCTTTTTACTTCTAACCTCAAGGGATGTCCTCTTGTCAGTTGAAAACCTCTTGGCACAAAAAGCTCCCTTGACAAATCTTTATACTGACCCTGGATGTATTTATATAAGATAATCATATCTCCTCCTAGACGCCTTTTTTCTAGAGAAAATATGTTTAATTTGGTTAGTCTTTCTTCATAACTTAGCCCCTCCATTCCCCTTATTAGTTTTGTTGCCCTCCTCTGTACCTTTTCCCGCTCTAAAATGTCCTTTTTATGAAGTGGTGCCCAAAATTGTACTCCATATTCCAAATGAGGGCGTACTAGAGATTTGTATAGTGGCAGAATTATATTTGCTTCCCTGGCTTCAATACCCTTCTTTATACATGCTAATATTTTATTTGCCTTTGCAGCTGCTGCTTGGCTTTGAGCACTGTTACCTAGGTGGTTGTCCACAAGCACTCCCAAATCCCTTTCAATATCTGATATACCTAGATTTGCTTCATTAAGATTATAAATTGCATGGCTATTTTTCCTTCCCAGATGCATAACTTTACATTTATTCGTATTAAATCTCATCTGCCATTTAGATGCCCATTCCTCAATTATATGTAAATCCCTTTGGAGGGAAAGCACATCACTATCTGATTTAATTACCTTGCATAACTTCGTGTCATCAGCGAAGATGGAGACAACACAATCCAATCCTACCTCTAAGTCATTAATAAATATATTCAAAAGGAGAGGACCTAATACTGAACCCTGAGGTACCCCACTTACCACATTAGTCCAATCGGAGTATGTTCCTTTTACAACAACCCTTTGCTTCCTGTCTTTTAGCCAGCTCTCAATCCATGAGCAGATATTTACTGCAACTCCTGTATCTCTTAGTTTGCTCAATAGTCTCCCATGTGGCACTGTATCAAAAGCCTTTGCAAAATCCAAAAAGACTACATCCACTAAATTGCCTCGATCCAGGTTCCTGCTAACCTCCTCATAGAAACTAATTAGATTTGTTTGACATGACCTTTCCCTCATAAATCCATATTGACTCCTACTTATAATCCTGTTCAAATAGACATAGACTGTATATTATCCCTTATTAACCCTTCTAAAAGCTTCCCCACTACAGAAGTGAGGCTCACTGGTCTATAATTCACCGGATTTGCTCTTGTTACCTTTTTAAATATAGGTATCACATCAGCTTTTCTCCAGTCATCTGGTAGAGGCCCTGTGTTGAGTGAATCTTGAAAAATTAAATATAATGGTTTGGCTATTACAGAACCCAGTTCCCTTAGTACCCTTGGATGTATTCCATCAGGACCCGGGGCTTTATTAACATTTATTTTTTCCAACCTCTTTTGGATTACTTCCTGTGTTAACCAATTATTTGGCAAAGGTAGTGTAGCACCATTATGTTGCCGTGTCCCAACCACTGGTACCTCCCTTGTGTATACCGAAGAAAAGAACCTATTTAGCTCGTCTGCCTTTTCTTGGTCACTATTATCAGAAGGCCTGTGTCACATTGTAATGTTCCTATAGCTTCCTTCCTCGCCTTCTTCCCATTAATATACTGTATTTATCGGCGTAAAACACGCACCGGCGTATAACACGCACCTCATTTTAAAAAGGAAATTTAAGGGGAAAAAAATTAAATTTCAAATAAAGAACTTTGAAGCAAAATCCTAAACCTCAACCTCCCTCCTCATCCTCAACCCCCTCCTCAACCCCCATCCTCATCCTCCTTCCTCAACCCCCTCCTCAACCCCCCTCCTCAACCTCAACCCCCCTCCTCAACCTCCCTCCTCATCCTCAACCCCCTCCTCAACCTCCCTCCTCAAACCCCCTCCTCAACCTCCCTCCTCAAACCCCCTCCTCAACCCCCCATCCTCAAAGCCCCCCTCTCAACCCCCCATCCTCATCCTCCTTCCTCAACCCCCTTATCCTCAATCCCCTCCTCTACCCCCCTCCTCAACCTCACCCCCCCATCCTCAACTCCCTCCTCAACCCCCCTCCTCAACCTCCCTATCCTCAACCCCCTCCTCAACCTGGCACCCGGTATATGCTAATGATGTGGCGCGCATGTGACATCACATGCGCGCCGGGTCGAGGAGCGGAGCGGAGGCCGGAGCAGAAGCAGGTAAGTGAGGGGGAGGTATTTAGAGGGGTTTAGGTTGAGGAGGGGGGTTTAGGTTGAGGAGGGGGAAGTTTAGAATGCGGAGGGGGAGTTTAGAATGCAGAGGGGGGGTTTAGAATGCGGAGGGGGGTTAGAATGCGGAGGGGGGTTAGAATGAGGAGGGGAGGTTGAGGATAAAGAGGGGGGAGGGAATATCAGCGTATAACACGCACACATAATTTGCCCCCTATTTTCAGGGAGAAAACGTGCGTGTTATACGCCGATAAATACGTTACTTAAAAAATATTTTATAGTTAGTCTTACTCTCTTTTGCAATTAATTTTTCATTTTCTATTTTAGCCAGTCTAATCCCCCTTTTGCAAGCCTTGTTGATTTCCTTGTATTCCTGTAAAGCAGTCTCTGTCCCCTCTTGTTTGTATAATTTAAATACCTGTTTTTTACTCCGTATCTTGATCTTTAAATCATTGTTAAGCCACATTGGATGGGATTTACTCCTTTTACTTTTATTCCCACACGGTATATGTCGATGTGTATGCATATTTAGGGCCTCATTCTATTATCGGCCGTAAGGCTGCGATTCCTTGCGGGGGTTCGGTTACCTCGCAATACTATTATACGGCCCCGCAAGGATCTCCCCTTACGGCCGTCCGCATATCTTGGAACCGGCCGTAAGCTCCAAAATTTTTAAAGTCAAATATAAATTGAAGACTGCACTGTAAATCTTTGTAAATGCTAGGGATCATATTGGGGGACATGAGGATTAATAGTAACCCACTCTCAAGCTTGCACATCAGCCCAAATCCGAGTTTACATTAACTGTTTATTTTCCGGCCGCAGCGTGGCCAGGTCTGAGGTGCTCCAAGCACTCTGGACTTTTTCCATAGATATTTGACAAATTTAATAAAAAATTTTTTTTACGGATTTGAGTATAGGGGAATGTTGTGCTATTTTTGCTAACACCTACAATCACTTTATAGTCTCCTCAGAGTGCAGGATGGCTTTATTTCTGCTTTATAATGTGCTTAATTGGTGCTAGCGGGACGTTTTTGCTGCAAGTAAGCTGCGGCTCGCTTTTAGCCTTGCAGAGAGGATTCCCGGAGCAATAGAATAGCAACCGGGCTTTTCTTGCGGCCGAAACTCTTGCGGCCGTTTTAGATCAAAGGCTTTCCTCTGGCGCGTGAGGCCGCAAGGGATAGCAAGGCGCCGGCCGCAAGCCTGCCAGAATCCCCGGCCGGAAGGGAATAGAATAGCCGAATAGCTTGCGGCCCCGCATCTCTTACGGCCGTTAATAGAATGAGGCCCTTAGTAAGGATTTAAATGTTGTCCATTTATATTCAGTATTTTTACCTGCCAGTTCTCTGTCCCAGTCTATACTTTGTATTGCTGCCCTTACTTAGACCGTTAAAATCTGCTCTTTTAAAATTTAGAGTTTTCATTGGCCCCTTAAAATTTTGTTTTTTTAATTCAATCTCAAACGAGACTGTGTTGTGATCACTGTTTCGCAAAGGTTGCCCTATTCCAATATTTGATACTATATCAATATTATTTGTGATGAGTAAATCTAAGATAGCTTCATTTCTAGAAGGCTCTTGTACAACCTGGGCCAGATAATGATCCCTGAGTGTACTCAAGAACCTGCTCCCCTTAGATGAACTGCTGGTCTCATTTATCCAGTTTATTTCAGGGTAATTAAAATCTCCCATTATTAGAACTTGCCCATGCTTAGCTGCATTTTCAATCTGTAACAATAATTGTATTTCCTCACTTTAAGCTATATTTGGGGGGTTATAGCATACTCCTACTAATATTCTTTTGGAATTTGCTGCTCCGCTATTTAACTCTACCCACAAACATTCAGCTTTATCACTAGGTCCACCATAAATATCTCCTCTGACTATAGGCTTAAATTCAGGCTTAAAATACAGACAAATCCCTCCTCCTCGTTTACCATTGCCTCTATCTTTCCTAAATAGGTAAAAACCATCCAGATTAACAGTCCAGTCATGAGATTCATCCCACCACGTTTCAGTAATGCCTATTAAATTCCATTTTTCATTCATTGCTAATAATTCTAACTCTCCCATTTTTCCTGGTAAACTTCTGGCATTAGTAAGCATACACCTTATGTTATGAGTCTAGAGTTCTGAAGTGCCTGCCACTGTACATGAATTACTTAGTACTACCTCCCTATTGACTATACTACCCCTCCGCCATCTCCTCCCCTATGAGTTTTTAATTCATCCCTTATATCCTCTACACATTCTACCCCATTACTTATATCTAGTCCCTCCCCCCCCCCACCTACTTGTTTAAAAACTCCTCCAGCCTTTCTACTATCCTATCCCTTAGTACAAAAGCTCCCTCATCATTAAGATGCAATCCATCCCTACTGTACAGATTGTACCGAAGTGAGAAGTCAGCCCAGTGCTCTAAAAAACCAAACCCCTCCTTAGTGCACCACATCTTTAGCCACGCATTAACCTACCTAAGCTCCTTCTGCCTCCCTTGGCTAGCACGTGGCACTGGTAGTATCTGTGAAAATTCTACCTTGGAGGTCCTTGCCTTCAGCTTATTACCTAGCTCTCTAAAATCATTCTTTAGGACACTCCATCTTCCACTAACTTTGTCATCGGTACCAATATGTACCAAGACCGCCGGTTCATTTCCAGCCCCTCCCAATAATTTGTCTACCCGATCCACAACATGACATAGGTTGCAGGTCATGTTACGATTGGGAGTAATTGAACAGTATAGTAGCCCTTGGGCTTCCCCAGTTTGAATTGGCACCTAAGAAAGATGGAAACACTACTTTCTGCATGGATTACTGTAAGTTAAATGGAAGAACTAAAACTGATGCTTACCCTATTCCACGAATGAATGAGTTGTTTGACCATCTATGTACTGACAAGTACCTTACTACTCTGGATCTATCCAAGGGGTATTGGCAAATTCCCCTTGTAGAGACAGCTATGCAGAAGTTGTCATTCATCACTCCCTTTGGGCTTTACCCATTCAAGGTGATGCCATTTGGAATGCACCTTCTACCTTCCAGAGGCTAGTCAATAAGCTATTGCAAGGGTTCCATGGATTTGCTCAAGCCTACTTTGACAATCCTCTTCTGGATCGCTACCATGTCATGGTGAAGCAAGATTGTGTACCTCAATGAAGATGTGAGCTATACTATGTGGGGTAAACAAAGATGGGCAGGTCATAGCAGAGAGGTCAGACAAATCGCGGTCCACTGTAGAAGGAAGTATTCTTGCTAAGAAAACCATATGGATAAGCACAACAAGAAACACAGACATCTGCCAGGCGTGCTGCATCCATATGGTCACAACAACAATACTTAGAAGATATTGCTATATTTACTAATACTTGGGAAGAACACCTGCAACACATCTAGATTATACTAGATGCTATCTGGGGAGCTAGGCTAACCAGTCACCCAGAAAAGTGTCAATGAGCAAAAGCGGATGTGCAGTACCTCTGAAATTGGGTAGGTAGTGGACAGATAAGACCTGAGCCAAGCGAGGTAAAAGGGATAGCTGCTTGGCACACAACTCACTGTAAAATCACTCACTCACTAAAAATCAGGCGCTGGCTTTCCTGGGGATCACAGGGTATTTAAAAGTTTATTCCTGGTGTCAAGCCCTTGACAGACCTGACCAGAAAGCCCATGCCCCGGGTTGTGCATTGCATGTAAGGTTGTTTTCAGGCCCTGAAGGATACACTGACCTGCTCCGCTGTTCTCTCTACCCCAGAATACAAAAGACCTTTTATTGTACAGGCCAGTTCCTCCACTTTATGATTGGGAGCGGTATTGAGTCAGAAGAATTAGAAGGTATGCAAGCACCCCATATCCTACCTCATTAGGAAACTGATGCCTAGGGAGGTGGCCTAAGCAGCAGTGGAGAAGGAGTGTTTGGCTGTGGTATGGGCCCTGAAAGAACTACAACACTATTTGTATGGCCGAGAATTCACAGTGGTTGTCACAACCTACAATGATGATGGAGTATAGAGGATCCTAGTCCTCTTATCTCCTGTAGGTTTTAGACCTAAGATTTGGGTGACTCAGACCAATGGACCTTCTTTGCGGATGCAAGAGCATAAGTCCCAGCTTAAGGTAGTGTGCGCTGGGAACCCTGGAAGGAAGTCAGAAACTATCTCCTCTGCCAGCATATGCCCTTGGGTCAATAATACACCTGCACACAAAGTCTTGATGAAAATTATGAACCATGTTTTATTATAGAACAGCATATTTAACCACATCACACAAGAATGGGGGAAGTGGCTACCGTTAGCCAGCCCCAAATGACGTCTGGCCAATCATGAAGGGGAACTGTGCGTGAACCAATAGTCCCCTCCCAGGTCCGCCCACTAGACGAGGCCAACTAATTAATTTGGGCTTTGAATGTCCAGGGGAAAGCATGTCTTTTACTCTCCTGTGCCCATGCTATGAAGGCTGAGAAGCCTTCAGGCCATACATTGTTTCTGGGTGCCTGCCTGTCTGCTCTCCAGCTGTGAGCTCCCCATTGTTAGTTCTCTGCTGGACTCTTAGCTAATGGGATTAACAGGCCTTTGGGAACAAAGGAGGCTTGCCTGTATTCAACGGCTTCCCCTCTACAATATAATAACCTACTAATATAATAACATACATTCATATTTACAAATACAACACACAATGTTTCACACACATACAACCAACACATCCCACCAGCTCCCTCACATGACACCCATTACAATGAGCCTAAACATGGAAGGGATGGGGATATGCTAAGGGGTAAACTTATAATACTTTATCCCCTAGACCACAAAATAACAATATAACCTTAACAAGTGGGCCCCAAACCCTTTGTTCTTCCACATGGCAACAGCATGTGGAAGATAACCCAGCCCAAAATGGCCACTGCTGCCAGTCACAAAATGGCCCCAGCATAGTTCACACCAAATCCAATATGGCCACTGGCTGATTCATGACAGTGGTGACCGACCATAACCCCCTATATTGTCTGTCCATGGTGGCAGGAAACAATGGACGACTGCTGAGATGGAGCCAAGCCCTACAAACTTTAAACTTTTCTTTACAACATCGGTGGGACAAGTCTCATCAAAATGCTGATGGGCTGTCTAGACAGGAGGACAAGTGAGACCAGTGTAACTAGAAAGTCATCATACAGAATCACTCTCTAGGCTACACTAGAAAAGGGGAGGGAGAAGTTCTGACACCTGGGGGAACCACTGGACTTTTTTAACTATTGTGGGACCAGGGCTGGCATGGGTTAACACTGCACAGTTCCTACCGTTTTTCAAGGATGATGTCCCTAGACGTTTGGACACTTGGACTGCTACAGCCTATGATGCCCTCTGGGATCCCTGGTCTTTGGGGTTGTTAAAATGTTATGGGCTTCTGGGCTGGCAATAGTTACTATTGTGTAAAGTGTATCATTGTGTAATCTCTCCCATTTATAAATCATTGTGTCATGGCCACATGGATATCAGGACTGTTGCAGCCATGAAGGCATTGAAATGGTTAAGTTCTGTGCAATGCAATGGTTTCCCATGTTTGTAATAACTTGTCCAACTATCTTGGAATATTTGGTTTAATCAAGGATTATGTTAATGTGTCCGTGCCAATGTGCATATGTCATGTTTAGTCTTGAAATGCAGGATTTTTCCTTTGGGTTTTAATAAAACATATGCGGCTCCCGGGAATGGGGCCACAAGTTGATGAGTACTCGGGTGAGGGATCTGGAGAGCTCCAGACGACCAGCAGAAGGGCTGGCAGATGCCAGGGTACAGTGGGGATTCAGTTATGAAAAGGTGGGTGAGATAGGATTAACCACCATTGTTCTCACTAATGATACCATGGAAGGCTGGGAAAAAGGAAAGGATTAAGAGAATTGCTCAGCCAGGTTCCTGGTCAGCAGTGGGTGATAGGGGTTGACATAATTTGATGGACAGCACCCCCCACATGGCCATGGGTTGTGCCTTGTTTTGATTGGTTGATGTTATGTATAAATAATCCATGTTGTGACTAATAAATCACTATCCAGTTTGAATGTACCTAAACCGTGTGTGTGTGTCATTTTGTGGAAAAAGAATAACCCTTGCTTGGGTTATTGCTACTGAACCCGCTTGGGGAAATACAGGGAGTGCAGAATTATTAGGCAAATGAGTATTTTGACCACATCATCCTCTTTATGCATGTTGTCTTACTCCAAGCTGTATAGGCTCGAAAGCCTACTACCAATTAAGCATATTAGGTGATGTGCATCTCTGTAATGAGAAGGGGTGTGGTCTAATGACATCAACACCCTATATCAGGTGTGCATAATTATTAGGCAACTTCCTTTCCTTTGGCAAAATGGGTCAAAAGAAGGACTTGACAGGCTCAGAAGAGTCAAAAATAGTGAGATATCTTGCAGAGGGATGCAGCACTCTTAAAATTGCAAAGCTTCTGAAGCGTGATCATCGAACAATCAAGCGTTTCATTCAAAATAGTCAACAGGGTCGCAAGAAGCGTGTGGAAAAACCAAGGCGCAAAATAACTGCCCATGAACTGAGAAAAGTCAAGCGTGCAGCTGCCACGATGCCACTTGCCACCAGTTTGGCCATATTTCAGAGCTGCAACATCACTGGAGTGCCCAAAAGCACAAGGTGTGCAATACTCAGAGACATGGCCAAGGTAAGAAAGGCTGAAAGACGACCACCACTGAACAAGACACACAAGCTGAAACGTCAAGACTGGGCCAAGAAATATCTCAAGACTGATTTTTCTAAGGTTTTATGGACTGATGAAATGAGAGTGAGTCTTGATGGGCCAGATAGATGGGCCCGTGGCTGGATTGGTAAAGGGCAGAGAGCTCCAGTCCGACTCAGACAGCAGCAAGGTGGAGGTGAAGTACTGGTTTGGGCTGGTATCATCAAAGATGAGCTTGTGGGACCTTTTCGGGTTGAGGATGGAGTCAAGCTCAACTCCCAGTCCTACTGCCAGTTCCTGGAAGACACCTTCTTCAAGCAGTGGTACAGGAAGAAGTCTGCATCCTTCAAGAAAAACATGATTTTCATGCAGGACAATGCTCCATCACACGCGTCCAAGTACTCCACAGCGTGGCTGGCAAGAAAGGGTATAAAAGAAGAAAATCTAATGAAATGGCCTCCTTGTTCACCTGATCTGAACCCCATTGAGAACCTGTGGTCCATCATCAAATGTGAGATTTACAAGGAGGGAAAACAGTACACCTCTCTGAACAGTGTCTGGGAGGCTGTGGTTGCTGCTGCACGCAATGTTGATGGTGAACAGATCAAAACACTGACAGAATCCATGGATGGCAGGCTTTTGAGTGTCCTTGCAAAGAAAGGTGGCTATATTGGTCCCTGATTTGTTTTTGTTTTGTTTTTGAATGTCAGAAATGTATATTTGTGAATGTTGAGATGTTATATTGGTTTCACTGGTAAAAATAAATAATTGAAATGGGTATATATTTGTTTTTTGTTAAGTTGCCTAATAATTATGCACAGTAATAGTCACATGCACACACAGATATCCCCCTAAAATAGCTAAAACTAAAAACTACTTCCAAAAATATTCAGCTTTGATATTAATGAGTTTTTTGGGTTCATTGAGAACATGGTTGTTGTTCAATAATAAAATTAATCCTCAAAAATACAACTTGCCTAATAATTCTGCACTCCCTGTAGTTAACTACTACAGCCTTGGTATTTTGGCCTCTTGTTGGTGCTGCTGGTCGTGCTAATCTTGAATCTGGTCCAATTCCTGCTATCAGGGATATCTATGAACCCCACAGTTCTACTGGGTAGGTCAGAACTAGGTTCTTTCCAAGCCCAACTAAGCAGTAAATTGTGACAGTATATAATATCCCTGTGTATTTTATTTTATGTACTTTATATTATTAAGAAGTGCTTTTAAGCTCTGTTTTTGCAGTCTATAATCAAACAAGTAACACACTGCAGCGTATGCAGAGACTCTGTAGTACTGGGTGTGCAGTGTCTCATACTAACCAATCATTGTCTAGCTCTCAGCAGCATTCGGTAACATGCTGCTGAGATGTAGCCACCGATAGGCTAGGACACTATACTGTACGACTAACCCTAGAGTCTGTGTCTTCATACGCTGCAAGGGGCAAACCCATAGTGGGACGATTTTTTAGACAGTTAAAACAGAGCTTATACGCACATAAAAGAACATAAAAGAAAAACCACAGAGCATACGTACATCTGCACATTTCATTGGCAGATAAGTATGATTCACACAGCTAAATTACTGGCATCCCCAAGATTAATTCAACTTTTGAATATTTTTTCTACTTTGAGATCATAATATTAAAAAAGAAAACACACAATGATGCATAATCGAATACCCTCTTTCAGATTTAATAAAATGCTTTCAATGTCCCTTTAAGATTAGTAATGGTGGTGATAAAGAGGGTGGATCTTTCAATTAATTTATATATAAAATAACAAACTTCTATATTAAGGTGCTGCAGATTTTTTTATTGCAATCAACTATATTTATTTAATAGGTATTCTTTTAACTTCTGCATTAACTCGATGCTTTGCCATGTCACTTTAAGTTTAGTTAAGAGATTTATAATATTTTTTTATATAAACGTACTTTTTTATTGCTTATAAAAATGTATAAAATACAATCAAACAAAACAAAGAAGGAAATTAGTCACAGTACTATGAAACAAGGCGGGTAGAAAAATCTGCTTAAAGATGCAGTGAATAGTGACTTTAATCATAGCAAACAATATTAATTACATGTTACATCTTTCAACAACAATCTGCACCATGCTACTGAGATATGGTCCCTGATAGGCTACCCCAGAACCCCTACAGAGCCTGTGTCTTCATACACTGAAGTGGGTAGACCTAATACAGGGACTATTGTTTGATTCTAGGCAGTAAATACAGAGCTTATAAACACTTCTTAATAAAATAAAGTACATACAAGTAAATAGATTCTCAAGTATATTATATACAGTACCTAGTAAAATCCATACTCCTTTGAGGTATTGTTTATGAAAGATACATACTACAGGGCTGCCTTGTAACTGAAAGAACCAAACATCACATGGGTACAGCAAACTAACACCAGGATCTATATAACTCTTGGGCACAAAAGCATTTTCAGGGAAATTTCATTATAGATTCTGCTAGTGCATGGAAGCAGCCATTACAGTAATACTTAATTTTCAAGATACGAGGAGAGGGTACAGAACAAGACTTGCAAATATACTTACAATATTGCTCTACTGAGCCTACAGGAGAGATAAAGGTGTCCATTGCTGACATTTTCTCTGAAACCACCAATCACTCAACAAACACCCCTTACTTCTCCCGCCGTCCTCCTTCTACTCTTGAATACATTTTGAAACCACCAGTCAACAAATCACCCTTACTTCTACCACCCACAGTCACATGGATGTATGGTTAACGTGTGCAATGATATTTTATCGTGCTAAGCAATTGTTTCCCCGTGTTTGTAATTATCTGTCCAATTATCTTGGACTATTTGGTTTTATGAAGGATTATGTTATTGCCAGGAGGCTGGGATCAAAGAGTTTTCCATTCAATGAGTCTTTCTGATCCACTCACTGATAACAAATGGGTAATTATAGCAAATGTATTGTGTTCACCTTAAAGTCACAAGTAAATAAAACAACTGAGCATGCTCATACCCTTATGACAAGGTCAGTTGTGGGCAACAGGGACCCTAATACTAAGGATGCCTCTGACCCTTCTGTTTTGATACTGCAAATGATACATTCCTATCTTTGCTAAAGCATAACAATATCTTAAAAGCATTTTTTTTTGTGTACTAGTTCTTTTATTTTTTTAGAATACATTTATTTATTTTAAGCTCCTTGCACAATCCAGAGTACCTAAGAACCCAATGCATTGAACAATTCATTTGTTACTTAGCAACTGAGTGGTCATTATTGCCTAGTCATAGTTATGAAACACATGGTTATATTGAACAGAATTATTCTTAGAAGTAAATTCAAAAGAACTAAAATAAACTGTACCAGAAATGTTAGTTCTGTAATCTAAGAAAATCAAGGACAAAATTACTGAAATGATTACTAAGACAATACAATAGATACCCTCTTTAGAGACCTAATTAAAGACTGCTCCTGGAGTATGGGTGGGGTTGCTGTTGGACCGAGACGGATAAAGACACACACAGATAGAAGTGTGTGCAGTTTATTTGAGCTGCAAAAAGAGACACAAAAAAAGAAGTGTGTGCAGTTTGTCTAAAGCTGTGGAAAGAAAAAGGGAGACAGTTAATGATCATTTGAAGTATATTGGAGACCTGGAGATCTTAAGAAAGATCTAGGCCATTGATAAACAAACTATTGGAGTGTTTTTTTTCCCCACCCAGGTTTAGCTGGATGAGAGCTGATTAGTGAACTATTACTAGTTAAGGTAGTGCTTCAGTGGAAGCTAGGCCAAATTCTTATTTGATTCCTTTTGGTTTATTATTTTTGTATCACTGGTTAATCTTTTAGTAAAACTTGGAAAAGTACATACAGCCTCTTGTGTTCCTCCTTCAAAATAGTCTAAAATAAAAATTAGAAATAAAAAAAAACTACTTCTAAGTTTTATCAGCATATGTTCAACAGCCTGCTAGGTCTAGATGTTGTACCTGTAAGTAGTGCACAATTTATCAACTGAAATTTTAAATAAGAGAGAGTGGGATAAAAGTAAATAAAGGGAGATTAATTGAGGTAAGAATAGATATAAAGGATGGAGGGATAAGGAGGGATGATTAGATAGGAGCATGGAAGGATAAAAAGATAGAGGGATACAGAGGAATGAGGGATAAGGAGGAATGAGCAGACAGGAGCATGAAAGGGTTACAAATATATAAGGGGTGATAGAGGGATAAAGAGACAAAGGGAGAGTAATGAAGGAAAGAAAAAAACAAAGGATGAAGGATAAGAGATATAAGGATGGATGAGCAGATAGGAGCATGGAGGGGAAAAACAGAAGGGGAGAGAGAGGTATAAAGAGAAATAAAGGGAAAATGGAGGAAAGAGGAGATACAGTATAAAGGATGACAGATACAGAGATAAGGATGAATGAGCAAACAGGAGCATGTAAGGATAAAAAGATATAAGGGAAGGGAGGGGTATAACAACCTTAAGGGAGAGAAATGGAAGAAAGAAGAGATACAAAGGATGAAAGGTAGAGGGATAATGATGAATTAGTAAACATGAGCATGGAAGAAAAAAAGATATAAAGGAAGAGAGCGGTATAACAACCTTAAGGGAGAGAAATGGGAGAAAGAAGAGATACAAAGGATGAAAGGTAGAGGGATAATGATGAATTAGTAAACATGAGCAAGGAAGAAGAAAAAGATATAAGGGAAGAGAGGAGTATAACAACCTTAAGGGAGAGAAATGGAAGAAAGAAGAGATACAAAGGATGAAAGTAGAGGGATAATGATGAATTAGTAAACATGAGCATGGAAGGAGAAAAAGGTAGAAGGGGAAGAAATTGAAGAAATAAGAGATACAAAGGAAGGAAGATAGAGAGATACAGAGGATTGAGCAGATATGAGCATTAGGGATAAAAACCTATAATGGAAGAGAGAGGGATAAAGAGACACAAAAGGAGGGAAATGGAGGAAAACAGAAGGGGTGGGATAAGGAGGGATGAGCAGACAGGACCATGAAGAAATATATAAAAGAGGGAAAGATAAAGAGACATGAAGGGGAAAAAGGTTGAAAAGATAGACAGAGAAAGAAACAGATGATGAGACATACTGTAAAATAGATAGATAGGGAACATGATGGGCAGAGATAGAGGGATGAAGAGAGGGACAAGCAGGAACATAGAGGAATGTGAGACTGGCAGAGAAAGACTGATGAAGAGATAGACATAAAGAAAGAGATGTGATGGTTAGTTCACCTTCCGGAGTCATCTATGGGCATCATTTTCTATACATGTGACACTTTTGACCTCCATAATTGATTTATGCACCAATCCACATGATGTGAGACATTGCTGGAGCAGGGCATGTCATCCAAGGGCAACAGGAGGCTATGTCAATCTTGGAGGGACCGGCACATCTGTAAAATTGCATCAGTCAGTCCTATAGAGTCTGTGTCTGCATACATTGCAGTGGGCAGACCCATCCCGGGACCATTTGTTTGATTTTAGGCAGTAGAAATACAACTTATAAGCCCTTCTTAACAAAAATAATGTACATAAAAGTAATTAAATGCCAAGGTATATTATATACCTACTAGAATCCAGGAATGTTTCATATCCCTTTAAAGGACCACCGTAGTTTGATAAAAAAAAAAATCAGATTGTGATGTTTGTATCAAAAATATAACAATAGCAGATATGCAAGACGGGAACAAAAAGGCATTTTAGAGACAATCTTATATTTAGATGACTCCGATTATGGGTAAAGCCATCTTTGACTATTAGTCTGTCTGTATTTTGAGGGCGAGGGTTTTCTTATGGGGCTTACTCTGCCACTGGCTTTATTGTCAAGCAGCTACTTGAAGAGGACATTTTGTAACCAAAATGAATACAGTATCTTCATGCATCAATTGTTCTTCCCACACTTTTAATCCATTTATAAATAAAGACAAAATGTCTGTCATCATTAAAGCAAAACTGAACAATTAAAAAGTAAAGGCTTTAACTAACTATTTTAAACTGTATAAACACATGTTGTCATTTATTAAGTCAAGTTCTTCAAAATAGCAAACAAAAAATATAACACTATGTGTTTTAATCAGCAGATTTCCTTTAAGCTAATATTTGTTCGTTATAGACTTTTATGACCTATATCCTGTAGATGATACTCTTATTCTGACACTTAGTACTTTACTGATGAGCGATAAAGGATTGGGTCTTGCTTTACCTTATTTATTATTATGGGTTTTTTTTCACAGCTGATTGTTTTTTTTTTTATATGGGTGGGTATGTATATGAATAATGCGGTAATTATTTTATGATCTCTGAGTAAAATATAATTACATTAATTGATAGAACAAGACATTGTACATTATCATGCAATTATTCTGTGATTGTACGAGTCCACTCCAGCTTCCTCTATATCTCTAAGGCCTGTGTCCCTGTTTTTTTCTAGGTCTGTCCTCTCTCCCTCTAAAGCTTGTACTCCACTTTCAGGTCAGTGCACTCTAACTGAGGCCTGTGTCTCTCTTCCTTACTCTTAGGCATGTGCCCCTCTTGTTCTTTCTCCCTGACCTATCCCTTCTCTCTCTCTCATGCCCGAGTCCTCACTAATCACAAACTACACCATTTCAAGAGGCCAAATATGATTGTATATAGGAACACATTTACTACTATTTGACGTTTTACGAGGTATATAATACACCTGTACACCTTTTTACTTTTATGTACTTTATGTTATTAGGAAGTGCTTATAAGCTCTGTTTTTTTATGGCATAAAATCAAACAAATAGTCCCTTTATGGGTTTGCCCTCTGCAGTTCATGAAGATACTGTGTTGTGTCTCATACTAACCAGTCAGTGACAATCTCTCAGCAACAAGCTGCTGAGACGTGGGTCCTGATTGGCTAGCACACTACACTGCACATCCAGCCCTAAAGAGGCTGTGTCTGCATAGAGGGACTATTTGTTTGATCTTAGGCAGTAAACACAGAGCTTATAAGCACCTCTTAATAAAATAAAGTACATAAAAGTAAATTGATAAACAGGGATATTATATACCTACTACTATCCATGAACCTTTCATATCCCTGTAAAGAGGGTCTTCTATGCCTGTGTCCCTGTACTTCCCCCCTTCCCTGGACTGTTTCTCTCTCCACGTCTCAGACTTTTCTCTGTCTCAGTACCGTATCCTCCTTCTCTCTCAACTTTGCTCTTTTTCCCTCAGGCTTTTATATTCAGGCATCTGCTCCTTTCTCAGGTTTGTGCCCATCACTTCTCTCTTGTGTCTGTCTCTCAGACCTGTATTCTCCCTCTCGCTCAACACCCACCTGCTCCAAGAATCTTTAGCTCTACCATCTATATTCCCTCTTGTTTCTTTCAGGTCTGTGTCCTTCTCTTTCAGGCCTGTTCCCCCCTTCCCTGGCATGCATTTAACCCTAACAGGATCATAACCCCTCTCCTTCTCAGACATGGATCCCTTTCTCTGTCAGACCTGTAACTCCCGCTCTCAGGCTTGCATACCAGCTTTCAGGCCTCAATCTCAACCATTCTTGTATCTCCCCTCTAAAGTCTGTATCCCTCTCTCTCAGTCCCATGCCCCTCCCTCTCCCAGGCCTGTATCTCCCTCTACAACACCTATCCCACTCTATCAAGCCTGTATCACTCTCCAAGACTTCTATCTCCCCTCTCAAGCCTTTATCCCACCTCTTAGGCCTGTATCTCTCTCAGGACTGTATACACCATCTAAGGCCTGTATCCCCCCACTCAGACCCGTATCTCTCTCTAGACTGTATCCCACATACCAGGCCTGTATTGCACCTCTCTTGTGTATCCCCATCTCTTTCCCAGGCCTCTGCCCCACCCCCTCTCAAGCCTGTATCTTCCGCTCACTCTCTCAGGTCTGTCTCTCCCTCTCAGGTCGGTCTCCCTCGCAGGCCTGTCTCTCCCTCTCAGGTCTGTCTCCCTTGCAGGCCTGTCTCTCCCTTTCAGGCTTGTCTCCCTTTCAGGCTTGTCTCCCTCGCAGGCATGTCTCTCCCTCTCAGGTCTGTCTCTCTCTCAGGTCTGTCTCTCTCTCAGGTCTGTCTCTCTCTCAGGTCTGTCTCTCTCTCAGGCCTGTCTCCCTCGCAGGCCTGTCTCCCTCGCAGGCCTGTCTCTCTCCCTCTCTGGCCTGTCTCTCTCCCTCTCTGGCCTGTCTCTCTCCCTCTCTGGCCTGTCTCTCTCTCACTGGCCTGTCTCTCCCTCTCTGGCCTGTCTCTCCCTCTCTGGCCTGTCTCTCTCTCTCTGGCCTGTCTCTCCCTCTCTGGCCTGTCTCTCCCTCTCAGGCCTGTCTCTCTCCCTCTCAGGCCTGTCTCTCTCCCTCTCAGGCCTGTCTCTCCCTCTCAGGCCTGTCTCTCTCCCTCTCAGGCCTGTCTCTCACCCTCTCAGGCCTGTCTCTCTCCCTCTCAGGCCTGTCTCTCTCCCTCTCAGGCCTGTCTCTCCCTCTCAGGCCTGTCTCTCTCCCTCAGGTCTGTCTCTCCCTCTCAGGTCTGTCTCTCCCTCTCAGGCCTGTCTCTCCCTCTCAGGTCTGTCTCTCCCTCTCAGGCCTGTCTCTCTCCCTCAGGCCTGTCTCTCTCTAGCCTGTATCCCTCTCAGGTCTGTCTCTCCCTCTCAGGTCTGTCTCTCTCCCTCAGGTCTGTCTCTCCCTCTCAGGTCTGTCTCTCCCTCTCAGGTCTGTCTCTCCCCCTCAGGCCTGTCTCTCCCTCTCAGGCCTGTCTCTCTCCCTCAGGCCTGTCTCTCTCTAGCCTGTATCCCTCTCAGGTCTGTCTCTCCCTCTCAGGTCTGTCTCTCTCCCTCAGGTCTGTCTCTCCCTCTCAGGTCTGTCTCTCCCTCTCAGGTCTGTCTCTCCCTCTCAGGTCTGTCTCTCCCTCTCAGGTCTGTCTCTCTCTCACAGGTCTGTCTCTCTCACAGGTCTGTCTCTCTCACAGGTCTGTCTCTCTCCCTCTCAGTCCTGTCTCTCCCTCTCAGGCCTGTCTTTCTCCCTCAGGCCTGTCTCTCCCTCTCAGGCCTGTCTCTCTCCCTCAGGTCTCTCTCTCTCCCTCAGGTCTCTCTCTCTCCCTCAGGTCTCTCTCTCTCCCTTGCAGGTCTGTCTCTCTCCCTCAGGCCTGTCTCTCCCTCGCTGGCCTGTGTCCCTCGCAGGCCTGTCTCTCTCCCTATCAGGTCTGTCTCTCCTTATCAGGTCTGCCTCTCCCTCGCAGGACTGCCTCTCCCTCGCAGGACTGCCTCTCTCTCTCAGGCCTGTCTCTCCCTCGCAGGCCTGTCTCTCTCCCTCTCGGGCCTGTCTTCCTCGCGGGCCTGTCTCTCTCCCTCTCAGGTCTGTCTCTCTCTCAGGCCTGTCTCTCACTCTCTGGACTGTCTCTCTCACTCAGGTCTGTCTCTCCCTCTCAGGTCTGTCTCTCTCCCTCAGGCCTGTCTCTCTCTGGCTTGTATCTCCCTCAGGCCTGTCTCCCTCGCAGGTCTGTCTCTCTCCCTCAGGCCTGTCTCTCCCTATCAGACCTGTCTCCCTCGCAGGTCTGTCTCTCTCCCTCAGGCCTGTCTCTCCCTATCAGACCTGTATCCCTCTCAGGCCTGTATCCCTCGCAGGCCTGTCTCTCTCCCTCAGGTCTGTCTCTCCTTCTCAGGTCTGCCTCTCCCTCTCAGGTCTGCCTCTCCCTCTCAGGTCTGCCTCTCCCTCTCAGGTCTGCCTCTCCCTCTCAGGTCTGTCTCTCTCTCTCAGGCCTGTCTCTCTCTCTCAGGCCTGTCTCTCCCTCTCAGACCTGTTTCTCTCCCTCAGGTCTGTGTCTCCCTCTCAGACCTGTCTCCCTCTCAGGCCTGTCTCCCTCGCAGGCCAGTCTCCCTCTCAGGTCTGTCTCTCTCCCTCTCAGGCCTGTCTCTCTCCCTCTCAGGCCTGTCTCTCTCTGGCCTGTATCTCCCCCAGGCCTGTATCCCTCTCATGTCTGTCTCTCCCTCTCAGGTCTGTCTCTCCCTCTCAGGCCTGTCTCTCCCTCTCAGGCCTGTCTCTCTCTGACCTGTATCTCCCCCAGGCCTGTATCCCTCTCATGTCTGTCTCTCCCTCTCAGGTCTGTCTCTCCCTCTCAGGCCTGTCTCTCCCTCTCTGGCCTGTCTCTCCCTCTCTGGCCTGTCTCTCTCCCTCTCTGGCCTGTCTCTCTCCCTCTCTGGCCTGTCTCTCTCCCTCTCTGGCCTGTCTCTCTCCCTCTCTGGCCTGTCTCTCTCCCTCTCTGGCCTGTCTCTCTCCCTCTCTGGCCTGTCTCTCTCCCTCAGGTCTGTCTCTCCCTCTCAGGTCTGTCTCTCAGGCCTGTCTCTCCCTCTCAGGCCTGTCTCCCTCGCAGGCCTGTCTCTCTCCCTCTGGTCTGTCTCTCCCTCTCAGGCCTGTCTCTCTCCCTCAGGCCTGTCTCTCCCTCTCAGGTCTGTCTCTCCCTCTCAGGTCTGTCTCTCCCTCTCAGGCCTGTCTCTCTCCCTCAGGTCTGTCTCTCCCTATCAGACCTGTCTCCCTCTCAGGCCTGTCTCTCTCCCTCTCAGGCCTGTCTCTCCCTCTCTGGACTGTCTCTCTCCCTCAGGTCTGTCTCTCCCTCTCAGGTCTGTCTCCCTCGCAGGCCTGTCTCTCTCTCACAGGCCTGTCTCTCTCTCTCACAGGCCTGTCTCTCTCTCTCACAGGCCTGTCTCTCTCTCTCACAGGCCTGTCTCTCTCTCTCACAGGCCTGTCTCTCTCTCTCACAGGCCTGTCTCTCTCCCTCAGGCCTGTCTCTCTCCCTCAGGCCTGTATCTCCCTCAGGCCTGTATCCCTCTCAGGCCTGTCTCTCCCTCTCAGGTCTGTCTCTCCCTCTCAGGTCTGTCTCTCA
This sequence comes from Discoglossus pictus, assembly GCA_027410445.1. Taxonomy (NCBI): domain Eukaryota; kingdom Metazoa; phylum Chordata; class Amphibia; order Anura; family Alytidae; genus Discoglossus; species Discoglossus pictus. The sequence goes on from CM050169.1 coordinate 89,092,674, forward strand.
GGCCTGTCTCTCCCTCTCAGGTCTGTCTCCCTCGCAGGCCTGTCTCTCTCCCTCTGGTCTGTCTCTCCCTCTCAGGCCTGTCTCTCTCCCTCAGGCCTGTCTCTCTCTGGCCTGTATCCCTCTCAGGTCTGTCTCTCCCTCTCAGGTCTGTCTCTCCCTCTCTGGCCTGTCTCTCTCCCTCTCTGGCCTGTCTCTCTCCCTCTCTGGCCTGTCTCTCTCCCTCTCTGGCCTGTCTCTCTCCCTCTCTGGCCTGTCTCTCTCCCTCAGGTCTGTCTCTCCCTCTCAGGTCTGTCTCTCAGGCCTGTCTCTCCCTCTCAGGTCTGTCTCCCTCGCAGGCCTGTCTCTCTCCCTCTGGTCTGTCTCTCCCTCTCAGGCCTGTCTCTCTCCCTCAGGCCTGTCTCTCTCTGGCCTGTATCCCTCTCAGGTCTGTCTCTCCCTCTCAGGTCTGTCTCTCCCTCTCAGGCCTGTCTCTCTCCCTCAGGTCTGTCTCTCCCTCTCAGACCTGTCTCCCTCTCAGGCCTGTCTCTCTCCCTCTCAGGCCTGTCTCTCCTTCTCTGGACTGTCTCTCTCCCTCAGGTCTGTCTCTCCCTCTCAGGTCTGTCTCCCTCGCAGGCCTGTCTCTCTCTCTCAGGCCTGTCTCTCTCTCTCCCAGGCCTGTCTCTCTCTCTCCCAGGCCTCTCTCTCTCTCTCCCAGGCCTGTCTCTCTCTCTCGCTCACCCAGGCCTGTCTCTCTCTCTCACAGGCCTGTCTCTCTCTCTCACAGGCCTGTCTCTCTCTCTCACAGGCCTGTCTCTCTCTCTCAGGCCTGTCTCTCTCCCTCAGGCCTGTCTCTCTCTGGCCTGTATCTCCCTCAGGCCTGTATCCCTCTCAGGCCTGTCTCTCCCTCTCAGGTCTGTCTCTCCCTCTCAGGTCTGTCTCTCCCTCTCAGGTCTGTCTCTCACTCTCAGGCCTGTCTCTCCCTCTCAGGCCTGTCTCTCTCCCTCAGGCCTGTCTCTCCTTCTCAGGCCTGTCTCTCTCCCTCAGGACACTCTCTCTCCCTCAGGACTCTCTCTCTCAGGCCTGTCTCTCTCTCTCAGGCCTGTCTCTCTCTCTCAGGCCTGTCTCTCTCCCTCAGGCCTGTCTCTCTCCCTCAGGCCTGTCTCTCTCCCTCAGGCCTGTTTCTCTCTCTCTGGCCTGTATCTCCCTCAGGCCTGTATCTCCCTCAGGCCTGTCTCTCTCCCTCAGGTCTTTCTCTCCCTCTCAGACCTGTCTCCCTCTCAGGCCTGTCTCCCTCGCAGGCCTGTTTCTCTCCCTCAGGTCTGTCTCTCCCTCAGGTCTGTCTCTCCTTCTCAGGTCTGTCTCTCCTTCTCAGGCCTGTCTCTCCCTCGCAGGCCTGTCTCTCCCTCGCAGGCCTGTCTCTCCCTCGCAGGCCTGTCTCTCCCTCGCAGACCTGTCTCTCCCTCGCAGACCTGTCTTTCCCTCGCAGGCCTGTCTCTCCCTCGCAGGCCTGTCTCTCTCTCAGGCCTGTCTCCCTCGCAGGTCTGTCTCTCTCTCTCGGGCCTGTCTCTCCCTCTCGGGCCTGTCTCTCCCTCTCGGGCCGGGCTCTCTCCCTCAGGTCTCTCTCTCTATCTCAGGCCTGTCTCCCTCGCAGGCCTGTCTCTCTCCTTCAGGTCTGTCTCCCTCGCAGGCCTGTCTCCCTCTGGTCTGTTTCTCCCTCTCGGGCCTGTCTCCCTCGCGGGCCTTTCTCTCTCCCTCTCAGGTCTTTCTCTCCCTCTCTGGCCTGTCGCTCCCTCTCTGGCCTGTCGCTCCCTCTCTGGCCTGTCGCTCCCTCTCTGGCCTGTCTCTCTCCCTCAGGTCTGTCTCTCCCTCTCAGGTCTGTCTCCCTCGCAGGACTGTCTCTCCCTCTCAGGTCTGTCTCCCTCGCAGGCCTGTCTCTCCCTCGCAGGCCTGTCTCTCCCTCGCAGGCCTGTCTCTCCCTCTCAGGCCTGTCTCTCTCCCTCTCAGGCCTGTCTCTCTCCCTCAGGCCTGTCTCTCTCCCTCAGGCCTGTCTCTCTCTGGCCTGTATCTCCCTCAGGCCTGTATCCCTCTCAGGCCTGTCTCTCCCTCTCCGGTCTGTGTCTCCCTCTCAGGTCTGTCTCTCCCTCTCAGGTCTGTCTCTCTCTCGCAGGTCTGTCTCTCTCTCGCAGGCCTGTCTCTCCCTCTCAGGCCTGTCTCTCTCCCTCAGGCCTGTCTCTTTCCCTCAGGCCTGTCTCTCTCTGGCCTGTATCTCCCTCAGGCCTGTATCCCTCTCAGGCCTGTCTCTCCCTCTCCGGTCTGTCTCTCCCTCTCAGGTCTGTCTCTCCCTCTCAGGTCTGTCTCTCTCTCGCAGGTCTGTCTCTCTCTCGCAGGCCTGTCTCTCCCTCTCAGGCCTGTCTCTCTTCCTCTCAGGCCTGTCTCTCTCCCTCAGGACTCTCTCTCTCAGGCCTGTCTCTCTCCCTCAGGTCTGTCTCTCTCCCTCAGGTCTGTCTCTCCCTCTCAGACCTGTCTCCTTCTCAGGCCTGTCTCCCTCGCAGGCCTGTTTCTCTCCCTCTAGTCTGTCTCTCCCTCTCAGGTCTGTCTCTCTCCCTCAGGTCTGTCTCTCCTTCTCAGGCCTGTCTCTCCTTCTCAGGCCTGTCTCTCCTTCTCAGGCCTGTCTCTCCTTCTCAGGCCTGTCTCTCCCTCGCAGGCCTGTCTCTCCCTCTCGGGTCTGTCTCTCTCTCTCGGGCCTGTCTCTCCCTCTCAGGCCTGTCGCTCCCTCTCTGGCCTGTCGCTCCCTCTCTGGCCTGTCGCTCCCTCGCAGGCCTGTCTCCCTCTGGTCTGTTTTTCCCTCTCAGGCCTGTCTCTCTCGCAGGCCTGTCTCTCTGTCTCTCCCTCGCAGGTCTGTCTCTCTCTCTTGTAGGTCTGTCTCTCTCCCTTGCAGGTCTGTCTCTCTCCCTTGCAGGTCTGTCTCTCTCCCTCAGGCCTGTCTCTCCCTCGCAGGCCTGTCTCTCTCCCTCAGGTCTGTCTCTCTCCCTCAGGTCTGTCTCTCCTTATCAGGCCTGCCTCTCCCTCTCAGGACTGCCTGTCCCTCTCAGGCCTGTCTCTCCCTCTCAGGCCTGTCTCTCCCTCGCAGGCCTGTCTCTTTCCCTCAGGTCTGTCTCTCTCCCTCAGGTCTGTCTCTCTCCCTCAGGTCTGTCTCTCCCTCTCAGACCTGTCTCCCTCCAGGCCTGTCTCCCTCGCGGGCCTGTCTCTATCCCTCTCAGGTCTGTCTCTCCCTCTCAGGTCTGTCTCTCCCTCTCAGGTCTGTCTCTCTCTCTCGGGCCTGTCTCTCTCCCTCAGGTCTCTCTCTCTATCTCAGGCCTGTCTCTCTCCTTCAGGTCTGTCTCCCTCGCAGGCCTGTCTCCCTCTCAGGCCTGT